>VSWD01000003.1:7602524-8004964 GCA_033119305.1 Pinctada imbricata | reverse complement strand
TTAAAAGGGGTATCATACTGGATATTGACGCTCTTTCTACATGTGCCTGTGGACATCAGGGCACATGTTATAATATACTTCTGCCGGTATTAACTTGTTATGAATGAAAGGGCACAACAGAGGCTTATTAAGGTTTTTGTTGTAACTAGGGGGTCTCTCGGGTTAATGATTGTTGTTGGTAGACAGAGGAAGCTTGGAGCTACATTGTTCAATTATATTATTGAAAGCAATTTTAAATGAGTGGGAATCTATCCAAGGCAAGAGTCGTGACCTACTTTTGTTGTAAAAATTGTAATCAGGAAAAGTTGTGCACCTCTCCCACTCCTTTTCACTCTTTCTCTGGCTTTACAAATGTAACGAAAGGAGAGTGTGATTGCAAGAAAAGATATAAAGACAATAGAATCTATCCCCAGATGTGATCAGGGACAAGGAAATCCAACCCGAGTGTCCAGGATTTGCTTGTACCACGACGAGGCTTGCCGAGTCGTGGACGAAAGCAAATCCTGGACACGAGGGTTGGATTTCCGTGTCCCTGATCACATTTGGGGGTTGATTATTTTTCTCCCACTGTCTAAAGGCATTCAAAACCGAGATTTTATGTATTCTTCTTCATATTTTGATCGGCTAACGCAGCAATCGTGAATGACGTCACAACAAAAGGCACGTGAAAATGTTATCTTACCCCATAGGGGTAAGACAAGGATATCTTTTCCCAGCGTTTCCATGGATATCCCAGTCCACAGTGGGAGAAAAATCTCTCTGACTGTCACTCTGACGTACAGTCTCTGTGCAGTTCAGTGCAGTTTGCATGACTCCGAGAGGGGTACTGCTAATCAGAGAAACTAAGAGAACCTAAGAGAACCCAAGAGAACCTAAGGATTTTTATATGATTTTGACCAATGTTGTTAACATTATTTAAAGATAAGAGTTTGTAAATGGTTATTCAACAATTTTCAAACAAATAATTTTAAATAAATTTGTGTATTGGGCCTAAAATGTGTATTGCAAATCTATCACATTCTCAATAATACGGAAATATATCATATTTAGCTCAGTGTTCTCCCCAGGCCGTTTTAGCGTGGCGGCCCCGCCACGCTATCGAGATTTACCGCCACGCTATCGGGATTAGCACCACGCTATATTTTACGGCCGCCACGCTATATTTTTTTCACTAAAAATTCGTGTATTAACTATTTTGTGTACCCCTTTGTGTTAATTGATTGATTTAACCGCCGCATTCCCGGTTAATTAGCCCCGGCTGTATACAACCCGAGGTGTTAAACGTCTTGTAGCCCCCCGCAAGCTTTATTTACCTGAGCTAATAGATTTAGCACGTGTCTGGCTTCTACGGCGCACGTCAATCTGTAGGACATTTAAAATAACTGCGTTGTCAAAGTCTATCGAGTGACCAACAAAAGACGACCATTCTATAACGTAGTTCATGAAAACGTTTTCATCTACATTGTATAATCGCTAGATCGTGTTGACCAACACGTGTCATATAGTTACAGCGTAACGGTAAATTGGAAATACGCTATATCAGATGTCATAACATTAAAATATGTTTTTAATCCGTCTTACTGTTCAACGTATAACCCGACCTCGCCGTCTTTGTCATACAAAATAATTGCCGCTTTCACAAGGTAAGAAAGAGGTTATCTCGCCCGCGCAAATTCATTTTACATTGAATGAAAAACGAGTCGGTATGTCCGGGGTTTTTTTTATTCATTTATTTTATTTATTTATTTATTTTTTTTTTTTTTGGAAATACGCTAGAATGTGGTTTATAAGAAGTTTAGACGGATGGTTAATAAGAAGTTTAGACGGATGGATGAAATTAATCATCAAAACAGAACATGGTGCATGGACCATCGTTTTATTGATTAGTCTGAGCACGATATAGAAGGCTTTGTATACAATTGACATATAAAATAAATCTTGAGCTCTTGGGGGAGGGGGGGGGGGTGGCGGTGTGGTCAAATTAGAACAATTGTCAGCTTTCTTTGCCAGAGATTACCACAAACATACGCATTATGGCTAATAAGGAGGGGGGGGGAGTAAATGTTTCCATATTTGAACCCAATTTTTCAAGTAGGAATTTGTATAAAGATAATTTTCAACCTTTTTGAAACCTTACCTTTCCCTGCACCAAAAATTCAGAACTCAGGTTAGACACCCTTTCCATAACATGCTTATATTCACTAATATCAGTGAGTAGGAAGGACAGAGGACATGCACCATAGTCCCATTCATATTTTAGAAAATCATGGAAAATGGCCCATTCACAGAATTTCCTTCCAAATCAATGTAATACATGTATGCCCAATTCTTACACTAAGCTACCTGGAGTTATGGTCATGAGACAGTCGCAAGATAAAAGGCCCAAAACTAATTGAGTTCTAAAATTGTCATGAATCTCTCTTTACAAAAAGAACATCAATGATCTCACTGTCTAAAATTTAATGATAATTGGTATGTAGATAAGAATGCAGTATTATAAACACATTTATTTCATTATCAATATTATTTAAACAGTTTAGTAATAAAGCAACAACACATGAAACTGTATGCAATGATGTAACGCGCAATGACGCATCCCAACGCAAGGTGCACCGCGAAGACTTAGCACCATGCTATCTGAAATTTCTGGGGAGAACACTGGTTAGCTCTCAGAACAAATAACTATTACAACGTATATGATTTCGCATTCAGTTGTTTAATGAATTATTATTTATTTATTTTGTTTTGTTTAAAATTAAAAATTTTGTGCATTGGGCGTAAATTGTGTATTGCAAATCTGTCAATAATACGGAAGTGTAGGATATTTAGCCTTCAGAACAAAGTACTATTACAATGTGTATGATTGTGCATTCAGTTCTTTAAGATAATTTTATATTCATTTATTTTGTTTGTTTTATTTTGTTTTGTTTTGTTTTGTTTTGTTTTTTTTTACTGATATTATAAGAAATTATGTAGAAATCTTTGCCATTTTTTTTTAAAATGTTACCAGACCATACAAAGTGGACGTGGTTCTACTTCATGGTCCTTTTTTCTTTTTTTTTTATTTTCTTTTATTATTAATTTTTCTGTGTGTTTTGTTTTGGTGTTATTGTTGCCTTACTGTTTTTTTAGGGGGGGGGGGATAGTTTTTTTTTAAGATTGAATTAGGAAATGTAGAACTCTTAGCCATAGTAGTACGTACAGCCACAACACGAGACCTAAGAAGTGGGCCATTCCTGGGTAGTGCACTCTCCTAAAGCTGAAATAAAAGTTACATTGTATACATGAATAAACTTGCAATTCTCTCTTTCTTCTTGTTTCTTTTTTTATTTTATTAGAAAAGGGAAACCTAACTATACAATAATTCGTTAAGTGAAATGTGATCTGTCTTTGGTTGTACACATAACACCAACGCCCCTATGAGAGTTATCCATAATTGCCAGGCAATCACAGAGCTCTCCTAAACCGCCCCCTTGGGACAAAAGATCAACATCTCACATTCTAAAATATCAATCATTCCCATTCACTCTGTATGTGGTACCATTCACTATCCTTTTGATTTCTAATCTCTCTTTTTTTTCTTTTTTCATTTCTTTTTTTTTTATTTCTTTTTTCTTTTTTTTTGTCTTTTTTTCTCTCTTTTCTATATTTTTTCTCTCTTTTTAGATATTTTTTTTTATTTCAGTTTTTCTGTTTTTTTTCTATATTTTTTTCTATATTTTTCTTTTCTTTTTTTCTATATATATATATTTTTCTTTCTCTCTCTCTCTCTCTCTCTTTTTTTTTTGGTACCACATGTATCTCGATCATTCATTCATCCCTAACTAATACAATAGTAAACAATGTGTATGTGATCTGTCTCAGGTTGTACACAATACACACTGTGTTTTCCTACACCGCATAATTTAATACACACACACACACACCCTTCCTCACACATTCCCTTTCTTAAGAAATTATATTTCTTTAAAAGTTCATTGTGACCTATCTTTGGAGTATGTATGCCTGTGACAAGTTCTAAGATTTTTACCGATTTCTTTTTATTATTCACAACGTGCGTTGCGTAATTACTTACAAATAATAAAGAACTCGAACCTTAATTAAATAGAGAATCTAGAAAAGAAAACAAGAATTCTGTATTAAATTTTGGCAATGAAATTTAGAAGCAATACTCAGATTGTCGATAATTGAATTTAGGAGCAATGTTGAAATCTGACTTAAAAAACAATATTTAACTTAAACTGAGGATGAACTTGTCATAGGCATTTATATTGATAATAATTAGAGGGGCCCTAACATGTTAGTCTCCTTTCGTGTAATACCCAGCCGGGAGTTAGGACAGTCATATGAGTTTTTCATCATATTGCAATCCCGCATAATGTCCTCCCGGAAGCCCCGAAGAACTCAGACGTAGGTATGAAAGGAGTGTAGGAGCTAGTTTTGTGTGAAAAGTAACGTAAAACCGCGTACTTAAGTTGGCCACCGTTAGGTTTCCGTACGCGTAATACTATACCTGGCAATACGATTCACTGTTTTTTTTTTTTTTTTTTTTTTTTTTTTTTTTGTTTTGTACTGTTTTTTTTTTTTATTAAATATTTTTTTTAAGAAATTATTTCAATAATCGAAAAGTATAAAACTAAAATGCTGAAAAAAGCCATTTGAATTTTAATGAATTTGAATTATACAGTGAATCAAATTGCGTCAATATTGATACCTGTAAAGATAAATACATGTATATAATAACATTTTTATTTATTTGTTCATAACGTACCTATAACAACTTAGATCAAGCGCGCAAGAAGAACAAATGAAACGAAGCTTGCCATGAAACATGCGCTTTTTGCAAGAAGTATTGCAAACGACACATGGACGTGAAAGAACACCAGATTTACGTGCTTTTCCCATCGTGACGAGAAAGCGAATACTGAAAAAAATCTTGAAAATCATATATATGAACGACGAGATATTTTTGCCGACTTTGATTTAACAAATTATATGGCCTCCGTCTTTACAGCATAAGCCATACCTTCCTTCTCATAATTATAGCTTATATCTATCTAAACATAAATTCTACACATCCTTTGATATCAGCGTATGATGCAATTATTATAATTGCATATCATTTATATATTTCGTGCAAGTTTTCATAAATTTATTTTAAAGAAAACACAAGTTAATTTGGTTGAAATTATGATATTAATGACAATAATTATGTGCAACGGACTAATCAGAAAACATCTTGAAATTGGTGTAAATGTATGCATGACCATTGGTTGAAGTCAAAGAAAATTACTTTCTTCAGGCCGATGCTCCGCCTTCTGCAGGTGGGGCACACCCCCCTGATTTGCGAGATCGTCTCTATAATGAGGGATGGTGTCGCATTATCGAGACGAAAATATCCCTCTTATTCGAGATTTTTGGTTCCGTTTTATTACTTTTGTGAATTTCGTCTGAAAAATTAAAAAAGCGCAGCATTGTCGACCCATGGCATGAATATTTAGATCACATTCCTTCCTGACAAATCAAGTTTTATGCAATATAATGATGCGATTTTGAAATATGCTAAATTGAAATCAGCTCCTCTGCATTTCCGTGTCATATTCACATAACAAATTTGATAATTTCTCCAGCAAACTTCGTTATTTTCCCACAAACTTACTTACATGTGATGAGCTGAGGTTCTCTACTTTCATTTCAGCAATCTATTGCGCATATTAGATTGCGCATCGAGGCAAAATGGAGTGCATGGTCAATAATCTATGGCGGCCCATTAGGGTTATGATATTCAATGTTGTTGTTCATCAGAGATGCATCGTGTAAGAGTTGTCTTTCCAAACCGTCAACATTTGTCACAAGAACGATCGTTTTATCCAGATTTCATTATGTTAGTAATGAATAAGTGATGTTGACATAGAATAATAAAAAAAACCTGAATAATTATGCCATAACATGCCATTTCTACATTCAAGAAGAAGAAAATAATTGAAATAGTTGAATATTTCATTCCTGATAATTAGTTTTATTTTTTCACAAATACGTTTATTCTATGAAAAAAAAAATAAAATAAACATGATGAATAAAATTCAATTAACAGTAGTCTGAAATGATACCAATTTGACAATATGATAGAGCATTAAAGAAAAATCCAATGTTGCTGAACATTCAACGTGCACAAGTTTATGTTACGTATTGCTCTCCATACATGATAACTGGAACTGATAACGAAAGTAGGGCAGTGAACTAGATTGATGCTCATTGGCTAATTATGCAAATGTCATATCCGGGTCAGTGTATAGAAACGTTTTTCAAAGATGTCACAACCATCTCAGTTGGCTTTTTCCATCAAAGAAATTTTATTTCAAGGTGAAAATAAACATTGAAGTCGGGAGTAGGTAAGATTCTCAGCTTGAAGCATCTCTAATTTTCAAGTTCCTGCTTCATTGCAGCATCCGATACGTTGACGGTAAACATTTTTATGTTTATTGGGCAGAGGAAATTCGGACCAAAAAGGAAACGTCATGCGCTTTTGCATTCTTTCCGCAAAATTCAGATTTATTCTCATTAAGATCACAATCATCTCGCATTTTCGAGATATTTTCATGACCCAATTCAGGGATTATACCGCATTATAGAGACGATCTCGCAAATCAGGGGGTGTGCCCCACCTGTAACGACTACCTTTGAAAATATAATTACTTAAAAAAAAAAAGAAGAAAAAAAAAAAAAGAAAAAAAATCATACAAACAAATAAATAAATGAAATAAAAAAAAAGCAATAGATTACAAGAAAAAGTACATAAATTATCCGGCGGGTGGCACGCGCGCAATGTAAAACGGATGTACATAAAATCAGTTATTTAGCCTTTTTTAGCATGTTAAACATATTTTTTCTTTCTTTTTGTAATTCAATCCTTTTAAATGGGAATTCCTAATACAATATATGTAAGATTCAAGTCAAAGAAATGCATATTAAAGGTTTAAAAGCTTAGGTTCTCTTAGGTTGTCTTGGGTTCTCTGATTAGTAGCGGCGCTCCGAGAGATATCAATTTCCTGTTACCTGGAAAACATGGTAAATATTTGGGTATCATAAATCTTAAGGTTGTAGATTATATAATATTCTTTTTTTCTATACTTTCTAGTTAATTTTACCCTCTTTAATCCTTTATATTCTTCTTTCCCTCTCTTTCTTTCAAACGTTCTCGTTCTGCGAAGTGAAAGAAAAGTAGGTCAAGTCATGTCGCGAACAATTCAAACATAGACAAGTCGTTCAGAAGGACAGAGGACATGCACCATAGTCCCATTCATATTTTAGAAAATCATGGAAAATGGCCCATTCACAGAATTTCCTTCCAAATCAATGTAATACATGTATGCCCAATTCTTACACTAAGCTACCTGGAGTTATGGTCATGAGACAGTCGCAAGATAAAAGGCCCAAAACTAATTGAGTTCTAAAATTGTCATGAATCTCTCTTTACAAATAGAACATCAATGATCTCACTGTCTAAAATTTAATGATAATTGGTATGTAGATAAGAATGCAGTATTATAAACACATTTATTTCATTATCAATATTATTTAAACAGTTTAGTAATAAAGCAACAACACATGAAACTGTATGCAATGATGTAACGCGCAATGACGCATCCCAACGCAAGGTGCACTGCGAAGACTTAGCACCATGCTATCTGAAATTTCTGGGGAGAACACTGGTTAGCTCTCAGAACAAATAACTATTACAACGTATATGATTTCGCATTCAGTTGTTTAATGAATTATTATTTATTTATTTTGTTTTGTTTAAAATTAAAAATTTTGTGCATTGGGCGTAAATTGTGTATTGCAAATCTGTCAATAATACGGAAGTGTAGGATATTTAGCCTTCAGAACAAAGTACTATTACAATGTGTATGATTGTGCATTCAGTTCTTTAAGATAATTTTATATTCATTTATTTTGTTTTGTTTTATTTTGTTTTGTTTTGTTTTGTTTTGTTTTTTTTTTACTGATATTATAAGAAATTATGTAGAAATCTTTGCCATTTTTTTTAAAATGTTACCAGACCATACAAAGTGGACGTGGTTCTACTTCATGGTCCTTTTTTCTTTTTTTTTTATTTTCTTTTATTATTAATTTTTCTGTGTGTTTTGTTTTGGTGTTATTGTTGCCTTACTGTTTTTTTAGGGGGGGGGGATAGTTTTTTTTTAAGATTGAATTAGGAAATGTAGAACTCTTAGCCATAGTAGTACGTACAGCCACAACACGAGACCTAAGAAGTGGGCCATTCCTGGGTAGTGCACTCTCCTAAAGCTGAAATAAAAGTTACATTGTATACATGAATAAACTTGCAATTCTCTCTTTCTTCTTGTTTCTTTTTTTATTTTATTAGAAAAGGGAAACCTAACTATACAATAATTCGTTAAGTGAAATGTGATCTGTCTTTGGTTGTACACATAACACCAACGCCCCTATGAGAGTTATCCATAATTGCCAGGCAATCACAGAGCTCTCCTAAACCGCCCCCTTGGGACAAAAGATCAACATCTCACATTCTAAAATATCAATCATTCCCATTCACTCTGTATGTGGTACCATTCACTATCCTTTTGATTTCTAATCTCTCTTTTTTTTCTTTTTTCATTTCTTTTTTTTTTTATTTCTTTTTTCTTTTTTTTTTGGTCTTTTTTTCTCTCTTTTCTATATTTTTTCTCTCTTTTTAGATATTTTTTTTTATTTCAGTTTTTCTGTTTTTTTTCTATATTTTTTTCTATATTTTTCTTTTCTTTTTTTCTATATATATATATTTTTCTTTCTCTCTCTCTCTCTCTCTCTTTTTTTTTTTGGTACCACATGTATCTCGATCATTCATTCATCCCTAACTAATACAATAGTAAACAATGTGTATGTGATCTGTCTCAGGTTGTACACAATACACACTGTGTTTTCCTACACCGCATAATTTTAATACACACACACACACACCCTTCCTCACACATTCCCTTTCTTAAGAAATTATATTTCTTTAAAAGTTCATTGTGACCTATCTTTGGAGTATGTATGCCTGTGACAAGTTCTAAGATTTTTACCGATTTCTTTTTATTATTCACAACGTGCGTTGCGTAATTACTTACAAATAATAAAGAACTCGAACCTTAATTAAATAGAGAATCTAGAAAAGAAAACAAGAATTCTGTATTAAATTTTGGCAATGAAATTTAGAAGCAATACTCAGATTGTCGATAATTGAATTTAGGAGCAATGTTGAAATCTGACTTAAAAACAATATTTAACTTAAACTGAGGATGAACTTGTCATAGGCATTTATATTGATAATAATTAGAGGGGCCCTAACATGTTAGTCTCCTTTCGTGTAATACCCAGCCGGGAGTTAGGACAGTCATATGAGTTTTTCATCATATTGCAATCCCGCATAATGTCCTCCCGGAAGCCCCGAAGAACTCAGACGTAGGTATGAAAGGAGTGTAGGAGCTAGTTTTGTGTGAAAAGTAACGTAAACCGCGTACTTAAGTTGGCACCGTTAGGTTTCCGTACGCGTAATACTATACCTGGCAATACGATTCACTGTTTTTTTTTTTTTTTTTTTTTTTTTTTTTGTTTTGTACTGTTTTTTTTTTTTTATTAAATATTTTTTTTAAGAAATTATTTCAATAATCGAAAAGTATAAAACTAAAATGCTGAAAAAAGCCATTTGAATTTTAATGAATTTGAATTATACAGTGAATCAAATTGCGTCAATATTGATACCTGTAAAGATAAATACATGTATATAATAACATTTTTATTTATTTGTTCATAACGTACCTATAACAACTTAGATCAAGCGCGCAAGAAGAACAAATGAAACGAAGCTTGCCATGAAACATGCGCTTTTTGCAAGAAGTATTGCAAACGACACATGGACGTGAAAGAACACCAGATTTACGTGCTTTTCCCATCGTGACGAGAAAGCGAATACTGAAAAAATCTTGAAAATCATATATATGAACGACGAGATATTTTTGCCGACTTTGATTTTAACAAATTATATGGCCTCCGTCTTTACAGCATAAGCCATACCTTCCTTCTCATAATTATAGCTTATATCTATCTAAACATAAATTCTACACATCCTTTGATATCAGCGTATGATGCAATTATTATAATTGCATATCATTTATATATTTTCGTGCAAGTTTTCATAAATTTATTTTAAGAAAACACAAGTTAATTTGGTTGAAATTATGATATTAATGACAATAATTATGTGCAACGACTAATCAGAAAACATCTTGAAATTGGTGTAAATGTATGCATGACCATTGGTTGAAGTCAAAGAAAATTACTTTCTTCAGGCCGATGCTCCGCCTTCTGCAGGTGGGGCACACCCCCTGATTTGCGAGATCGTCTCTATAATGAGGGATGGTGTCGCATTATCGAGACGAAAATATCCCTCTTATTCGAGATTTTTGGTTCCGTTTTATTACTTTTGTGAATTTCGTCTGAAAAAATTAAAAAAGCGCAGCATTGTCGACCCATGGCATGAATATTTAGATCACATTCCTTCCTGACAAATCAAGTTTTATGCAATATAATGATGCGATTTTGAAATATGCTAAATTGAAATCAGCTCCTCTGCATTTCCGTGTCATATTCACATAACAAATTTGATAATTTCTCCAGCAAACTTCGTTATTTTCCCACAAACTTACTTACATGTGATGAGCTGAGGTTCTCTACTTTCATTTCAGCAATCTATTGCGCATATTAGATTGCGCATCGAGGCAAAATCATCGTCACAAGAGAGTGCATGGTCAATAATCTATGGCGGCCCATTAGGGTTATGATATTCAATGTTGTTGTTCATCAGAGATGCATCGTGTAAGAGTTGTCTTTCCAAACCGTCAACATTTGTCACAAGAACGATCGTTTTATCCAGATTTCATTATGTTTAGTAATGAATAAGTGATGTTGACATAGAATAATAAAAAAAACCTGAATAATTATGCCATAACATGCCATTTCTACATTCAAGAAGAAGAAAATAATTGAAATAGTTGAATATTTCATTCCTGATAATTAGTTTTATTTTTTCACAAATACGTTTATTCTATGAAAAAAAAAATAAAATAAACATGATGAATAAAATTCAATTAACAGTAGTCTGAAATGATACCAATTTGACAATATGATAGAGCATTAAAGAAAAATCCAATGTTGCTGAACATTCAACGTGCACAAGTTTATGTTACGTATTGCTCTCCATACATGATAACTGGAACTGATAACGAAAGTAGGGCAGTGAACTAGATTGATGCTCATTGGCTAATTATGCAAATGTCATATCCGGGTCAGTGTATAGAAACGTTTTTCAAAGATGTCACAACCATCTCAGTTGGCTTTTTCCATCAAAGAAATTTTATTTCAAGGTGAAAATAAACATTGAAGTCGGGAGTAGGTAAGATTCTCAGCTTGAAGCATCTCTAATTTTCAAGTTCCTGCTTCATTGCAGCATCCGATACGTTGACGGTAAACATTTTTATGTTTATTGGGCAGAGGAAATTCGGACCAAAAAGGAAACGTCATGCGCTTTTGCATTCTTTCCGCAAAATTCAGATTTATTCTCATTAAGATCACAATCATCTCGCATTTTCGAGATATTTTCATGACCCAATTCAGGGATTATACCGCATTATAGAGACGATCTCGCAAATCAGGGGGTGTGCCCCACCTGTAACGACTACCTTTGAAAATATAATTACTTAAAAAAAAAAAGAAGAAAAAAAAAAAAAGAAAAAAAATCATACAAACAAATAAATAAATGAAATAAAAAAAAAAGCAATAGATTACAAGAAAAAGTACATAAATTATCCGGCGGGTGGCACGCGCGCAATGTAAAACGGATGTACATAAAATCAGTTATTTAGCCTTTTTTAGCATGTTAAACATATTTTTTCTTTCTTTTTGTAATTCAATCCTTTTAAATGGGAATTCCTAATACAATATATGTAAGATTCAAGTCAAAGAAATGCATATTAAAGGTTTAAAAGCTTAGGTTCTCTTAGGTTGTCTTGGGTTCTCTGATTAGTAGCGGCGCTCCGAGAGATATCAATTTCCTGTTACCTGGAAAACATGGTAAATATTTGGGTATCATAAATCTTAAGGTTGTAGATTATATAATATTCTTTTTTTCTATACTTTCTAGTTAATTTTACCCTCTTTAATCCTTTATATTCTTCTTTCCCTCTCTTTCTTTCAAACGTTCTCGTTCTGCGAAGTGAAAGAAAAGTAGGTCAAGTCATGTCGCGAACAATTCAAACATAGACAAGTCGTTCAGAAGGACAGAGGACATGCACCATAGTCCCATTCATATTTTAGAAAATCATGGAAAATGGCCCATTCACAGAATTTCCTTCCAAATCAATGTAATACATGTATGCCCAATTCTTACACTAAGCTACCTGGAGTTATGGTCATGAGACAGTCGCAAGATAAAAGGCCCAAAACTAATTGAGTTCTAAAATTGTCATGAATCTCTCTTTACAAATAGAACATCAATGATCTCACTGTCTAAAATTTAATGATAATTGGTATGTAGATAAGAATGCAGTATTATAAACACATTTATTTCATTATCAATATTATTTAAACAGTTTAGTAATAAAGCAACAACACATGAAACTGTATGCAATGATGTAACGCGCAATGACGCATCCCAACGCAAGGTGCACTGCGAAGACTTAGCACCATGCTATCTGAAATTTCTGGGGAGAACACTGGTTAGCTCTCAGAACAAATAACTATTACAACGTATATGATTTCGCATTCAGTTGTTTAATGAATTATTATTTATTTATTTTGTTTTGTTTAAAATTAAAAATTTTGTGCATTGGGCGTAAATTGTGTATTGCAAATCTGTCAATAATACGGAAGTGTAGGATATTTAGCCTTCAGAACAAAGTACTATTACAATGTGTATGATTGTGCATTCAGTTCTTTAAGATAATTTTATATTCATTTATTTTGTTTTGTTTTATTTTGTTTTGTTTTGTTTTGTTTTGTTTTTTTTTTACTGATATTATAAGAAATTATGTAGAAATCTTTGCCATTTTTTTTAAAATGTTACCAGACCATACAAAGTGGACGTGGTTCTACTTCATGGTCCTTTTTTCTTTTTTTTTATTTCTTTTATTATTAATTTTTCTGTGTGTTTTGTTTTGGTGTTATTGTTGCCTTACTGTTTTTTTAGGGGGGGGGGATAGTTTTTTTTTAAGATTGAATTAGGAAATGTAGAACTCTTAGCCATAGTAGTACGTACAGCCACAACACGAGACCTAAGAAGTGGGCCATTCCTGGGTAGTGCACTCTCCTAAAGCTGAAATAAAAGTTACATTGTATACATGAATAAACTTGCAATTCTCTCTTTCTTCTTGTTTCTTTTTTTATTTTATTAGAAAAGGGAAACCTAACTATACAATAATTCGTTAAGTGAAATGTGATCTGTCTTTGGTTGTACACATAACACCAACGCCCCTATGAGAGTTATCCATAATTGCCAGGCAATCACAGAGCTCTCCTAAACCGCCCCCTTGGGACAAAAGATCAACATCTCACATTCTAAAATATCAATCATTCCCATTCACTCTGTATGTGGTACCATTCACTATCCTTTTGATTTCTAATCTCTCTTTTTTTTCTTTTTTCATTTCTTTTTTTTTTATTTCTTTTTCTTTTTTTTTTGGTCTTTTTTTCTCTCTTTTCTATATTTTTTCTCTCTTTTTAGATATTTTTTTTTATTTCAGTTTTTCTGTTTTTTTCTATATTTTTTTCTATATTTTTCTTTTCTTTTTTTCTATATATATATATTTTTCTTTCTCTCTCTCTCTCTCTCTCTTTTTTTTTTTGGTACCACATGTATCTCGATCATTCATTCATCCCTAACTAATACAATAGTAAACAATGTGTATGTGATCTGTCTCAGGTTGTACACAATACACACTGTGTTTTCCTACACCGCATAATTTTAATACACACACACACACACCCTTCCTCACACATTCCCTTTCTTAAGAAATTATATTTCTTTAAAAGTTCATTGTGACCTATCTTTGGAGTATGTATGCCTGTGACAAGTTCTAAGATTTTTACCGATTTCTTTTTATTATTCACAACGTGCGTTGCGTAATTACTTACAAATAATAAAGAACTCGAACCTTAATTAAATAGAGAATCTAGAAAAGAAAACAAGAATTCTGTATTAAATTTTGGCAATGAAATTTAGAAGCAATACTCAGATTGTCGATAATTGAATTTAGGAGCAATGTTGAAATCTGACTTAAAAACAATATTTAACTTAAACTGAGGATGAACTTGTCATAGGCATTTATATTGATAATAATTAGAGGGGCCCTAACATGTTAGTCTCCTTTCGTGTAATACCCAGCCGGGAGTTAGGACAGTCATATGAGTTTTTCATCATATTGCAATCCCGCATAATGTCCTCCCGGAAGCCCCGAAGAACTCAGACGTAGGTATGAAAGGAGTGTAGGAGCTAGTTTTGTGTGAAAAGTAACGTAAACCGCGTACTTAAGTTGGCACCGTTAGGTTTCCGTACGCGTAATACTATACCTGGCAATACGATTCACTGTTTTTTTTTTTTTTTTTTTTTTTTTTTTTTGTTTTGTACTGTTTTTTTTTTTTTATTAAATATTTTTTTTAAGAAATTATTTCAATAATCGAAAAGTATAAAACTAAAATGCTGAAAAAAGCCATTTGAATTTTAATGAATTTGAATTATACAGTGAATCAAATTGCGTCAATATTGATACCTGTAAAGATAAATACATGTATATAATAACATTTTTATTTATTTGTTCATAACGTACCTATAACAACTTAGATCAAGCGCGCAAGAAGAACAAATGAAACGAAGCTTGCCATGAAACATGCGCTTTTTGCAAGAAGTATTGCAAACGACACATGGACGTGAAAGAACACCAGATTTACGTGCTTTTCCCATCGTGACGAGAAAGCGAATACTGAAAAAAATCTTGAAAATCATATATATGAACGACGAGATATTTTTGCCGACTTTGATTTTAACAAATTATATGGCCTCCGTCTTTACAGCATAAGCCATACCTTCCTTCTCATAATTATAGCTTATATCTATCTAAACATAAATTCTACACATCCTTTGATATCAGCGTATGATGCAATTATTATAATTGCATATCATTTATATATTTTCGTGCAAGTTTTCATAAATTTATTTTAAAGAAAACACAAGTTAATTTGGTTGAAATTATGATATTAATGACAATAATTATGTGCAACGACTAATCAGAAAACATCTTGAAATTGGTGTAAATGTATGCATGACCATTGGTTGAAGTCAAAGAAAATTACTTTCTTCAGGCCGATGCTCCGCCTTCTGCAGGTGGGGCACACCCCCTGATTTGCGAGATCGTCTCTATAATGAGGGATGGTGTCGCATTATCGAGACGAAAATATCCCTCTTATTCGAGATTTTTGGTTCCGTTTTATTACTTTTGTGAATTTCGTCTGAAAAAATTAAAAAAGCGCAGCATTGTCGACCCATGGCATGAATATTTAGATCACATTCCTTCCTGACAAATCAAGTTTTATGCAATATAATGATGCGATTTTGAAATATGCTAAATTGAAATCAGCTCCTCTGCATTTCCGTGTCATATTCACATAACAAATTTGATAATTTCTCCAGCAAACTTCGTTATTTTCCCACAAACTTACTTACATGTGATGAGCTGAGGTTCTCTACTTTCATTTCAGCAATCTATTGCGCATATTAGATTGCGCATCGAGGCAAAATCATCGTCACAAGAGAGTGCATGGTCAATAATCTATGGCGGCCCATTAGGGTTATGATATTCAATGTTGTTGTTCATCAGAGATGCATCGTGTAAGAGTTGTCTTTCCAAACCGTCAACATTTGTCACAAGAACGATCGTTTTATCCAGATTTCATTATGTTTAGTAATGAATAAGTGATGTTGACATAGAATAATAAAAAAAACCTGAATAATTATGCCATAACATGCCATTTCTACATTCAAGAAGAAGAAAATAATTGAAATAGTTGAATATTTCATTCCTGATAATTAGTTTTATTTTTTCACAAATACGTTTATTCTATGAAAAAAAAAATAAAATAAACATGATGAATAAAATTCAATTAACAGTAGTCTGAAATGATACCAATTTGACAATATGATAGAGCATTAAAGAAAAATCCAATGTTGCTGAACATTCAACGTGCACAAGTTTATGTTACGTATTGCTCTCCATACATGATAACTGGAACTGATAACGAAAGTAGGGCAGTGAACTAGATTGATGCTCATTGGCTAATTATGCAAATGTCATATCCGGGTCAGTGTATAGAAACGTTTTTCAAAGATGTCACAACCATCTCAGTTGGCTTTTTCCATCAAAGAAATTTTATTTCAAGGTGAAAATAAACATTGAAGTCGGGAGTAGGTAAGATTCTCAGCTTGAAGCATCTCTAATTTTCAAGTTCCTGCTTCATTGCAGCATCCGATACGTTGACGGTAAACATTTTTATGTTTATTGGGCAGAGGAAATTCGGACCAAAAAGGAAACGTCATGCGCTTTTGCATTCTTTCCGCAAAATTCAGATTTATTCTCATTAAGATCACAATCATCTCGCATTTTCGAGATATTTTCATGACCCAATTCAGGGATTATACCGCATTATAGAGACGATCTCGCAAATCAGGGGGTGTGCCCCACCTGTAACGACTACCTTTGAAAATATAATTACTTAAAAAAAAAAAGAAGAAAAAAAAAAAAAAGAAAAAAAATCATACAAACAAATAAATAAATGAAATAAAAAAAAAAAGCAATAGATTACAAGAAAAAGTACATAAATTATCCGGCGGGTGGCACGCGCGCAATGTAAAACGGATGTACATAAAATCAGTTATTTAGCCTTTTTTAGCATGTTAAACATATTTTTTCTTTCTTTTTGTAATTCAATCCTTTTAAATGGGAATTCCTAATACAATATATGTAAGATTCAAGTCAAAGAAATGCATATTAAAGGTTTAAAAGCTTAGGTTCTCTTAGGTTGTCTTGGGTTCTCTGATTAGTAGCGGCGCTCCGAGAGATATCAATTTCCTGTTACCTGGAAAACATGGTAAATATTTGGGTATCATAAATCTTAAGGTTGTAGATTATATAATATTCTTTTTTTCTATACTTTCTAGTTAATTTTACCCTCTTTAATCCTTTATATTCTTCTTTCCCTCTCTTTCTTTCAAACGTTCTCGTTCTGCGAAGTGAAAGAAAAGTAGGTCAAGTCATGTCGCGAACAATTCAAACATAGACAAGTCGTTCAGAACGGATTAAATCGCACCTGTCGTAGAGGCGATTCAGGGTTAATGGATTTATGGTTATTTACCCGAAAAAGACAAGGCTTTATAAAAAAAATTAACGTTAATTGAGTGGTGGATTTAAAAAATCATTGTGTCATCGGAGATGACAGAGCTCACCTCAACGGCAACATTGTCACATGACCAGCATAGATCTACAAGAGGTAAAAGTTTTATTCTAATATGACTTGATTCTTTTTCCCTATTAAGACTACAGACGCGAGCCGGGCTCTATTCTCCAATATAGGCCCTATAGCGATAAGCCACGCCTACCCATTTTCTGAAAGCAGATCATATACCGGCAGGAACTGGTTTTTACCATTAGAATCGAAAGGTCTAAGTTTCGTCATCATTAGAATAGAAATACAAAATGACAAGCCGAGCTCTATTGTCTCATAATGCCCTCGCATCCTCAGCCAATCACATTTATCACCTCGCCGCTGACGCGGCTCAGTGATAAATGGGATTGGCTGAGGACGCTCAGGCATTATGAGACAATAGAGCCCGGCTTGTCATTTTTTATTTCTTAAATATTGCACATCTCCAGATGCATCAGTCAAAAAAATTTGGTTGATAAAGGACTTAAATGATATGCTGGAAATGAAGATGTCTGATTTTACCTAACCTGGTTGCTCAAGCATGAATTAATATTAGGTCAGATGCAGCATCCGTATAATGCAATGCAACACTTAGCATCCTCAGATACATCACCCACACAAGTTTGATTCATCAAAGACTTATAATATGCCGGAAATGGACCTGTCCTTAGTCTATAATTTTACTAAAACCTGGTGATTCAAATGTGAAAGTAAAGGTATAAGCAGCATCTCATGCATAATTGCCATAATAATGATTATTATATAAACATCCTCAGATGCACCATCCAAACAAGTTTGCTGATCTAGGACTTTTAAATAAATAGGCTTAGACTGGAATGTCTCATTTTACTTCACCTGACGTTGCTCTTGGTGCATCTGAGGATGTTAAGCATAAAATAATGGTCAGACATGCAGCATCCGTACCATGCATATCAATTTAAACTTTATTTATTTTACAACGTTTAACAAACAAGTTACACAACTTATATTAATGGCTCACGTTGACGACAGGGAGATAGCATTAAGCCCCCCTCTACTTCGTCGAGGAGAGCTAAAATGTACTATCAGATTTGACAAATATAAATCCTAAATCGCTAAAGGCAGTATGGCCAGACTGCGAAGCGCTTTGAGTTTTAGTTGATGTATACTGTAAATGTGGTATTTTCGAACGCTGGGGAAAATGTTCGCAGACTGACCGTTGCAACAGTACGTATGGAGATAATTTGGGGAAATTGGGAGTATTAATTTCCTTCAGTGTTTTATGCTGGTTGTAATTTTCACGTGAGAATATTTTGGCGATTATAATACAATCGCGAAAAGCGCGAAAATTATCCCCACGCGAAAATTTCCTTCTATAGGTACAGTACTTAATCTACCAGCGAAATATTTTAAGAAGCAATATCCCTTCTTATTAAAGAGAAATAGCTAATTTTAAGGTCAAGGTCATAAATGAAAGGTCGCAGTCTCACCATCAAGGTCTTTTAATACATTCAATCTTAATTGTAAAATATGAAAGTAATTCCGTCTATGATTCAAGAGATACAATCATGTTTAAAGTTTTGAGACGTTTACCAAAGTTAAGAACAGGGAAGGCCACAGAGTCAAAAGGGAGGCCGGGTTTCACCAGAAAATGTTGCTGTAAAGAATAAGGGAATAATTTAAGGAAGCTCAATCCATGGCAGTTAACAAAATATCACTAAGGCTTATGTTTTTGAAAAATTGGTCAAACGTCAAGTTCAAGATCACAAGGTCAATAGTGAAGGTCACAAATTAATGTTCTGATCACAAGGTTTTTGCACATGAAGTGTTAAATCCCTACCTCTAAAGGTTCAAAAGATATGGTCAAGGTTAATGTTTTTGAAAAGAAGGTCAAACTTCAAGGTCAAAGTAACTAGGTCAAAAGTCAAGGTCTCAAATGAAAGGTCTTATCAAGGTTAATAATAATGTAAATTAATCAAAATGTTCATGCACTGACAGATGGACTTTGCCATTTCACTAACCAGTTTTGATGCAAAATCCGGCCAAAAATATGATATTAGATGCATCCTATATAAATGTGACACAAAATACTAACTAACCGTTTTGATGGGATTCAATGAAAGTGCTGTCCAAATTTTGTCAGAGAAGACTGATTTAAAAGTTGATCCAACTTGTTGGGTGATTGATCTTCAACTCACATATTGCTTCAGCCAGCACTAGTACAGACTATTTTCTGTATGCTAATAAAGGCTTTTGATATCCATTTACATTATGTTTTTGTGTTCGCTTTAGGACCCCTAATTGATACTGTATTGTATGTGATATCATGTAACAGTGAGAGGGATTTATAACACAACAGGTGTGCATATTGGAAGACCCCTCAGTGTAATCAGATATAAGTGGGAGGGTTGTGCACATAGAATCCAGATAACCACACCGTTAACTCTTACATAGCTGTTCTTTCTATGTGTCTTCTTTGACTGTTCGTTGGTTCATTTTGAGTAGGTGTTGTCTAATTAACACCTTAAGGCAAAGAAAGTGAAATTCTAATGCACTTTGTTTGAAATGTGCATTCTGATTGGCTGAGAGATTAAAAAACTGCAAGGGGATTCGCGTTTCACTTCAGTTTTTGCTATGACGTCATGCGTTGCTATGGCAACGTCGTTAAAACCATGCGTTTTCTAGCTTCTTACTGACCAAAGCATTAGAATAGGGTTACCATACTGATGTTTTACAAAAACTAGCTGACAGGGTATCAGCGAATCCCCTGTCAGAAATATCCGACAATTTTGACAGGGGATTCACTGATACCCTGTCAGTTTTTGTAAAACACTCGCATGGTAACCCCTAAATGTATAAAGTCATGAAGAGGCCCCACATGACTTCTACATAACCTTGATAACATCCTCTTCATCCAATGGACAAACACTCATCAACTGTCCACTTCCTTGGAAACTCTCTCATAATCATAGCCTTGGGAACAGATCTCTATACTACTACAGTCAACTTGATAAGCGACATACAGTATAAGTCATTAAAGCAAACTTGATTTGCTCTCTATTTGATTTTCAATCTATAGAGCAAGCTGAATTTCTGTTTAAAGTACATGTACATGTACAACAATTTGCTAATTCAAATGACAATCTGATTGATATGTACAGAGTTCATTTCTAATGAAGCAGGGACCAAATTAACAGTGACTCATTCATGAACTAATTATCTTATTTTAATTTCAAATTAACAAAGTAATAGTAATAATTGTTCAAATCAACAAAATATTAATGGCTGAGTATAAGTACTAAAGAACTAAATCAAATATTCACTAGATCATGCAAATTATATGGTATTACCATAAAACAGGAACTTTGTTCAATTTCTGGTTGCACAACCTGTATATGGTTAATAAACCTAAGTAATTTAACAGAAGAATATACATGTAAACGACACAATAAACATGAGAAAATTGCATCACTTTGGTTATATCAAAATGCCGTACTTGTGCTAAGGTCAAGGTCAAATATAGTAATAATAATCAAAGTCAATTTCATTAGACAATTTACAGCTAAAAATGATTATACTAAATTATCATTTGTTCATAAAGAAATCTGATTTCTTTATGAACAAATGATAATTTAAATGCATTTAGGCCCAGCCTTGTTGTAAACGAAAGACTGCCTTTTTTTTACAAAACAAGTAATACTACATAAAATATTTTTTGACATTTGTCTGTTCAAGAGCAGGTAAGTTGCCTGTTTCTTGTTTTCATGTGTAACTTTGACCTTTGCGGTGACCTTTACACACATATTACATGTTGGGATTCATCATACTTGACTGTCCCTGCCAGTTTTATAAAGAATCTGAAATAAAGGATCTCCAAATGTCCTACATCACACCTTATAGACTTGTAGGCAGACTTATACATTAATATGACACCATAATCAAATGGGCAGTGAAAAGATGGATTTACATACAGGTAAGAAATGATTCTTACGTTTTTTCTTTTGATGCAAATTTCACTAGAAAAAATGGACGGAAAACTTTATCAAGGCTTTTGTGTGTTTACACAAAAGTTTTCCGTCATATTTTTCTATACATGTATATTCTTCTTGCATCAACATGAAAAAAATATAACATTCATTTCTTATCATTTCACATTTTCTTCTTATGAAAAAGCAAATGTTTCTTTAATCTAATAACAATCTATCTATCACACAATATGTTGTAAGTTCGGGGGATGGCGCAGTGTTACGACTGCCATCAATTAAAGTAGAAAAAAAACTTATATGGCTGCCGCCATGACTCAAACAGAGAACAATTGTTTCCTTTATCTTTGGTATAAGAACAAGATTGATCAGACCCTACAACAACAGTACATGATTTTTGAGTAAGTAAAAAATAAATAATACCCTTGAAATTAAACATCAATATATTGTATTTTCAGCTACAAGCTGAATTGAGTTTGAGGGAATACCTGGTTCTAGAAATAGACTTCTGACAAAAATTTACTGATTGATGTATCAACGAAATTTCTCAGGCCAATCAGAAACTTCGTTTCTTAAAAATAAAAACAGAAGCTAAATGATCGTTAAACAGCTGTAATGAAAAGGGTGTTTAATACTCCAAGGTCAAAAGGTAAAAAATTTGGTATCCATGGAAAGTTCTCAACACAAGGACTTTCCATTAGAATGAAAGCCCTATAACTTACCATTCAAAAATATGGCCAAGGTTAAAGTTTTACAAAAGTAGGTCAATCTCCAAGGTCAATAGTCTCAAGGTCAAAACTTTTGGTACCAATGGAAAGGTCTTGTCAAAATGGAATACACTTGTGAAATATGAAAGCACTTTCGCTTCGTTTCCATTCAAAAGTTATGACCAAGGTTAAAATTTTTCAAAAGTAGGTCTACCTCCAAGGTCAAGGTCACAAACTTTGGTATCAATGGAAAGGTCTTGTCACAAGGAATACACATGTGAAATATGAAAGCCCAATCACTTACCAGTCAAAAGTTATGGCCAAGGTTAAAGTTTTTGCAGACAAACAGACAGACAAACAAACGGGCAAGCCAAAAACTATATACCCCCGAAACTCCGATTACGGGGCATAAAAACCAAAAACAAAATAACGACATCATAATATTAATACTGAGAATCAAAGTATTCATTATACGATTCTGAGAAATACAATGTATAAAGAAATTGATCATCAAGTTTTGAGAAGCTAGCTAGGACTTGATTCCATCCTAGTTTCTCAATATACGTGTTAAAATTATAATGTACATACATGTACATTGTATATAAATGGATCTGTAAGAAGTTCAGAGTAGAACATTGGTTCAACAAATGGTTCAAAATTACAAAAGAATAAACAATAACCTTTGTCAGCACTCTCATTAAGTAAATGTTCCATTGATACATGTACATGTATACCTAAGAAATAAATGTCTTGCTTTTGGTGTTCACCAGTACATCTATTTTAATTCTTTTCACGTCCAAGTTCGAGACTCTCGGAAAATGGAAGACTTCTACATGTATTCACATTCTTACTGAATATCAGACATTTTTATGAACATCGCAAAGTTGTGTGTAAAAGCATCGAAAGTGTATAAATATTGGTAAATTCTTCCTACATTTAAAACTTGAATGTGACGTTACTGTAGGAACCCAAAATAATTGGAATATAATTCTTATTGTCTAATGATTGCTTAACAAAGGATCTAATTTAATAACGTAAATATTGATAATTTAATCAGCACTTGAAAAAATCCATTCAGCACCTAAATTAAATCAAGCACATTTATACTGCTCATACATACCCATTGGTTTAACAAAAATTTTAAACCAAAATTCATTGAGCACCTCTACTGAAAGGGAATCCTATTAGCACCATAAAATATACAGCCACATATACTGAACATGTTATTATTTTTGCTCAACAAAATTTGAGCTGAAAAAGGATAATTGGCACAAAAGAGTAATAATGAATTAGCAGATGTACTTGACTACTTTTCTACTATACACCTACATTACAATTGTAATTAGTGTAACACTGATAAATAAATTAGCATTTTTATTGAATTAGCACAATTTTAAAAGTGCTGACTCTCCTAAAATATTTTTAATTTTTAAAATTTAAACTTTATTTATTTTACAACGTTTAACAAACAAGTTACATAGCTTATATTAATGTCTCACGTTGGCTCAGATGTTGGCGTGACGGGGTCCAAGGAGCAGGAGGAAACCAAAGTACCCAGAGAAAAACCCCCTGCCAAGGCCTGAATTGGGGACCACCTACCCTCCTACGTAAGACCCTTTGCCCAATCTAGGATTCGAACCTGGTACCTTAGAGGTGAGAAGTGAGTGCGCTACCACTGCACTAACCCAGCCGTCTCCTAAAATATGATAATTATTAGTAAATGTACATTATATCAGATGTTTTTAATATAATGAAGTACCACATATTAATACCGTATAACCAGAAATTTTCGGAGGTTCTAATTTTTGCTATATCAGCGAGTGATTTGGAATCGCAAAAATTATTCTCGCGAATTATTGTGTTGATAAGTTACAACATTAATTTGTAAATTATTTACATTTTGTTCTAATCGTACATGTACATGTAATTGCAATGATGTGTGCTGCATGTACTATTAATATTTTCATGATTTTAGTAGACTTCATACTGCCATGAGAGTGTTAATTCAACAATTGGCTAATATCTTTATAAGTAATGATTTATAGCGGAAAACAATGCATGTACACTAATTCATGATTGTGCTACTATTACAGCACTTTGTTCCATGTTCCTGTCAAATTGCTGGATCACCGTAACTCGACTAACATCGCACAATCAATGACATGTGACACAAGGCTTTCATGAGGGGTCATTTGATTATGACATCATATTGTATAAAACCATCAATAGGCATGATGTGGGCATTTGATTATCCATCAATTATGGTTATGCTGAAATAACATGAATAAGTACACATACATGTATATGTACAGCAGTCTCCACCAAAACTCATTAGCTAAACATCGGCCGGGGCTACTAGAAATTTGCCGGGCTAGTAGAAATTGTCTATTAGTAACAAACTAATAGAAAATTTGCAAGTAGAATTTGTCTTTGAGCTAGTGGTTCTCAAAAGTTTTCAAGAAAATGATGAAGTGTGATATACAGTATTTTAGTAAATTCAAATATTTGCATAAGCTGAGTGATCAATTTATCTGTCCAGCGTCTCCAAACTCCACAATGAGACAGTTGATCAGTTGACATCTAGACATCATAGAGTTCATAGCATATGTCAGTAGTAGCCATTAACGACGGCACAGGCAGCAACATCAAGTCCATACCAGACTCAGTAGTAGCCATTGAGTACAGCGAGGGCAGCACCAGCCTCCGGGTCCCAAGGTTTGATTCCCTGACACGCCAACTCAAACATGTCATCGTCATCAAATCCAAACATATTATCATCAGAATCGTCATCCGAGTCATCAAACATGTCATGAGAAGACAGCATGCCTGACAGACCCTTCTTCCTCATGATGTAACTGAAAATATATAAAATTTCATATAATTCTTTTTTTAATTTTTCCTTTAATATTACCAGATGAGGGAAGGGGGCCTTGAAAGTAATTTGATCAATGTTTCATACAATTACTTCAGTGTCACTATGATCACTGTCCATAGCTTCATAGGGCAATACCAGAGAGGTATGTAACATTTGTAAGTTAAGGCCCTGTCACAGCGTTCTGGACAGCGTTTGAAAAAAATTTACAAACGCTGAGGTTGTTTATAAAAGATCAAAAGAAAGCCTCTTTCTGAGCATTTGCCTAAGGCATGACTAATGTGTAACAGCATCTGCAAAGCATTTACCTAGCCTGTGTGTTACCTGTTTATAACATATGTCAGCGCCAACAGCGTGTACCCAGCGCATTTCCATTAATATCCACATACGCGGAACGTGTGAATAACAATTGTTCAACGTTCGATGCGCTGAAGTATTGAATTTGTCTAGTGGAAGTGATTTGGTTGCTACTCGAACGTTTCGTACATGCCGAGAACGCCATGCAGTCATTAGAGACATGCTCTGTATACACATTAAAAAACAGTTACACAAGTGGCCTAAGTTTGCATTGAAATATTGTATGCCAGAACTGTGCCAGAACTTTGCCGCAAACTATGCGCTAGAAGCCTAATTTACATACCAAAAATCCCTTTGCGGCAACTTTTGCGGTACAAATGTATCATATCATGGGCCTTGTATCGTGATCTTGTGTATCGTAACATCCCTATGTTACACGAACACTAGACTATCTTCAAGCTTATTTTACAAGCGTGTTCGTTACATGTATGAATGTGTGATTTACCTTCATGCAACATATGACAGCTTGTGCATAACAACTGCATTGCGTTTGAATAACAATCACGAAGCAGGTAACCAACACGTTTGGCACATGCTGCCGATTTTGTGAAGGCAGAACATTTTTTCGAAGCCAACAGTGTTTGACATGGTAAAGCTCCGTGTCAGAGCGATCTCGCAACATCCTCATAACATCCCCGGACCGTGTACGACGATCATCCAGCGTGTTTGCAAGTGACCTTGCACGCTGCTGTCAAACGCTGTGATGAGACATGGCCTTTAGCTGTAAGTCTATGACTTTAAGAACACTAACCTTAACATTGCAGCCAGCCCTCCTACTTCAGTGTCACTATCATCACTGTCCATAGCTTCATAGGACAATACCAGAGTGGTACGTAACATTTGTAAGTTATCTATAAGTTACTATGACTGTCAGTACACTAACCTTAACATTTCAGCCAGCCCTCCTACTTCAGTGTCACTATCATGACTGTCCATAACTTCATAGTAGATACCAGAGTGGAATGTAACATTTGTAAGTTAGCTATAAGTTACTATGACTGTCAGTACACTAACCTTAACATAGCAGCCAGCCCTCCTACTTCAGTGTTACTATCATCACTGTCCATAGTAAGATACCAGAGTGGAATGTAACATTTGTAAGTTAGCTATAAGTTACTATGACTATCAGTACACTAACCTTAACATTGCAGCCAGCCCTCCTACTTCAGTGTCACTATCATCACTGTCCATAGTAAGATACCAGAGTGGTATGTAACATTTGTAAGTCAGCTATAAGTTACTATGACTGTCAGTACATTAACCTTAACATTGTAGCCAGCCCTCCTACTTCAGTGTCACTATCATCACTGTCCATAGTAAGATACCAGAGTTGTATGTAACATTTGTTAGTCAGCTATAAGTCACTATGACTGTCAGTACACTAACCTTAACATTGTAGCCAGCCCTCCTACTTCAGTGTCACTATCATCACTGTCCATAGTAAGATACCAGAGTTGTATGTAACATTTGTAAGTCAGCTATAAGTCACTATGACTGTCAGTACACTAACCTTAACATTGTAGCCAGCCCTCCTACTTCAGTGTCACTATCATCACTGTCCATAGTAAGATACCAGAGTGGTACGTAACATTTGTTAGTCAGCTATAAGTCACTATGACTGTCAGTACACTAACCTTAACATTGTAGCCAGCCCTCCTACTTCAGTGTCACTATAATCACTGTCCATAGTAAGATACCAGAGTGGTACGTAACATTTGTAAGTTAGCAATAAGTTACCATAACTGTCAGTACACTAACCTTATCATTGCAGCCACCCCTTCTATTTCAGTGTCACTATCGTCACTATCCAATTTAGCTTCATAGTAAGAAACAAGAGTGGTACGTAAGCTGTCCATGAACTCCAGCTTGGAATATATACCAATATCACGGGCTGAAAGTAAAGTTTGGTCAGTATAATATCTTGAATAAGTAGGAAAATGGAAAAGATTACTGTAAAATTAACATGGTTATTTTCGCTGGGAGAAATTTATCGTGAAATGACCACGGTAAAAGTACACGAGGGGGTAATTTTGGCAAAAACGGGAGTATTCCATTTAGTCTTTTATACTGGTTGTAATTTTACCGTAGGGGTTATTTTAGGGATAAGAATGTTATCACTAAAAGCGCGAAAAATTATCCCAACGCAAAAACTTTCCACATTTACGGTATACAATTACCGTGCTTATTACTGGCTTGACATGAAATAATAATGGAGTTAATTATATATACTTGCTCATTTAGACACGCAAAAATTGTAAATTTCACAATGACATCAAGTACATTAAAACCGGAAAAATAAAACCTGTGTTTGTGAAATACGAATGGCCCCGTTGGCATCTTTTTCAGTAAAAAAGATGAAAAGTAGTTTCACATTTGAGGTCAAGGTCACAAGGTCAAATTTAGTATCCATGGAAAAGTCTTGCCACATGGAAATCATATGTAAAATATGAAAGCCCTATCACTTACCATTCAAAAGTTATGGCTAAAGTTTAAATTTTCGAAATTAGGTCAAACTCCAAGGTCAAGGTTACAAGGTCAAAAATTTTGGTATCCATGGAAAGGTCATGTCACAAGAAATACACACGTGAAATACGAAAGTTAAGGTTAAAGTTTTTGCAGACAAAAAGACAGACAGACAGACAGACAGACCAAAAACTATATGCCCCTGAATCTTCGATTAGGGGGGCATAAAAAGTAAAAAATAATTTAGTCATCAATTGCATTTCATGTCCAAATTTATTCAAACAGAATTTTACAATGATAGTCTTAAAAGATCTTTATCCAAATTATATACATCATTTAAACTTGTCGATAAAGTTCCAGACGGAACAAATTATTAATAAAGATCTTTTTGACCTTGAAAACGGCCTATAAAGCAGAAAAAGTTGGAAAAAAGAGTTCTCTATTAACAGTTTTTAAATCAGTTACGTTTTTCATCCTGGCCAGCCAAATGAAATATATTTTTTATTAGAATCTTCTATAATAGAATCTACTAATGATTGCATTACTAAGATACCTACAGCAGAAGTCTATAGCGATATTCTCCAGTAAATCTCGGTGTTTCTCTGCGTCCTCTTTCCCGTTCTTCACTTTGTCCTTGACATGACGTATGTAGTCCTTGACCTCACAGAAGAATCGGTTACAGACAGAGCAGATGGCGGGCGAGTCGAGGCTGGGGTAGCGGCGTGTAAACTCGAGATGTTTGTTGTCAAACTTAATGAACATCTCCATGTAATGGTCCAGTAAAGGATCGGTGTCCGGCAGATCCTCAAACTTCATTCCACACTCTCCTACAACAGGAAAATATCGTACAGTGTATATTTCAGTATAATACACTGCCATCCATAAATAACTATACAAACAAGGAAATCATTCTAAATTCTTTATAAGTTTATCCAAATTTTTCCATTCTGAACATGAAAGATCCATTTTAATTGACATCACATATTTCAAAATAATGAATTGTGATAACGAAAATTGGAATATAGACTTTTTTTATCAGCACAATTTTTCAAAAAAATGTAAATATTTTGGTCAAGTTTGGTACAAATGATTTCTTTAAGGTTCATCTTCAGAGTTATACAGCAATGGATTTGAAGCTGTATATTTTCTTACAGCAACATGAACAGAAATGGTGTATATTAATTCATGGGTGGCAGAGTATTCCCTAGATAATCGACATGATGGTTCTATGTCATGATTTTATGATATATACATGTACATGTATAATGTTAAAGTAGTACTTTTTAAAAGACTGTTACACTCAAAAATGCTCTCTTATGACCCTAGTGACAAATAAATGTCACATCAAGTGGTGTTGTTTTCCTTGAACATAGCCCACACGAAATAGCTACTTTGGTGAACAATGAAAGAACTTACATGTATGTCCCTAGGACCAGTACATTGCTGTGCATCATTCTCTGTCCATGATCAAATGAAGAACATGTATACATGTATGTATGTGTACTTGTTTTAGCGGGATTCATATTTTAGCGGAGTTAGCACTGTTAAGTCTGTACTAATTCATCACTTCGCTAATACGTGTACGTCGTATTTGCCTATTTTTGCCCAGATTCTCATTAAAGTTCATTGTGCTCAAATAAGTACAGATACAGCACTTAGGAATTTTAATTTAACTTAAAACTTCATTAAATAATTATAGTGAATAATATATTTCCTGCATTCTAGGAAACTCACCACATGTCACTGACTTGTTCCTACTGTCTGCAATCTGTGAATCACCAGATTTGTCCCCCTTTGTCTCATCCTTGTCTCTGTCGGCATCAGTCACTGTGTTGTTTTCTTTCCTCTCAACAGATTTTTTACCTTGGCCTTGGTAACAGGAGGTTTTCTTGGTTTATTTGTCGTAACGAATGATTCTCTCCCCTTGTTGACCAAGTTGGAGATATCGGACAATGGCTTTTTTTCCTTCTGATCCTAAAATAACAACGAGCACGTCAAACAAGTATGTCAAATATCAAAGTTTATTTACTACCTAAATTTGTCACGGTGAAAGGACAAGGTCATTTAATTGGCAAACTACTGTGCTGCAGCCTGTTTCACAAAAATACTTACGAACAATTTCAGGAATTTTCGTAACTTTTGATTTCTACTAAATTACTTAAAGTTTTGTTTTCTAATTTATACTGAGTATGTTAAAGTGATATTAAAAAACATGATACAATCTAACTATAAAACATTTTTAACCTTTTATTAAAAGACGAAAGTTACAAAAATTTCTTAAAATTTTCATAAGAATTTTTGTGAAACTGGGCACTGTTCACTAAATCCAGAGCACCCTGTTTTCCTGGTTTTCTCTAAATATGATATTGTCATATTCCAAAAAGATATCAATTTTAAAGTACTCCTCTAGTCGAAACAGAAAATACCACTGTTACGGCTGTATGTCAATTAAGTTGGAAATAAGACGGAAAATAAAAAGTCTACGGAATTTTCTATAGTAAAATAGCTGAAAATGCATGACGTCGGACACTTTGACTATTGTTGACATGGAGTACAGTATGGTGGCAGTGGCTTGAAATTAACATGGAAATTTCCTGTAGACATTTTATTTTTCGCATTGCGGTTTGAAGGCAGCCGATAGGGTAAATTGAAGTTAATTTCCAGTTACGACTAAAGGAGGTCAATTCTCGGAAACAATAATTGAATTAAAAGGAAATTCTTCACATGACAGAATAAATCGCCAAAACAGGGTGTTCTGGATTTAGTGAACAGGACAGTAACAAAATGTTCAATAAAAGATGACACTTTTAAAATGTCAAGGTCGATAATAAACAAGCAAAAATATTTCATCCTTTACCAATTTTCTATCACCATTATTTATCTTTAGGAAATAACGCCATATAACAAACGGTATCCAGGTGTAAATTTTAAGTTTATGTCATATGACAACATAATTTATTCAAAGCCTTTTATTGTTTGGACTTATCAGAACTTAATATACTATAAGTGACATAAACCTTAAACATGCTAATAACAACCTTAAACTATATTATACAATTATTGACTTGGAATGAGGGCAATATATGATTTGTTGGACCTGAAGACAAATATTGCCCGAGGCCAAAAGCCGAGGGCTAATTTTGTCTGAAGGTCCAACAAATCATAGAATTTGCCCGAATTCCCAGTCAATAATTGTTTGGTTATACCTTACTTCAATTACATTATCAGCAACGAACCCATTGGTCCGGCATGTTTACATTCATTTTCATCTATAAGAGAAAGAGCACGGAGAAATAGATAGAGTTTATAACATCATCAATGACGTGACGTTACAAACGATAGGTATTGAACTATTGCCCTAGGGCCAATATTGATGTAACTGTTGACTGCTTGGTCAAATATTCGAATTCATAGGCATATTTTTTCTATTGAGATTTTATAAAGAGATGCTGATAAGGGTATAACAATAACTAGTATGACACAATAAATCAGACAGAACTAACATCTTCTTTAGCATGATTGAGAGGCAATATTTTTGTCTCTTACGACATTTTCCTTTGAAGATAAATCAGCTATGTTTTCTTTGGGCAGTTGGGCTTTAACACTCTGGCCAGTGCCCTGGGCTGCTACAGTTGTGTTTTGGGCTCTCACAGTCGCAGTGTTCTGGGTATGCCTGTAGTAACAATGGTCTCCATTTCTGCAAGTGCCCGGGCCTCTGAATTAAAGTGGCAATTTACAACAGTCAGGGGTCCAACTTATATGAGTAATAACTTCTTGAAGTTAATAAACTTGCATCAGTAATAACTTATACAAGTTATGTTCTTGAGTTTATAACTTGAATAAGTTATAAATAAAAGAGCAGATTTTCCTCAGAATTTCTCCAATAATTATAACTTAAATAAGTTATAACAGTGTTTTTGATTTAAACATGTTTTATATTCAAAGCATTGTGATTTATTGTTAATATCTTTGCGCTAGACCCACATAGCATGCGCTGGATAGTGAGATATACCAGGAGGCTGTCCAATTTAATATCTATTAAGTTACAAATGCTCTGCAGTTCATCAGAAAAATGCTTAAGGTTCAAAGTTTGCTGTTATAACTTGTTTAAGTTATAAACACTAAAAACCAGTTACTTGGGCAAGTTATAACTTTTTTAAGTTGGACCCCTGACTGTACAAGTTATTAGAGAGGTTTAGAAGGCTAACGTGTACGGGTATGCGTATGTGTAATCTACAAGTACACCTACACATAAAAAATAGCAGAGGTTCAGATAAATGACGAGTACGTGTACGTATACTGGTGCCCTTAGTGATGACGTAAAATAAATATATTCAAACATATACAAGACTGATATATAGATAAAATGTAAAATTAAAACTTATAAGGTATTCTCGGTACAAATATTCATGAAATACATCTGCTATTTAAACATAAATGTCTACACGTTTGTACGTACCTGTAGTTCGCGATTTACACGTTATTGAGAACTTGTAGCAATTTCCCCTACGCTATAAATAATGACGTCATACACAGTTATTGCGTCTACACGTATACGTACCTGTACACATAACGGTTTCTAATGAGTACATCAGAAGTTAAAGTTCACCCACTGGTAAACTGGGTTTTATCACAGCAACACAAATAGAGTGGTTATCGTGGATATGTTACCATACAGAGTGAGGAGAATTCATTTGAAAAGAACTGAAGAATATAGGGAGCAACCATTTTATTTTTAGGGGGGGGGGGCAGGAAGACTTTTGCCGGCCGGAAAATTTTTTTCGGCCATTTTAAGAGCCGGAAAAAATTTTTCGCCGGCCCTTTGGGCCGGATTATTTTCTTTTTTTTATAATTTTCCAATGTTGAAAATTACTCTACAGTTTAAATAATTCAGCGTGATTTTTCAGTCATATTAAACATCAAACACACAATGAGTTCATCTCTTGCCAGCAGATATCACTTCATTTTAATTTCTTGAATGGCATATGGTGCCTATAATCTGTTTACTAAAATGATACTCAACGGAGACAGGCTATATGGTAATAATGACTTTTGAATTTTATTCATTCTCTCCAAATTGCGTAAAGTTTGTTCCATTTTTTTTTTTACTTTGTTTATGATACACAAAAAAGTGTTTATTTGGCAGTGGAAAGTTTGGAAGAGAGGGGGGAGGGGCAATTTCATGATCAGGAAATTTTTTTTCGCTGGCCCTTCGGGCCGGAAAATTTTTTTCCCTAAAATTTCGATCCGGAAATTTTTTTTTGCAAAGTCTTCCTGCCCCCCCCCCATAAAAATCAAATGGTTGCTCCCTTATTGCAATTACCTAATCTGGGTTTTTTTTTTCATAAACTCTTGTCTGATATATCATGATATATTGTATGTATCAGAATTCAGTACATTTAACAATTCAATCATATTATACTGTAGGTGAGACTTCTGACATACCATCTTAGTAACATGTAACTTATAAAGTTCTCCAAAAAAACAAACAAACTCACTATCCAGACGCTTGGGGCTATCAGAAATTCTACTGGGCAGCAGTAGAAATTCTGTAACACAATTCACAAATGGTCAGTAAAATCTGTCTTTGTGCTAGTAATTCAAAAAAGTTTTTGTCACAGTGAAGACTATTAACATGATTAATATGTACATTGTATATGTAGGTGATGTACAGGAACATGTACACTAACCTGTAGAAATGACATATTGGTTTAACATCATCTTTAACGTGAAGAAATCTACACTGATCCCCAAACCAACATCCCCCTTGAGTGTTATAGAAATGACATCTCTCTCTGCTTCTTCCTTCGGCCTACAATACAAAACTTCAATTTATTAATTGATGTACCTTTTCCCCCAAAAATTAAATTAACAATACCTACATGTTACCATGGTAGCTAATAGTCCATTTTCAAGTTCTTCAGTCAGTGGTATAACTTATTTCATTTATAAAATTTTATAACAGAAATCAGTTACTTTTCTTTCCATGAAAATCGTGATCTGTAATGTTTATGTAGGTCATGAAAAATAACTGATTTCTGGGAAGTGCTTCATATATTGATTCAATGGGTAGAGGATTATTTTACAAAATTTAATGGAGTGATGTTTAAAGATGATATTGAACCCTTGATTATCAGCAGGAAAAATTTGCATTAGAAAACAAAAATGGTTATTTTTTCATCTATCAAAAGTAACTTATGTCAGTTTTAAATATTTATTTTTGACCTAGATTTTGCCCAAACGTGATTTTTCCCAGCTGTTACGATCCTTAATTTAATTTTGAAGAGGCACCGATATTGCATCTGATGATCAGGTCAAACTTTTCTTCGCAATGGATGATTATAATCATGATAATCACATTTGACCATACTAGAAAGTTTTGTAACTTTTAAGTGATTCTATAAAATCACACAACTAATCGCTATATAGAGCTGAAATGAATATTCAAGAATGAGAATATTATATTTTTCAGGGAATATTCGAATGGAAAATTGGTATTCGAATATTTGATAGTATATACAAGTATATAGTCCTGGGCCGTAATTGTACAGAAAAGAATGAAATATAATGCATTTTATAACTAAAGTTTACGAGACTGTTATTAAACCGATATCAATACCCACTAATGTTTGCACAACTGGTCAGTACATTGCATATTATTTTAAACATGCATGGGGCTGTCGTGTGTCATTTGCATTAAATAAATAAATGATAATGACACTTGTCTTTCCATAACAGATGTTTCCAGTGATTTTTTTGGGCCCAATTTACCGCCGAATATCGGTGGCTTCCCCTTGTAAAGATTAGCTTTATTTTCTCAAAAATCAGCCCATATTTTCCCAATACATCATGATACATGGAGATCAAAATTGTTTTCATGATTGAATTGAATTTGACACAAAACGTACACAAAAGTAATCGAAAGGTTTTCCTTCACGTTGATTACTACTGGGACAGGATGTCTCATAAATATATAAGTACTATGTCAAAAAACTATATAAAAGGACAACAATATATGGTCTATGAAATGGCGAAGTTTGTCTGTCTGTCCATCAGTCCGTCTGTCTGTCTGCAACAACATTTTGGTTTAGCTGTTGCGTTTAAGTCTTTTTGGAGAAACTGTTAGGAGTAGCAACTTGAAACTTTACATGGTAATAGCCCATGATGAGATGAATCTAACGCAGCAATAATTTTTGACCTAGTGACCTTGACCTTGGACTTCGACCTACAATGTACTTTTAAAAAATGTTAACTTTGGCTATATCTCATGAACTATAAGGGGTAGGGCTTTGATATTTAAGATGTTGATTTGTTATGACCACAGCTTTCATTTTATACCATGACTTTTGACCTTGTGACCTTGACCTTGGACTTTGACCTATTTAAAAAAAACTTTAACCTTGGCTAAAGCTCTTGAACTTTAAGTATTAGAGCTATGATACTTCACATATAGACTAATTAAGACAAGTTCTTTCATTTGATGCCTTGACCTTTGACCTAGTGACCTTGACCTTGGAGATTGACCTACTTTTAAACCATAAGTAATTTAGCTGTGATATTTTGATACGTAGATTCCTTGTGACATGAGTTTTCACTTGATATCATGACCTTTGACCTAGTGACCTTGACGATTTGACCTACTTTTTAACCGTAAGAAATTGAGCTTTGATATTTCATAGGTAAATTCCGTGTGACATGAGTTTTCAATTTATATCATGACCTTTGACCTAGTGAACTTGACCTTGGAGATTTGACCTATTTTTGATCCATTATAAATGGAACTGTGATAATTCATTAATTATTGATGGCTGTTATTTACTAATGGTTGCCGCTTTGCAATCTGGTCATACCGTCTTTAGCGGTTTCTTGTTATAAAAGGATTGCGATAATTATCTGATGAAAATGAAGTCACCGACAGCCTCAGTTCTTGACCTGAACAGGCCTCTGCTTCCGGTAAAGAAGTCAAGGACATATCAAATGAGGACAACAGTTACACGTCCAACTTGGATTCTGATGGCAGTCTTGTCCCAGTTCCTGACAATCGTAAATTCATACCCCAAAAGTATGAAGCATCGTACAAATGGCTTTACTTCTCAACAGTTAAAGGGGCGTACCTTTGTAAATTTTGCAAACTCTTTCACTTCTCTGGTAGTAATACTTATAAGGCATTTGTGAACAGAGGTGTACATGTTGGGACTCACCCAACTAGAACCCTAGTTGGTATGTTTAGGGGACACAAAGAGAGAAAAATATCACTGTAGAGAAAGAGGAAAACACATTTGTTAATGTTTGATCTGTAATATGGTTATTAAATGAAAATTGCTGTTTGAACCAATACTTTGAGCATAATTCTTTTAAAAAATTTGGTATCTACACGTTCCCAATTTGTTCAACAATGTCGCATATTTTCCAAAATGAAAAGGTACAGGTCAGGCTTTTTAAAAAGGTAAAAAAAATCACTGTACAAATGTAGTTAAAAGAGTTTGAAATATATCCTCCAAATGAATCTTGTTAGGAATATATTCCAACAAATGTGACAAAACTTCAATTTTAAAATTTCCGAAGTGTACCGTGTCATGGAGAGAATGAAGTAGCCAGTATCATGCAGGCCGTAAATATTCCTCAGTGACGGATTCAGGGGTGCGGAGGGGGCATCCACCCCCCGGCACTGACCCAAAATTCTCCAAAAACCCTATATTTTGGCCCATTTTCAGTAAAAATCGCCAAAATTTGCCCCTTGACCCCCCGGCAAAGGGGATGCTGGATCCACCACTGTTCCTAGGGGTCATGTGGGCCCCTTAGATATAAAATACAGGGGCCCACATGCAACTTTTGGAGTCCACACAAAATTTTTGGAAAATCTAGAAGCATATCTAAACTCCCCCCCCCCTCTCTAGATCCGTGCTTGGCCGATAATTTAATGGGACAGATATAAAAGGATATTGCAGACGATTAGTAAAAGTTCTGACATCTGGCAAAGAATATTCGGATCATGTAAACTTGGCGATCGCAATACTGGTATACCAGTATTGTTGACAATACTGGTACAAATTTTTGTTCCAGTATTGTTGTACAGATACTGGTATTCCAGTATTGTTGGGATAAAAAAATTATTTTGTGAAAGTGACAATACTGGAATTCCAGTATTGTAAATTTTACAATACTGGAAGATACTGGAAAAAATAAAAATACTGGAATATCGATTTTACCAGTATTGTCCATGTCACAATACCGGTAGACTAGTATTGTCCAGTATTGTCATATATACGATACTGGAATACCAGTATCGTAAAAGTAAGAATACTGGAAGACCAGTATCGAAATTGTGACAATACTGGTATTCCAGTATTGTTGAATTTACAATACTGGTATTCCAGTATTGCTGAATTTACAATACTGGAATTCCAGTATTGTTATATTGACAATACTCGTATTCTGGTATTGAAATATGACCATATTGGACATGAATCCTACACTTTATTTACTTTGAAATAAAATAGAGAAATACAGAGTATTGTAAATGTGACAATTCTGGAATTCCAGTATTGTTACTTATTCGATACTAGTTTTCCAGTATTGTTCTGACTGTGATGCCCCTGACGAATCTGATGTGGCAGCGAGACTTGGTTCCTACCATAGGAGGTACCTACCAGAACTGTTGACGAGGCATGTGTGGCTCTTTTGCTTGCAGAACTGCACTCTATATTTTCTTCTCATTGATAATGTTTCATATAGTGCATTTCATGTAGTGCTCTTTGTTTCATTCATTTGATAATTAGTCTTCATTGTCAATTGATCAAAGAATTCTTGGTGCTAAAATTCATGCTACTCGAATCTTTCAGTGCCTCTTAATAAATCATATGTTATTAATCATTCGACTAGTATTCTGGTATTGTCCATTCAAATCAACATTTATCAGTATGTCAATCGTATTACTAATCTGACAATACTGGTATTCAGGTATTGTTACGTTAACAATACTGGTATTCCGGTATTGTCACAATAACAAGTGATCAAATCAACAATTATTTTGGTAGAACAGAATGATAAGTGAATATCATAGCATGACCAGTACTAGTATTACTAATCTGACGATACTTGGAAACCAGTATTGTTCCTCTGATAATACTGGAAAACCAGTATTGTTACTCTAACAATACCGGTATTCCAGTATTGTTAGAGTGACAATACTGGTTTTCCAGTATTATCAGATAAACAATACTGGTGTTCCAGTATTGTTGGATTTACAATACTGGTATTCCAGTATTGTTGAATTTACAATACTGGTATTCCAGTATTGTTGAATTTACAATACTGGTATTCCAGTATTGTTGGATTTACAATACTGGTATTCCAGTATTGTTGGATTTACAATACTGGTATTCCAGTATTCTCAATTATACAATACTGGAAAACCAGTATCTGCAAAAAAAAATATGTTGTTAATTTAACAATACTGGAATACCAGTATCTTCCAGTATTTTACCAGTATTGTACATAACGAACAATTCTGGAAGATACTGGTGACAATACTGGAACAAAAATTTATACCAGTATTGTCAACAATACTGGTATACCAGTATTGCGATCGCCAAGTCTACATGATCCAAATATTCTGCTCTGCCTAGGTTTCTCAATCTAAAATGTCCATACTGACACTGAAACGCACTGTAACAGTGACAGTGTTTCCTCTGACTATAAAGTTGTGCAGTGAATTGAAATCAGAAAGAGAACTTTGCATTGCAAGTTTCAATCAAAATGCAATATTCTGTTTATTGTTAAATAATTCATGTAATTTAATTACCATGTCAATATATGTGAATACCCTGGAGACCCAAAAAAATAAGTTGACCCTCCTTTTCGACTTTTTGAATTTTCCGGTAAATTTTTTTAATTCCGATCTCGATTTTTTGCGTCGCACTTGCTCCCCTCCTTGTGCCTCAATTTACACTTTCGGAATAACCACTTGATTTATCATCAACATGTAACACCACGTGCGCGCATAACGTTCTAAAAAGATTTCTTTTCAAATGACCGTTCTTATTATATATATTCACTCGCGTCGAACTGAAGTTTTAATATTTGCATTGATGATTGATATTCGTGGAACGTCATTTTAGGAAATGTCTTTTTAAAAGGGCGGATATAATCAATCTTCGCCTTTGGATTTTTCGTACAGACTAGTTACCACCGATGCTATATGGCTTTGTACAGCGTCTATTTTTTTCAGGAATTATGATTAAATATGACCTCTTTCATTTATTCGCGACAAAGCACGGCTTTTGTGCCTTTTTAAAGTCGCCATTCTCTTTATCCTGCTAGCGTAGGTTTATAAAAGAAGTTAACTTCCGCTCATGGCAGACCTTGTGGCCTAATGGATAAGGCGTCGGCCTCCGGAGCCGAAGATTGTGGGTTCGAGTCCCATCAAGGTCGACCTTACTACTTTTTTTCTTTAGTTGAATTGTTTTAACACACGTCGTCAAAAGTAGGAAATATATTTCGGTCACATTTACAGAAACGAATACTAGGCAATTTTTTTTTAGTTTTGGATCTTATCAAGGACTTGTAAACAGTTGATAAGTCCTTGATCTTATAAAACTACTCGAAAAATATGGTATTTATTTCTGTGCAAAAAAAAGGGAAAAAAAAAACGTATACATGAAGAAAAATCATCATTAAAGATATAGAACACAAGGTATTTCTTCACAAATTCTTTTGGGAAAGGGTCATAGCCTCTCAACCCCGTCACCATTTACCCAAATCACCTCATTTTATCATCACTTTAATGTTTTTCCAAAATTTACACAAATCTAACGTTGGCGTGACGTTTCTTTCTATGACGTCATAAAAGGAGTCACGTGGAGTGTGAGACAAGGAAATCTCAAACTGCTACGTAGACCTACGTTTTTTCTTCTGTCTCACGACGTAAGCGAGTGAGAAAACTCATCTGGCACCCCTGATCCGGCACTGTTGATTGTTCCTTTATGATGTCAAAGACGAATTAAGGCACGGTCCATTTGATATTCGGGGGGGGGGGGGGGGGGGTTGTCGGAGCAAGATTTTTTTTTTTCGCCCCGGACCGGGGCAAAATTATTTTTTTGAGCAAGGAAATTTTTTTTATAACAATTGATGTGAATATTAAGAATGTTTGTGTTTTTTCAATAGAAATTCGTTATTTCTACTTACATTACTCCAAACATTATTTTTATGTAAAACTTGTATTCACTTCTAAACTGAGAGATGAAAGATTTTTACGATATGCGATATATAATTTTCAGTAAACAAAATGTATATAAGGTCATGTAACATGTAAGAGCTAGGTCCTGATGCAAATTTTTACATGTAGAAATGAAAACTAGTGAAATACTTATTGAAGTTCTCCTCCCTAGCTTGTATATAAAATTAGACACTATATATGGTGATACATGTATCTATTAATCATGTAAATAGTAATAAATTATATTGATAATGTATTTTAAGCATTTTATTGTTTCAATCAAATGCATTCTTTTGATATTTTCAAATATGAACTTGCCATTACAGAAGAAATTTTTCATAGAAAGTAAAATAAAAACTGCGGCGAGCCGAACAATTTTCAGGAATTTTAAGTGAATTTTATGGTTATTCTTCAAATTCAGGTTACTTGTAAGAGCAAGATTATTTTTTTCTGTCACACCATAAGCAAATTAATTATTTTCATCAAAATTCAGAGCAAAATTATTTTTTCGAAAAAAAAAACCCAAGCCCCCCCCCCCGAATATCAAATGGACCGTGCCTAACGTAAGTTATTTCACGTGCACATACATTTAGCATGACGTTCAGACATAATGACGCACAAACAAGAGGAAATTGAAGGTTTCAATGTGCGAGAAAAATAATCAAGCATCACATTTGAGTTCCAGATAGAAAAATATCAGTCCCGAGTGGGATGATCAACGTCACAACCTCGGCTAACGCCTCGATCGATTGGGACTTGATCAATCCCACCCTCGACTGATATTTTTCTATCCTCAAAGTGAGTAGGAACTCAAAGTGGTGGAACTCAAAGTGGATAGGAACTAAAAAAGTGCTAGATTCTGTTAATTTTGTCAAGTTGCTGAGGATTATCTTGATGACGTCATTGAGCATGTAGAGGAACATGCTCCGCCCCTCCCGTCTCCGCCGACAGCGAATTCCCCTTTGAAAAATCTTGGAGCTTGTGGTCGACATGCTGTTTGAAACGACAAATTGACATCGATATTGAAGTTACGGGAGTTCAGCTGAATAAACAAATTGATCTCCATCGAATGCTCATGGCAAGAGCTCCAATTTTAAGACAGACGCACTAAAGATTTAGCCAACAAAACACTGGACAATGACTCAATTCAGGGGTCCCTGCTCAAATTGAAGAGGCCATTCACCCAACCATGGACAAGGGGGTGGACAGGGTAAAAGGGAGGGGGAGGAATTAAGGGGTGGGAGGAGGTAGAGAGGGAAAGGGGAGATAAGGGAAGGGTGAAAAGGAGGGGGAGGGGGGAAGTAAGGGGATGGGAGAGAGGTACCCCCCTGTCCGCCCTCCCCCATGGATCGGTCTTTGGAACCAACTTTTGATTTTTTAAAACATGTCTAATACGTCGATCATATTTTACAAGTGACGAGGCTATTGAATTTTTTTCTTTTTTATTCTTATCAATGAAACATGGTAGAAATATAACTGCATGTATATATATACCACATGTATGAAGTATATGCATTCTGTCCACAAATAAATGAATGATTAAGACTGTTGAGTATAAAGGTGAATGGTTTATTAATGCTCTTTTCTCAGTTCATGTAAAACAGTACAATGTCAATACGTTTATTATCCTACATATGTTGGCGGTGGCTCTAACCTGAAAATGAAATAGATTTGTTGTAAATCTGGGCCACGTATTATAGTACATGTAATTGTTGTTGTTGTTGTTCATGTAATTGTTGTTGTACATGTAAGTGTTGTTGTTGTTGTTGTTTTTTTGTTGTACATGTAATTGTTGTTGTTGTTGTTGTTGTTGTTGTACATGTAATTTTTGTTGTACATGTAATTGTTGTTGTTGTTGTACATGTAATTGTTGTTGTTTTTGTTGTACATGTAATTGTTGTTGTTGTTATTGTTGTTGTTGTTGTACAAAGACGGTCATTCGGAGGTTTATCTTATAAAATAGAGGGAAAAATCTCAAGAACTCCTTGCATTTTATTTTCTTTGTCTAATCTATGCACATGATACAAGGAGACAAAATCATGAAATGTGTTCAACTTTGTAAAAAACCGAGCGCTCCCATACATGTATACGGCATAAAAAGACAAAAATAGGTGAACGGTCTTGAATATTTAAAATTTTGGTATAAGAAACAGAGGGCATTCACATACTATAGTATGTAATTAGGCACGGTCCATTTGATATTCGGGGGGGGGGGGGGGTTCGAAGCCAGATTAATTTTTTTCGCCCCGGACCGTTGCAAAATTATTTTTTTCTTGCAAAGTTGGAGCAAGGAATTTTTTTTCTAACAATTGATGTATATATGAAGAATATTTGTGTTTTTTTTTTCAAGGGAAATTCTTTGTTTTAACTTAAATTGCTCTATAAATTACTAAATTTTATGTAAAATTCACTTCTAAACTGAGAGATAAAAGATTTTTACAATGTAATTTTCAGTAAACAAAATGTTACTACTGTCTTTTTCTGACTTTAAATTTTGAGAAAATTTCAAGTGAGAATTTTCTCAAAATTTAAAGTCAGAAAAAGACACTACATAAGGTCATGTAACATGTAAGAGGGCCTGAGGGGAGGGTCTTCTAGACAAATTTTTAAATTTAGAAATGTAAACAAGTGAAAAACCTAATTAAATTCTCCTTCCACGATTATATATAAATATTAGACTCTATGGTTATATACATGTATCTATTAATAGTAATAAATGATATTGATAATGTATTTAAATAAGCATTTAAGGAAGCCCCTTTTTTCAGTCACATGTATGCTTTTGATATTTCTAAATATTAACTTGCCATTATTTTATGATTAAAGAAGAAAAGAATAGCGAGCGAAGCGAGCCGAAAAATTTTCAGGAATTTTAAGCGGATTTTATGGTCATTCTTCAAATTCAGATTACTTGTAAGAGCAAGATTATTTTTTTCTGTCACACCATAAGCAAATTAATTTTTTTCTTCAAAATTCAGAGCAAAATTATAAAAAAAAAAAAAACCCAAGCCCCCCAGAATATCAGATGGACCGTGCCTTATGTCGGTATCACGGGTGCTTGCAAATATGACCCCCCCCCCCCTCCTTCCTCTGCAAGCACCTGTGAACAAAAGGTACAAGGGGTCGTATCGCTCAGCTGAGTTGCAAACAAAAGAGTGATAGTGGACAATTAGGCGAAGGACCTTGATATTTGCTTCCCGTAAGGTTTCGTGAAATTCTGTATAGCTGTAAAATTAATAAAGATAAGTCGAAAATGTGTCGGCCAATCAAAGCCCTCGACGGCCATATTAGTTGACCGATCGACACGTATAATACAAACTTGGTAGAGGAAGAGTAGTCTTGCCTCTTGTAATGTTTCGAGAAATTCTGTGCCGCAGTTCCAGAGAAGTCGAAAATGCGTACTCTATCAGAGCCTTCGGCGGCAATCTTTGTTCGACCGATCGGCACGAAAAACACAAACTTGGTAGAGGACAATTGAGTACTTGCTTCCTGTAAGGTTTCCTGAGATTCTTTGCGGGGGTTGGTAACATAAGCACTCGAAAAAAAAAAAACCCTGAATACTTAGTAAAAATTGTTTAATATCCACCAGAATTCACCATTTTGAAACAAAATTTACAAAAATTACAAAAATCGCATATCGATTCGATACCATATCAATTGGAGTATTTATGGATTCGAACGACGGACGGACGGCCCGCTATGACAGTAGCTCACTTCAGCTTCGCTCAAGTGATCTACAAAGTCCCTGGTATAATTGGTATGACATACAGATGTTAAATATTACGCACGTGATTTCACAGATAAAGCTGTTCCTGTCTTCACAGTTGTCGTCATGCCATCCGAAGTTGTCTTGGGCGTACATGTCGACACAGTCCTGCACATTGTTGTCAGGTTGCCCTGGAAACCAACCCTTGTATGATAAATCTTGCTGACTCCGTGTCCACCGGAAGTTACCCTCCTGCTCTATGTCGCTTGCTCCTATCCAGAAAATTCCTTAAAAGCACAGGACTGTTTAAGGTCGTGACCTAGGGTTCGTAGAGCTCTGCGATGTATGTTTGCACCACAGGAGCTCGATGCCAACAACCTTCAATAACACCCGCCCCTTCACAACTCTCTATAGTCAAAGTTATAAGGAAAGTAGAGGCAGATATACTTGTGGATCGTTGGCATCGAGCTCATTTTGGTTTGCACATGCTAGAACATCCAGACTTATTTACAATTTTTTGGATAATTTGAATAAACCCTATTTAAACCTTCCATATATTTTAGTGGCAATACTCTGCAAGAATCAACGGAGCTTCCGGCCGGAGTTCCACCAGTGCGATCACAGTGTCTCAACCAGCGTTTATGACTTTTTCATGAAATCCTTGAGACCAAAGACCCAATGTATCGTGAAAAGCATCATAGCGATAGTGTTGTACATCGGAAGGCACTCATGAATCGATAGTCGGAAAATAATCGGAAAATACTCGGAAAGGGTAAACTGATCTTGAAAGTATCGCCAATAAATTGTAACATTGGAAAATTGTAAAAAAAAAAGGAAAAAAAAAAGAAATCCTCAACATAACTATATCTTACATTCAGCATCAAACGATTTAGAAAAGCTGAAATCGATCAGCGGAATCGAAAGAGCTTTGATCGATCGTCAATCGATTATCGGCGACTAATGGCGATATATGTCAATATGAATATAAGACACTGAATGAAGTATAAATTTTTACGTCACGAAAAGTCGAAATTTGAATCTTTAATATAGGCTTAAATATTTCGAGAATTTACCAGTTTTGCCTTGGAGTAAATGGTTTCGTATGTAATAGTCCTCTGCCCATGTCTCAATCTCAATCAAATAGGCATTGAAAGCACGGCACATAAACTGAAAAAAGAAGTCCATTTTAGTACCACCACCTATATACTAGTACAACGAATATCGTTTTTACAATCAATCATTTATTATTGAATATTGTCTGGGAATTTCAGATATCTACTTCATGTATTCATGAGCTGTTGTCATAGCGCACCGTCTGTCTGTCGTAACTTTTATCGTGCTAAACGTCTTCAAATTCAATAGCATCATTTAAAAACAGATAAGTTTGCAGCATGGACCAGACATGCACGTTTCGGGTACTTAACCCTCGTCAGTGATCCTCAATCTAAACAATGTAATATGACCAATCTCCCATGCAACCCCATACACAGGAAACAAGTGCTCAAGGTCCTAGAGGTACCTATGACAAATATGGATAATGGCCATATCCCTGTTTATAGCACAAAATCGATAATTCAAAATAAAAAAAATCAGAAACCGAAGGCATACAAAATCAGGATAAAACAGGAACCAAAGCAAACAAACAAAAACCTCCACCATATGAAAAGAAGCGAACTCCCGATATGGAAGTGAGACCAGGTGCCCAGGAAGAGTAAGCATCTCCTGCTTGCATGCAACACCCGCCGCTTCAATTCGGTAGAACTGTCACATCCGGTTACTTCCATTTCGGAAGACATAGGATACAATCTTTGGTTGGATGGTTAATTCAAATGGTCTATTAAAGAATATCATCCACAATTCTGGTGAAGTTTGTGTTTTTCGTGCTGATCGGTTAACAAATATGGTCACCAAGGGTTCTGATTGACTGACGCACTTCGACAGCTGCACAGAATTTCACGAAACCTTACAGGAAGCAAGTACTCAATGCTCTCCGCTTTGTTTGTGGTTTTTTTGTTGTTTTTTTTGCGTAGATAGGCCGACAAAGCTCTGATCAATTGGCCGATACACTTTTGACGTCTATTCTGCAACCATTTTATAGAATTTCACGGAAGCAGAAATCAGAAAGCAAGTTCTCATTGTAATCTACCAATCAAGTTTGTGTTTTTCTTGTCAATATGGCCGCCAAGGGCTCTGATTGGCTGATATAATTTCTACTTCTTCTCAATCGCTGCACAGAATTTCACGAAACGTTACAGGAAGCAAGTAGTCAAGATCGATCCTTGAGCATTTATTTGACTGGCACCACCCCTTACGTATATACGCTCCTACATTGGTCTCTGTGGAGATTGTTCATAAAGATAGTGTTGTCCTTCGTGATTCTAGATCTGTGGTGTTATGTTATTGTCTCCGTATGTTTGTCCACTTTTCTCGTCTTGTGAGGGTATGATCCGCTGTTTCTAGTACTGCTCAGGATCTTCTCCCTATTCTTGGTTTCTTATATTTTTTATGAATTTGTGCGCCTTTTGACTTTGGGCATTTGATTGACTTTCACTAATACATACATGTACATACATTATATGATGTACATACATTATATGGTGAACTAGGATTAGAATGTACATCTTATTTGGATCTTAGTGTAGGGTCCAAAAATTTCCTTGACTATTTATGGTTATATAAACGCCACTAGTGACTTACTTAGCCAAAATAATTCCAAGTTGAAAATAAAAATTAGATAAATACATGTATATGCTAAACATGCTTCATCTCAGTATACAGAAAATTAAAGCCCGTCACAGATCAAGAACAACGAGGAGAGATACAATAATTCTGGGAACTCCTGAAGCCCCACAAGCCAAGAATAACGAGAGGACTATACATACCGAGGCCTCGGCCCAGGATGCTAGTGAGTGAGACGTTAAATAACACGACAAGTTATTCCTGGCCCAGCTGTCTATACATACCGAGGCCTCGGCCCAGGATGCTAGTGAGTGAGACGTTAAATAACACGACAAATTATTCCTGGTCCAGCTGTCTAAACATACCGAGGCCTCAGCCCAGGATGCTAGTGAGTGAGACGCTAAATAACACGACAAGTTATTCCTGGCCCAGCTGTCTATACATACCGAGGCCTCGGCCCAGGATGCTAGTGAGTGAGACGTTAAATAACACGACAAGTTATTCCTGGCCAAGCTGTCTATACATACCGAGGCCTCGGCCCAGGATGCTAGTGAGTGAGACGTTAAATAACACGACAAATTATTCCTGGTCCAGCTGTCTATACATACCGAGACCTCGGCCCAGGATGCTAGTGAGTGAGACGTTAAATAACACGACAAGTTATTCCTGGCCCAGCTGTCTATACATACCTCGGCCTCAGCCCAGGATGTTAGTGAGTGTGACGTTAAATAACACGACAAATTATCTCTGGTCCAGCTGTCTATACATACCGAGGCCTTGGCCTAGGATGCTAGTGAGTGAGACGTTAAATAACACGACAAGTTATTCCTGGCGGCCCAGCTGTCTATACATACCGAGGCCTCGGCCCAGGATGCTAGTGAGTGTGACGTTAAATAACACGACAAGTTATTCCTAGTCCAGCTGTCTCGACATCTCTCTGCACCATCAGCTGAAAATTGTAAACATTTCTCATAAAATCGAATACCGGTACATGTATTTGATTTAATTAAAAAACTTTGCCTATCTCATGCCTTCAACTACGCATATATAATGGTGTAGGTACTACGGTACGTAATCCCTAAACTGTACTCATCCCTTCGCATAAGTTTATGATCATTTCACCAACTATATATAATACATACCCATTTCCTTCATCAACCTAGCTTCTATATATAACCTATCTGGATCGATCCTTCACCTTTCTTATTCTAACCGCTTTCGTATAATTTCTTTCATCTTCATATGAATTTTAAATAACTAATTAATTCCTTAGCCCTTTTTTTCATTTCTTCGCCTTCCTTATCCCTTCATGCAATCACTTACAATGTAACTTATCCTTTGCTCTCCTGCATGCCCAAATCTTTTCCACTTACTAAGTTCCTCCACTTACCTCCTTCATCCACCCTCGTTCTTCCACCTACCTCCTTCGTCCACCCTCGTTCCTCCTCCTACCTCCTTCATCCACCCTCGTTCCTCACACATGGACCTCCAGCTACCTCTTCCCGACGCAAGTACTAGTACTAGAACTAGACTTTTTTCACCGTGACGGAATTGGCACTTCGAACTTCGTACATGGAAGAATTAGTCGCATAGATCTATGTCGTTCACGTATTTATAAACTCATAAGCGGAGTCATCCACATTTTGATCAGTATACTCAATGGAATCGGAATATCGGACGTCCTGTACTACTGGCGGCCCATTTCATAATTTAAGTTCGAAGTACGAAGTTCGTCACGGTGAAAAATGTCTAGTACACACCTCAATCCACCTCATGACATCTCTGAACAGCACTCTCCAACCCGGGTACCAGACACACAAGATGAGTTCACCATGCTTCAGCCCATTCCCTCCATGTAGATTTCCTAGTACATACATGCACTTTCCCATTCCCTCACACCTCTCTATTTCTTTCTTCTTACTGTCTTGACTCTTCTAATGTTCTACCTAGTAATCTCAATTTTCCTTCCGCAACCTTCAAATTCTTCCTCCTCTTCATCCGTCTCCATTCGTCTAAGAATATTTCCTTCTATCTCTTCTACCAACAGCATGCATATACATGTCAATTTAAAAAATACGGTTTATCGTCCCAACTTTCATTTTGACATGTACAAGGGTAATTAATGAATAAATAATGAGTTATAATGAAATTCTGCCCCTCCCCCTTTTCCCGTTCTCCACCCAACCTTTTCATGGGATATGTCAAACGATCGATCTATATGGTGCTGTACCTGACGTGGTGAGCAATATTAAAAACAAACAAATAATCCATGACTCTTCAGACATCGTCTATTTTCGCTATCTATAAATGAGGAGATAAGGGGAGCTAGTTTATCTGACAAATTACGCAATTCAGATTTACTATAATTATATGAACACTCTAGCGGATCTTGTTGGTAAAATCGGGGGAGGGGCAATTAACCGTGTTTTTTTTTCTAATCGTTAAATTTAACATAGATCTGTTCAGTCACAATATCAAAGATAGAGTGTCCGATCTGTAGATATCAAACTTTGGAAATCTGAACAAACAATTAAAACCTTTTGGAAAGTCTGAAAATAACAGATTAATCCATTGACATGTTCGGATAAAATAAAATTGCATCAGAGTTGTGCATAGTGATTGGGCAACATCTGATGATTGTCAGGGTCAACGTTCTAAGAGTTGTCCATAGTGATGGGGCAACATCTGATGATTGTCAGGGTCAACGTTCTAAGAGTTGTCCATAGTGATGGGGCAACATCTGATGATTGTCTGGGTCAACGTTCTAAGAGTTGGCCATAGTGATGGGGCAACATCTGATGATTGTCTGGGTCAACGTTCTAAGAGTTGTCCCTAGTGATAGGGACAACATCTGATGATTGTCTGGGTCATCGGTCTAAGAGTTGTCCATAGTGATGGGGCAACATCTGATGATTGTCAGGGTCAACGTTCTACGAGTTGTCCATAGTGATTGGGCAACATCTGATGATTGTCTGGGTCAACGTTCTAAGAGTTGTCCATAGTGATGGGGCAACATCTGATAATTGTCAGGGTCAATGTCCTAGAAGTTGTTCATAGTGATGGGGCAACATCTAAGGATTGTCTGGGTCAACGTTCTAAGAGTTGTCCATAGTAATGGGGCAACATCTGATGATTGTCAGGGTCAATGTTCTAAGAGTTGGCCATATTGATTGGGCAACATCTGATGATTGTATGGGTCAACGTTCTAAGAGTTGGCCATAGTGATTGGGCAACATCTGATGATTGTCTGGGTCAACGTTCTAAGAGTTGTCCATAGTGATTGGGCTACATCTGATGATTATCTGGGTCAACGTTCTAAGAGTTGTCCATAGTGATGGGGCAACATCTAAGGATTGTCAGGGTCAACGTTCTAAGAGTTGTCCATAGTGATGGGGCAACATTTCATGATTGTCAGAGTCAACGTTCTAAGAGTTGTCCATTGCGATTTGGCAACATCTGATGATTGTCAGGGTCAACATTCTAAAAGTTATCCATAGTGATTGGGCAACATCTGATGATTGTCAGGGTCAACGTTCTAAAAGTTGTCCATAGTTATTGGGCAACATCTGATGATTGTCTGGGTCAACGTTCTAAGCTAGTACAAAGGTGCTTGCAGATATAAGCTCAAAATAAAATGTTCTGGGTATTTTACTTTGGATGTTCACAAAACTTGAAATCACATGGACGATCTTGAAATCACGTCCATGTGATTTCAAGTTTTGTGAACATCCAACGTGGACAATCTAGAAATGACGTGGACATTCTAGATATCACTGAACTATCTTGAAAGCACGTAGACAATCTAGAAATCACATTGACAATATTGAAATCACAAAATTAAATTTTAATCATATATATATATGCACAGCCAATGTAATTCCCTGAGATGTTACTATTGAAAGGAACGTGCTGCAATTCGTGTATTAACACTCCTGACGTCACAATGCATAAGATCTAAAGAAACATGCCGCGACGGCTGTTCTAACCTGCAAACTGAACCCGCGGCGAGATGATTTTGACGTCGCCCTTTTACCTAGAAAAGGCAATTTCAGAAAACAAGAATGAAACAGACAACTATGGTGCATATATATAGAATAAATGTCATAATTTGGGTTTTGTTACGGGTATGCAACACACATCCAGTGCATTTGCTGTGTGTTGCATACCCGTAACAAAACACAAATTATGACATTTATTCTCTATTTGCTGCTCATAATACTTTGCTCTAGGTTTTCTTTATTTAATTGTAAGTTGTGACCTTGAATCTCTAGCCACCAAAACCATTGTATGTATAGTTCTGTGTTGACACTGAATGTCAAAGATTTTTTCAGGTGTTGTCCAAACTTTGAATAAATGCCAGTGGTGGTGGAAACGAAACAAGTTAGATTCTTCAGGTCCAGATTTCAAGGTCAAGTTCACGACCAGTAATTAAGAAAATCTTGTGGATACTTTAGACACTTTGGATCTCTTCCTTGAAAAACAAACATTTTGTAACCACATGGCTACAATTTTCCCATTGAATTAGAAATTCTTTCGGGAACATACATGTAAATATGTTCTTTTGTATCTGGCACACAAGATAGTAAAGATAAACATGTGTAACTAAAACATTTTACTACTATCATTCCCTGTGACCTTGATCTTTCATTATGTTCCCTATGTAGAAGTTTTTCTTTTGTAACGATCATAAATGAAAGGTTTAACTTGACCAATTTGTCCAAAAGCAACCAATTTGTCCAAAAGCAATCTATTTGTGCAAATTTGGTTTGGATAGGCAAACATAAAGCTGGTTACTGCTTCTATGGTAATGTGACTATCGGACAGACAGACCGATGCCAGACAAAGTGACCCCCACATACATGTATCACCCTGGCACTGCAGACAACATAATAAATCTGACTACATGTACATTTTATATTTCATTTAGCAAATATTATTAGATACAAAATATGCGTATTACATGTTTCATAACAAATACATTAGCTACAATATAATAAAATAAAATTGGTCCTTGACTGATGTTTCTTATACGTAACAAATTTTCATTGAATACTAGAAAGCAAGAAATAAATGGCAGTAACAAATGAACAATAAACATCCGAAAATTCAAAAACTCGAATTGAGGTTCAACCTCAAAAACGGAATGCAATATCATTATATCCAAATCAAAAGCATAAATAGCACTATAAAACCCTCCCATTAATCAAATAGAATGAAAGCAAAGACATGTTGAGTAGAGGTCTGATTCTGTCCTAGGCATTTCCTATGTACAGTCAATATGTCTATGTTATTATAACTAAGAGTGATTATGATGGTGTATGGAGACTGGGGGGTCCTTCAACCATTCATCACCATCTTGATAAACTCTGTAATGAAAAGTTGAAAGTAATTGAAAAGATGAAATGGCAGATAAATATGTGTACCGGTATAATCAACGGTACATGTACGTTCACAAGTAGTTAAAATATAAACATTTCTTTTCCTCAAAAACTTTGAATATTAGAAGACCAATCAATGCAATGAAAGTGTGATCTTGACCTTTGACCTTCAAATTAACATCTTTATACCAAAGTTTGGTTTGAATTAATGAAAAAGTAGTTCAAGTAGAAGGGGTATTCATCTTGAAACAAATATTTGAAGTTTTATTTTTCCTTGCAGTGACCTTGAATTTGACCTGTACCCAATTACCTCAATTCAAAGTGGTAAAAGCAACAGAATGTTGGACACGACAAAATATCATGCCTGTTCCATAAATGCCTCTTGAAAAAAGAAATATAACTTAAATTTTCATCTTTATTCAAATTTTACCTTCGTATGGAATATTGCCCTGGGCGTCTTCCTGTCCTTGGAAAAGTTGATCTACATCTTCATCACTAAGTCTATCACCTGTAATTTAAATCAAAATACTAGTAAATGAAACACCAATATAAAAGAGCATACACTTTAAACATAAAACATAAAACTTACATTCTTTATCACTGTTTATCCATTACAATATGAGAAAGCATATGAGTAAGAACGTAAGCAGTCATCTAAGTCTTTAAGTCAGACACCCCCCCCCCCCCCCTTACATGAGTCTGAGAACAAATGTTAAATTCTTAGTCTTTAAGTCAGACACGCCCTCCCCCCTACATGTATATGAGTCTTGATAACAAATGTTAAACTCTTTGTCTTTAAGTCAGACCCCCGCCTTATATGAGTCTAAAAACAAATGTTAAATTCTTAGTTTTTAAGTCAGACACCCCCCCTTATATGATTCTGAGAACAAATGTTAAATTCTTAGTCTTTCAGTCAGACACCCCCCCCCCTTATATGAGTCTGGGAACAAATGTTAAATTCTTTGTCTTTAAGTCGGACCCCCCCCCCCTATATGAGTCTGAGAACAAATGTTAAATTCTTAGTCTTTAAGTCAGACATCCCCCCCCCCTAATATGAGTCTGAGAACAAATGTTAAATTCTTTGTATTAAAGTCAGACCCCCCCCCCTTAATATGAGTCTGAGAACCGTCAACGAATGCTAAATTCTTTGTCTTTTAAATCAGAACCCCCCCCCTAATATGAGTCTGAGACAAAATGTTAAATTCTTTGTCTTTAAGTCAGACCCCAGTAATAAGAGTCTGAGAACATGGAGAATAAATGTTAAATTCTCATCACCAAGACTACTTGGTAAAAAATATGAGCATAATCAATCACATTTAAGGAAGTTCCAATTTTTTCTTTACCAGTCTTTCCCAATAACATCGGTCCGTCAGTCTTATGTTCGGACCGGTGCTTCCTATCGATAGTTGGTCCAAACAACTGATGCCTATTCATGATAATTTTCGGTCCCTCATTAGAATGTAAACATTTCAAGATCATAATTTCAATTTCTTTGTTTTAAAGTGTTTACGAGAACATAATTGACAATTATTCAGAGATGTGTATTTTTTTTCCGGACATACAGTTTTTTGTTTTTGTGTTTCTTTAACACATAGGTCCAAATGACCTATGAGAGCTGAAAGTTTTTGGGAAAGACTGCTCTTAGTAACCAACTATATAGTTTGGAAAATATATATGTAAGCAATCAAAATCCCATATAATGTTTTATATTCTGAATCAGAATTTCTGATTCATAGATTTTTCCTCAGATAAAAATTTTAAGGAAATTTGTGTTGCTGATTTTTTTTTTCTCATTCTTGTATACTACTTTATCCTTTCAATGCATTCCAACTTCCTAGTTATCATTACCTAGCGAAGTTAATATATGCCTGAGTTCTGCTGATGTGATGAAGCCATTTTGATCTTTATCAAACATCTTCAGTCCCTCTACGAAGTCTTCGAACGTGGCTTGGTCTCTGTTCTTACTGACTGTCTGGAGGATCGGGATAAACACTTCAAATGAGATTCTGGCATCTGAAATAATAGTCCAAATGGTTACCATGGTTACAGTATGTATTTTTTAAAGTAAGTGTTGGTTGCAGTGCTCATTACCAAATAGTATCTGAAAACACGGAACATTCCAAAATTTCAGGTTATATTTTTCCTATACAAAATTATAGTAGAAAATCAAATGCATTGAAAACCACAGAAAATCAGTGGCAATCCTGCACTAATCATACTTATTGTATTCAATGTGTTGTGGACCAGGGAAATTGCATTATTCTGTAAATTCAATTTTTCTATCATTATCAACATGGTCACATCAGAGGTGAAAACAGATACTATGAAAAAGGAGGAAAGTAAAGATGAATCAAATGTTCAAATGGGAACTTGAACAATATATTTTACAGGTAGTCTTGAAACGAAGAAATCAGCTGATCGTTGGAAGATTTTCATCATTAAAAAATGACTAGAGGACAGCTTTTGGCTTATTTCTGCTGGATTCTAAACAAATGTTTAAGAATATGATACCTGGATTATTTGCATAGCCACACTTTTTGACTTCTATTTCCGTTGGATTTTGTCCGAGAGCTCTGAGTACATCACCAAGCTGTGATGCTGCTATCTTCCCATCTCCTCTTTGGTCAAATAAATTAAAAGTCTCCTGGACCTCTGAAACATCAAGGATACGGTTACACATCTATCACCTTCAATTTAATAAACATAGTATATTCCTCTTCTTTAATATATATCTTACTTCTCCGATATACATGTACTATAGAACATTAATCTACTTTACGTAAAAAACTTTCTCTAATATTCAACGACAGGATCATAAAATTCTGCATGAAATGATAAACTTAATCTCGCAAAAATTTAGTCCCATTATGAATAGACCATGCTAGCTTTTATGCAACAGATTAAGGGGAAATAAGTACCGGTATAAATATAGAATATCTATGAAAGTTTGGAATTACATCACATCTGTAAACAGACTTGAACATTACGATGTATAATCAAATGGCCGGTCAAACAATGCATTGAAGAGCCATTGATTAGGTTGTCATAAATGATAGAGGATGCAGTCCGCTTCGCAGGTGCCGATGAAGTCCTCTTGAATATAACATGTGTAATTAAATTTATAAAATACTGCTGAAGTTGAGGAAGGGAGCAAATATCTGTGTAAAATACATGTACTGAAAATTGGATGTAGATGAGGTTTAAAGTATCTCCCTAACCCCATAATAAATCAGAAGGTTTAAATTTCTGAAGAAATATACCTTCAAATCCCCGTTAAAAACTCCATATTTGCTAAGATTGATTAAGTATGAATTTTTTATTTCTTCTTTTTCTTTATTTCTAATTTATTTATCATTTACTGTTTACATATTTATGTATCACTGGTACATTTACAAGCTCATTTATTCATGTATTTCTAATTCTTAAATTTACATTTTTTTTAAGTTTTGAAATAGAATTTTTTTTTTGCAATGTCACCCTACGTCCTCACTATATGGCATTACCGTAATTCATATTTGAATGTCAAAGTCTGCTACATGTGTAGTATGAAACTATGTGCAATATCCAACATTTTGACATACCCGAATCATGTGAATAGACGCTTTTACTGTTAATGACAATCATTTTTATTTCTTTAACTTTTCAGTTTTCTCTTTTCATAGGAAAACTTTGCTCACCACCACAATCAAATTGTGTCATAATTGATTGTGCTGGTGGACAAATTGTCGTAGAAAAAGACAAAAGTTATCTGAATGTGAATATAAATGGAAAGGGTCTATAATTAGCCTGATTTGTTTCGCTCTAAAGCTAAAACCAGTGTGCCCCAAAGTATATCCGTTCAATTCCCTGACCCAGGATCAAATCACTTGACTGCACATGTATTTTTTGGGGTAAATTGAAATAACCTGCAATGCACCGGTTCTTGCCAGTTATTTCAATTCGCTGAAAAAATTCACTCAAGTGGCTCCTGGATTTCGAGTAGTTGAACCTGCTTCCTCAGCGCACGCTGGCTATGGAGAGATACAAATCCACCAATTTTGTGGAAGCTAGGGGAGTGGCACATACATTTGTATTCACAACACTAACAGTAACACAGGGCACTAGCCCTAAAAGAACATAAATGCTGAGCAATAAACACATTGAAAGGAAAATTTACAGGCAGTTCAATTTCAATAATACTCAGAAATATATCATAAAACAATTTATTCTCAGAAGAAGGATGAATCTTTCAAAATGAGTCACTCACCGTCCATTTGATCAACAGAAAGCTGCGACTGAAACATAAAACAATGAGTGATATGAAGCTATTAAATTAACATTCTTAAAGTAATCTGCATTAGGCAACAAATTCAGCAATATACATCTTATCTTATATCTCTAAAACACCATAAACTTACCATTTTGTTAGGAAATTCTTTGAATGCCTTCGGCCCAAGGAGTCACTTCCGTAAGAATGTCGGATGTCGTATGAAAAGTTTCGAGGAGTTCCGAAAGAAAAAAATAGTAGGACATTTCCAACGCTAACTTGTTCAATCTCTATCTTCTTCTTACCTGTATAGAGTTGTACTCCAGCGTAACATAGCATAAATCTAAATGAAAATTTCTATTTACAATAAAACATTATAAAAGGATGTTGGTATCACTATATTACTCCCTGGAATTGGAATTGTTGTTGTCCGTGGCTTGGTATCTCTCTAGGCTAATAGATCTATATGGGCCTAAGAAGTACCGTCCTCTTGCTCGACTCGTGTGAGATATACTGGTTGAGGACTAGCTAGTTGCCAGACGGGGAAGGACGTGGTTGAAAATAGGTTGTTTGTTTGTTTTTCTTTCGAGGAGGAGAGGGGGGGGGGGGGTAAACTAGGGACGTATATAAACAAATTTTATATACGTCCCTGGTAAACCAAAGTTATGATCACTCGCCACCCCTCAGTCAAGCTTGACTGTACGTGGCTGAAGAGTATTCCACAGATACAAACAATGCTTGAGGCGTGTCTGTGTGTTATTAATAAAAGAATACTTGTACCTATATCTACCAGGGGCTGATCTGGCGGATGTTATTTGCAATTGAGACCATGAGTACCTTCTATGGTGTTGTGTATAAGGTGATGTTAACCGATTTTTTTTTCAATGAGGGGGGGGGGGGGGGGTTCCAGTCCGGTCAGGAGGAGGGTATGCATCCAGCCTATGATTTTTTAAAATCCTCCTTTCGTTATAAAGATGACAAGTTTTATAGTTATGCAAAGCTCTCAAACGCACTCATCCATACCACTCACACATTCTCAGTCATAATCTCATGTTACTCTAACTATATGTTTATCATTTTTTTTTTTGCATGTAAAATAGCACTAAACTTAGATAGCTAGAAAAAATAGAAATTTCATTAATTTGAAACATACAAGTAGGTCTTCTTCTTCTTCTTCCAAAAAAGTGAAGGGCCGCTACTGCGGCATTCTCTCACTGTGTGTTAAAGCGGGTGCGCGGGGGAGCCCTTGTATACGGTATTTACAGTTTAAAAAGCTGATAAAAACGTGTGCTGCCAATGTCTATGGTGGTGGTAGTCCTTGGATCCTGATCTTGAAGGCCATCCAAGGAGGTCGATGAAACTGCGTTCTCTGGCAGCTGGTTCCAGATCCTTATTGTAGATTGTATAATCTAATGATTATAATCCAAAAGCTTTCCATCGATGGAAGAATTTTGTGCAATTGAATTTTAATTTGTACATCAGAAATTCCTGTTTCATACATACATGTAGTTTATTATTTCTAGTTTTCTTCATCCTTTGTTTATAAATGTTCCTCTTTACTATGCATACAATAACATTAATGATATTCCATCCTTCTAAATCAACTCCAAAAATAACGTCTTTTTCATTCAATCTTATATTTTCAACAGTAATAAAGCTAAGCCATGAAGATAGTTCATTCCATATCATGTTTGTAAAATTACATTTGAAAAAAAAAATCATGTGACTGATTGTTTCTACACTGCTTCTACAGAAACTACAAGTATTTGTATCAGAGATACCTTCTTAATGAATGTTTATGAAGATATGAAGTGGGCTTCCAGCCTATGCTTATGAGCTGATTATTTTTTTGTAAGAATGTGAAAAATAAGCATATTTTAATTTTTTTATATATATATTTTCTTTGTACTTGTCGATCAGTCAATTTCCTGGCAACTATTTAAATGGGGCATAGCAAACCATGTCCCGGAATTGTTTCACCTTTTAAAATTGATCCTTGTCATCATTTAGGACAGTATATAATTCAGAATGATGTGTGCACACGCAAGATAATTAAGGACCATCTTGAAAATACAATGGTCAAGTGCAAAGCCTTGGTGAGTAACTAGTGCCAATCAAGAGAAATAATGAAGATCCTGACGACAATCTCAACAGCATTCACAATAGGGCATCAAATTAAGCATCGACGGACCCTTAGCAAGCCAGAGGTGGGACCAGGTACCCGGGAGGAGTAAGCATCCCATGTTGACTAGCCGCACCTGCCGTCGATGTCCACGTACGAAACTGAAAACAATATCTAAAAAAAAAAAAACATGCACTGTCTGAGGTTATGTCTTTATAGAAAGTGCATTAAAACACTGAGGGGGCAGGGGCATCTCGCACACAAGGAAGTGCAAAGTATTCTTTTCCAGATAACGTCACGACGGTATCGGAAAATATCGCTGTGCACAGAATGGGGGCAGGGGAATACAGAACATCCCCGAAATGAATAACGTTTAAATCCAGAATTGACCTAGAGCTTCAATGAGTATCTAAACTTTGACTAATACATTTCATAAAATACATGATTATATACACCTATGTCAAATCAACGCTTTTATTTTAATACCATGTTTACATGAATCTTGTAATCTTGTAATCTCATTCAATGCTCTATTGAGAAGAATTTCTTTTTGTACTACATATATATCTGGATTAACTACATGTATTGTTATTTGATTGATTAAATCGTTTCGGTTGGGAGTTTTAAGGTAATCGGAATTATTTGATGTAGTTTGAGTCTGTACGATTAAATTATGTAAGCTTACATAAGCTTAGAGTTCACAACGTACGGTACAGTTAGTGCACTTGTACCCACATAATTTCGAAATTTCTCGATTTCTCGACTGAATTGACAATTTGAACACGTTACGATCAACGTGTTTTCAATAAATTACGTGTTTCTGTCATGGATAAGTACATCTTACAAACCTGACGCTATGTTTATTTAGGAATTTTATTATTGGTCAAATAAAGAGACCCGACATTAGATGCAAATTGATCGCCTCAATTCATATATAAGAATAAATGTTAATAATGCAACATATACAATATATCATGTATAATCATTAATGATCATCACAAGTTTTCCTCAGTCATGATATAATAATGTTTGTTTTTAACGATTTACTATTTACCAGTATCGGAATTTATCTTTAAATAATTGTTTTGTTTTGTTTTGTTTTGTTTTGTTTTGTTTTGTTTTGTTTTGTGTTTTGTTTTGTTTGTTTTGTTTTGTTTTGTTTTGTTTTGTTTTGTTTTGTTTTGTTTTGTTTTGTTTTGTGTTTTGTGTTTTGTGTTTTGATTTTGATTTTGTTTTTGTTTTGATTTTGTTTTTGTTTTTGTTTTTGTTTTGTTTTGTTTTGTTTTGTTTTGTTTTGTTTTGTGTTTTGTGTTTTGCGTTTTTGTGTTTTGTGTTTTGTGTTTTGTGTTTTGTTTTTGTTTTTGTTTTGTTTTGTTTTTTGCATCGTTTATTTCGTAAATAAATAGTCTTTCAGAACGAACCGCAAAACCCTTCCTTCTCCATCACGCACCTGAATCAATTTTTTGTTAACATCACAATTCGCCAAAATATATAAAAATACAAATTCAAAGGATGTACATGTATGAAAGAAAAGAAAATGCAGAGATCTATACTTTAAGATTTCCTTCCGTAACTTTCCAGGAATGATGGGGGATTTTGAAGAGGGACCTATGTAGTCAGAACTCGATCTTGACAGATTCATTTTCAATTTCTTTTCTCTTTCACTTTTGTTTTGTTAAATTCATTTATAAATCAATTTATCTATCTATTTTTTGAAGAATTTTTTTTCTAAGAAGTGCATGATCTTAGCAAAACCTGAGAAAATGTGTTCCGTTTCATTTTAAAATCAATTTAGCTAGAAAAAGAAAGAAAAACAGTCTATGCATGCAGAAAAAATTGTTTGAATATTGTCCGTGAGCGATTTCGAAAGCAGGTGCAATACCGTCCAAAGTTCATGATAATGATAGACTTACATGTGAACATTTTCCAAAATATTTGATGAAAATATAAATCATTCTGTATTTGAACTGAATGTACCGCAAATTATAAGGACCTAAAAATCCTGAGTTAATTCCAATGGACTTCTATTATTCTATTTAGAGCCATATGTCAACATACCACCCTTAATAAGATCGCCCACGTCATTTGAATAGCTAGCCCTGTATTGTTGTGGTATTGTCCTGTCCACTTGACCAGGTAGACTTTATGGTTGATTGGTTTGGTCTGTAAACAACACGTGTATTCCAACGTGCGTCAGGTAAAGCGTTGTATAAGCTTAGAAAAAAGTAACGTCTGAATGCATTAAATAACGTTTTAGTCAATATCTTACAGCTGAATCGTACGGAAGCTTTGCTAAGGTAGGAGGAATGAACTTGTTTTTTTTAAATATATATATTTTTGTTTAATATGCGATTTATCAGTTTCACTCTGTAGATAAATTTTGTATTTCTTCAGGCAATTTTATCATATTTCCGATAAGTGAATTCCAATAATATTTATCACATTTGTAATAATTTTGATGATGAACTTCAATACAATTGAACCAAACGAACGATCTTTTAAACAAATCAAAGAAGGGGGAAAAACAAACAAACAAAACGAAAAAGAAACGGAGAAATGAATGTATGAGTGAATGAAGGAATTAATCGGTAAGTTATTTACTTTCGGTACAGTCAGAATTAAGTACAGATCGACAGTTATATATTTATTACATAGATACCTTATTTCTGAAAACTTGTTTTTCATCATATTTTAAAGACCGAATGTCATTTTGTGCAAAGTATTCATGGGGAATGGGGTCGGGTGAATGGGGGTGCTGAGACTCGTATTTCCGTGACACATTGATCTGGAATAACAAAGAGAAACATCGTTTCTTTTACAGAATTTCAAATCATTTTTAAAGGAATTGGTTTTGAAAGTTTTCGATTAAATTCAGATTCCCAACAAAATTTTTCTAAGGATTTGAAAATCCTTAATTGTTGTACACATAATTTATACTTTGTCATCTCTGTTTTACTCTTGTATTATTGTTGACAGTTGAATACCAGAATGGCGGACCTACCCCTCGTCATCCTTACTATCATCACCCCTGTCGTCTATGGCCTCACACTGGCATCTAACTTCCTATCCAGCTCTGTTGGACGTGATCTTGGTAAGATATAGCTTATTCTATATTTTTCAATAAAAACCACCTTTTATCACTGACTCTCTTTCACATTGAGATTCAAGGAACCTAACTCTGTATGGGAGATTGCTTTTATATGGAAACTTCATTATCTTAAAGACGCCATGCAGTCAATGAAATTGCGTCTCGGTATAATATATGAGGGTGCCGGCGATCATGGTCACGTATGGGAACCAAAACCTCGTTCGCGTCTAGGATTTGCAGTTGTCCACCAGCAAATCCTGGACACTAGGGTGAGATTGCCTTCTTCATGATCACATCTGTTGATTTATTTTATTAATCAAACATAGTAACCATAGAAACAAAGTAATGTTTTATTATATATTTTATTTTTAGGCCTATTCGTGTCTTCAGTCTCTCAACAGTCAGACAAGTATGAAGTGGACATAACTCCAGCTGGTTGGATGTTCAGCATCTGGGGTATAATCTATGTATGGCTGGGACTTTGGATCGTGTACTCACTCGTCAATCTTTGTCGGAGGGTGGGGAATGGAAGAGCTTACAATTCTCCAACTTTGCTGACGACACCGTTTTTCGCTATTTTCATCGTTAACCTGTTATGTAATATATCCTGGATTTTCCTCTTTGACCGAAGCGAGATCGAAGCAGCGTTTGTTGCTCTGTTTTTTATAGCTTTTACTCTGTATGTCTGTATGTTCCTGTCCTACACTCGCTTGGACGAACATAAGGACACTTTGATCAAAGAAGGACGCACGTACGACATCTGGCTAGTAAGGATTCTTGTCCATAATGGTCTTGGTACCTACGCAGCATGGACATCAATTGCCACACTTCTCAATCTTGCGATCGTGATGATCTACAGTCCAAGCGATGGGGTATCAAACAAAGACGCTAGTACCGTGGCCCTCTCTCTCTTACTGGTTGGACTGCTTGCATATGCCATTGCGGATTTTGTGTTTTTGGACCGTTACACACGCTACACCGTGACACCCTTCATTGTTGTACCTCTGGCACTCGGAGCTAGTATCTCCAAGAACTGGAAGGACGCAGACCGGAACTCGATTTTCACGGCTGCGCTGCTCGGGATCGCTCTCGCTTGCTTTGTTGTCAAGGTGTTCCTCTTGTTTTGGCGCCATTTTCGAAGTTCCTCCCATTCGGCCTCCATCTCTGAGTCAAAAGAGAATATCAGCAAAGATCCCAAATCAGTGCTATAGATTCTACTCTGGACAAACATGACCATTTACTGTCTCGTATAAACAAACATACGAAGGATCTGTACAGGAGGCTGAATCTGTACGCGTTGCAATATTTACTCGCTTCAAAACCGACGTTCTATTTTAAATAACTTTTATGATATGATGTCTAAATATCTGTATATTATATCTGTATGTAAGAGATCAAATTATGTAAAAGAATGCCATTTGAAATCCAGATATGTATATGTAATGATGAATTCCAAATATTTAGGGACACACGATAATTACGTGTTTAGGATAAACTATTGGTTACTATGGAGCCACAATATGGATTTTAAAAAGCATTGTATTTAATTTTCAAATTCATGATGAAACCATGACCATTAGTGTCCATTGTACATTTTCATTTTCTCTTGTAATCGGTTGTATTCACGGGCATTGATATTGAGATTATGCATTTTGGCATTTTCTTAAATGTTTCTCATGTTATTTGTTGTATTACGCATAACGTACATTTTAAATGATGTTTTCATTTTAGTATTATTATTTTTGATACATGGATATACATATATACATTAAACATTTCTAATAATATGTAGAACTTGTCTATTCTTTCTATTATTCAGTTATTCAAAAACAAAAACAAAAACCCGAAAATAACGAAGAAAAAACAAAGAAGAAGAAGAAGAAAAATGGTCTGAAAAGTGATATTGGAAACTGTTTCAACACACGAATTTTGATTTTGAGTTTGTCAGCATCCTCAGTGATTCTACATTATCTCGCCATCTTTCAGTGATGGGGATATTGTGCAAGCAAATGTACTGATTTTGAAACCTCTTTTTTACTGTGTAATCGGGAGGGTTTTGGTTGCTACATTCTGATGGTCACGTGTGCATTAATTAATATTGATCAAAGTTGTAATAATGCGGAAGGGTTCCAACTCTATATCCTCTTGAAGAAAATTTCGAACCAATTTATTATGCACCAGACATGTGTTTCGGATATTAAATCCTCATCAGTGATGCATCCAACCAAAGTGTTTTTCATAAGCCGCCAAAATTAATTTCAGTAGCGCCCTCTGGTTTTATTTTTAGAATTAAAATATGTCCAAAGTCGACAACGAGAGCCAATCGTTTTAATCTGTTTATTCATCAGCATGCTTTGATGCTTTAATACCACTCCATTGTTTTTGTGTCTGGGTTTGATAACTTTACATCTCGTATCTGGTTGATTTTGTTTCCTTCACATTTGGATGTTAACTTAATTGGTACGTGTTGTGTTGTGTTGTGTTGTGATGTGTTGTGTTGTGTTGTGTTGTGTTGTGTTGTGATGTGTTGTGTTGTGTTGTGTTGTGATGTGTTGTGTTGCAGTAAAGAAAAAAAAAACCCAGCTCTGCTGCCAGAGAGCTTAAACTTCTGGACATGAAAATTTCGAATTCGATTGGACAGACATGTATTTACAATGTATATAATATTAATCCGCATCAATGATACTTCAAGCTCAAAGAATCAGAGAGGCAAAACTAATTTCATGGTGCTCGGAGATCACAACCGTTCATTTGTTGGATAAGGGGAAAGACACATAATCGCATAATGATGATAAGTACATGTAAATCTTACAAAATTATGTTTGATCTTTAACATTTGCACTAGACTGATAGAACTCATGGTAGTATTATATGGGATGGGTAGGATATAATACTACCTGTTATATAATTATATGCATTTTATATCTATCAATACTATCTTTTATATAATTTATATGCATTTTATATATTGCTTGTAAAAAAGTAGCATCATATCCATATAGCCAACAGGGGATGCTTACTCCTCCTCGGCACCTGGTCCCACCTCTAGCTTGCTAGGCGTCCATCGATGCTAAGTTTTTGGTCTATTTTGAGTGCTCTTGAGATTATCGTCAGGATCTTCTTTAACTCATTTGTGTCACACTTATGCCCTTTGCCGTGTGGAGCTTGTAAAAAAGTTCCCCGCGAGGGGTTTGACAGTAAGCGTTTTGAATATTTTCCCTGACATGGTCTCCATAACACTTTCTATATAGACATAACCTCAGACAGTGCATGTATTTTATATATTGTTAACATTTTCAAGCATCGACGGCGGATGTGGCTAGCCAACAGGGGATGCTTACTCCTCCCGGGTACATGGTCTCACCTCTTGCTTTCTAGGGGTCCGTCAATGCTCAAATATTGCTCTATTGTGAGTGCTGTTGAGATTATCGTCAGGATCTTCTTTAACTCATTCTGTACTCATTCTTTAACTCACTCTGAAATTAATTTATTAGGTACCTGGATGAAATTCTTACTATCGACAATCCTTTTTTTTTCAAAAGTATAAAAATGTTATTCATCCACAAGAACTGACTTTGAACAAGGAAAAACGTTATAAACACAGACACACCAGTTTTGGACCTTAATATCAAAATTGTTAATGGAGAGATTCATACAAGTGTGTATGACAAAAAGAGATGACTTTGGATTCAACATAGTAAACATTCACTGGCCTGATGGTGATGTTGCTAGATTACCGTCATACGGTATCTACATCGGCCGCTCATCATTGTAGACATTTACAAATTACTAAGAAATTACAAGGCAATTCCAAATAAAATCTATGTTCAAAATTTAGCAATTGGGGGATGGTGCTAAGATGTTAACTACCCCTAATTTCGATGATATTTTTTATTAATGGAATGACAAGTTTCCGAAATATCCAAATAACTTATGTTTTTACAAAATTTCTTGAAAGTTCTTATACGTGGGTCCTGTGGCATCATATTCCACCCATTCTGCTACGTCTTTTGGTACATTTTTGGACATAATAATTTTCATACTTTTTGGGCATATTACATTGTTAAGACTTAGGATCACTGACGACGGTTTCGTACCCGAAACGTGTATGTCTGGTCCATGCTGTAAATTTATCAGGTTTTAAATGATGCTATTGAATTTTTATCCATATTTGTCATTATATGACTTCAAATCGGTGAAGGGTCAAAACGAAGTTTCTATCCAGACGACAGAGCTGGGAAGAAGTAATTAATACAAAACACACATGTCTGTTGTACCGTATTTGAAAAAAATGTTCCAACAGCTTCTCTTTGGCATCAGGGTTGGACAACGTGTTTCTTAAAATAGAACTTTCAAACTTAGAACAATATTTACTTGTTCAAACATTTCACATTTGCTGTCTTGTATTGGTTTTGATTTTAAGTCCAGGTCGACGATTAGCTTTTTAAAGTATGCAAGGGTGTCAAGAAACGACAGGGTCGATTAGAGTTTTGTTTGCTTTCTTTACAATATGAAATGTTTGATATTCTAATTTTCTTTTCCAAATTTATACTACCCTATCAGACGTTTTAATCAACACTTCTCGAGGGTATATACACATTTTAACACGTGAGATACAGTAGTTATGCAACATTCCTATAGAGCACGTGTAGGGATCCTGTAATCAATTGTTTCACAATTTCTCTCAAAGGAGAGACAGTGAGTAGATTTATATCATCCATCCCACTACGTCTTTTGGTACATTTTTAGAAATAATAATTTTCAAACTATTAGGCCACGTTACATTGTTTAGATTGAGGGTCACTGACGAGGGTTAAGACATGTCTGGTCCATGCTGCAAATTTATCTGTTCTTAAATGATGCTAAATATATTGAATTTGAAGGCGTTTAACATACATGGTGTTTTGCTGTGAATACTGCAAACTTCCCCTCTTTTCTCAAATTTTCATCAAGTTTAATCACTTTTACATATACAACGATGAAGTGATCAAATGGAAAACAGGAAAGAGTAGGGCGACTTGTATGATTAAATACTTTATATCTATACATGATATGTATTATACCAATTATGTGTGAATTTGGATTAACAGAACATAACATTCTAGAGGTACAGACATAGCGACAGTTGGGTACTTAATAAAAAAAGCTAATAACTAGATAACTTTTATAAGAATATTATCAATATTGAAATATATCTATTGTATTTATTTCAGTTCATCCACTATATGCACTTTTCACTAAGTAATGACAAATATGGATAATGACCATATCCTCGTAAACAGCACAAAATCGATAATTCAGAAAATCAGAAACCGAAGCATACAAAATCAATTCAGGTCTAAAGTCGAAATCAAACTAATGAATGATTGAAGAATCAAATGAAGACGTTTAACATTTGTACAATTTGAGAGTCACTGCTGGTGTCCCCGAGGGTACATGTTGCCAAGTCTGATAGCTTCTTTAAACGCATTATAAAAAAATTCTCTAAATTTCTGAAAAGTGGGTCCTGTAGCATCATATCCAACCCGTCATGCTATGTCTTTCGGTATTTTATGGACATAACTTACACAGATCTTTGGTCTTGATTCATTGTTGATAAAGACTGAGGATCACTGACAAGGGTTAAAGTACCCGAATCGTGCATATCTGGTCCATGCTGCAAATTGATCTGAGTGTTCTTTAATGATGCTATCAAATCGAAGACATGTAACATTTTAAGTGCAACCTAAAATTTACAAGTAAACCAAAGAATCAGCTGTGATAGAAATACAATGGATGGCACTAGATACCCTTAGTTTGAGCACATTTTATCAAATATGTGAAAGATATTTTATCAAATACAACTCTTTACTTTCTCGAAGAAAAGTTCAAATCAGTTTTAATGCATCGGATAATGAATCACCATCAATGGTACTTTAAAAGTAATGCCGAAGTAATTTTCCGACATAGCCAAATATATTGTAATAGCGCCCTCTAGTTTTTTTTAAGTTTCTATTTGTGCATCTTTCAAAGAGAGCGCGGCTCCAGATTTTATGTAGGGTCGATTTAGCAGCATAGTTAAATAAAATCTATGTCAAAAAAGCAATGGATGTTAACCTCCTTTAATTTCGATGATATCTTTGGCTGAAATGACAAGTCTCCGAAATAGCAAAATGATATATGATGTCAAATAAATAAAGGGCAAAAACAAACCTCCTTTTTATACAGAGCTGGAGAGAAGTAAAAATAATGTGGAAGGGTTCCAACAGTGATGCTTCCAGCCGAAGTGCTTTATAATTACATTCTAAACATCCATTCACGGGGAACAAGTTTAACTGCTCCGAACTGCAAAAGGGAATAAATATTTATACATGTAATAATGGTACGGAGATCTTACCTTCTTGAGAAAAATTAACCAATTCTAGTATATTTCAAGTCATGTCCGATATTGGTCTATGTTTGGTTGTAACAACTCGGTAATGTGTATATCTGCATGCTGTCGATCTGTCTGTCTTTCGAAGCATTGAAAATAAATACTGGTACATGACAATCTGATGTGTACCAACTGGCAACCCTCCCGTAGAAAGCCTCAAATCAACTCCAACACTCAAGACACGTGCCTTGAACAGCAAAACCCCACCAGCGGCACTTAATAAATGCGGAAGTGATTTTCTGACACAGCCAAATGTATTCTAGTAGCGCCCTCTGGTTTTATTTATGAATTTAGACTTGTAATAAAACCTACATATAGAACATATTAACGTATCTAGAATTACCATGTTGGTCTTTCATAAGTTAGGATGTCTAAAGTATTAGTGCTGTAAAATAAATATCCATATTTGTGTTTAATTAATGATGCAAAAAGCTAAATCATTTATCATTCTTAGCAAAAAAAAAAAAAAAAAAAAAAGAAACAGAAAGAAAGAAAAGAAGAAAAAAAAAAACAAATGAGAAAGAGAAAAGAAAACAAACGAATTAAAATATTTCATTGAAAAACAATTTGATTAGAAATAAGGTTAGAGGAGAATACTTGGGTAAATATAACAAGTACGAGTACACACATACGAAGGAGCATGCTACACCACGTGCGTTTGATAAGTCTGATGACCAGTTATGTAAGATGCCAATATGTAAGTAAATAGGGGTAAAATATATAAGGATCCTATCGTTACGGCTAGGGTAACGTAGCGAGAACTTTGGAGGGAACATTATCGTGTACAGAGTGGTAAGAAAAAAAATAAGAAAAAGTAACTTTTTTCTTTCAAAACTTATATTCCTGCAGACAAATGGGGAAAATGTGTAGAGTAGAGAGATAATGTGAAATGACCGCTGTAAAAATTTTCCCAAAGATTAAAATACTAGTAACAAGCCTTTATGTCATTAACGGTAGACATACTACATTGTAAGTACGTGAAACATGAAGTTTTTATCCAGTCTTTATGCATTATTGTTCACTAAATTGTTTTGATAGAACGCATTTTAATATGATAATTATAAAACCTTATTTGAAAAGTGTTGTGATCCAATGCAAAAAAAAAAAATGTGTGCCGAATTTAGTGATTTCCACCTGCAGATGCAAGTTAGACTCTCAATGACTGTGACGACGGGACTCCATGACGAGCCCTTTCCAAACCTCTATAGAGAAGACAGGGCCCCGACCACCTGTCTCCTCTGAATGTCAGTCGGGCTCCTCGGGTAATAACATGCATTAGCTCGCTATACAGCTGGCACAGCATGGACTGTATTACGTACGCCCCCTTTTTATATTATCATCTGCGTTGCTTGGGCCCCTGTGATTTACTGTTTTATTTTTGTGGTCATCTGACAGTGAGGAGGCTATTTTACGCTACAAGTATGCGTTCTTCGAGACCGTTTGGTAACCAAAAATGTAAGAAAGTTGTGCGCACGTTATCCGGATAACCATATAAGCGTAGCAGATGGCCGTCCTAAGTCGGCGCAGGTTACGAATTTATCTTGTTGGTTTAGTGTTTTTATGCCGTAGGTCTCTTTCGCTCATCTTCTCAGTGTGTCTGCATCGGGTATTTTGGCGTTTTGCTGTTGGTGCTGCAACCGGGTCTGGTCCATTCTTAAACTATCAAAAATGTTCCTTAAAAGATAAAAGCTACGATACAATATAGATATAAACAATTTACATGTAGTATAATTACTTACAGAAAACTAAATATACTAGCTGGCTATTTTCGAATTTGATGTGAAATGTAGACACCACCCTTGTAGAATTAGAAAAAAAGTACTTTTCATAATTTTTTATTACATTTATTGCTGTTGAGACTATCGTCAGGATCTTCTTAAACTCATTTGTGTCACACTTATGCCCTTTGCCGTGTGGAGCTCGTAAAGAGTTTCCCGCGAGGGGTTTGACCGTATTTAGTGTTTTGAATATTTTCCCTGGAATGGTCGCCATAGTACTTTCTATATAGATATAACCTCAGACAGTGCACGTATCTTATATATTGTTTTCATTTTCGTGCATGAACATCGACGACGGGTGCGGCTAGTCAACAGGGGATGCTTACTCCTCCCGGGCACCTGGTCCCGCCTCTAGCTTGCTAGGGGTCCGTCGATGCTCGATTTGGTGCTCTATTGTGAGTGCTGTTTAGATTGTCGTCAGAATATTCTTTAACTCATTTATATTTACTTACATTCAAACTTTTCATCGTGTGAATTATTTTCATTACATGTAACTCAAAAATATTTGGACCTATTAAGTCTATTTACCATATGCCGGTAGTTACATTGTAAATGCTAGACTATATTTAAGAGTCCTGTCACGGCTCGGGTAGTGTACTGGTATAAGGGAAATCAACGTGCCCTATGTGATAAGAAAAGAAAATAGAAACTTGAAATTATTTGTTTTGAATTTAAAATTCCTATTCAAGGTAGAAGATAAGTATAGGAGGGGATATGGAATATATGTATAATAACAATCATAGACATTTTACAATTTGATTGAGTTGAAAAAGGGCGCCGCTAACGAACATAACGGCAGACCAATAATATCAAACGTTTAAGATGAACTTAAATTAAGAGCTGAACATTTTAAAGCATTTAATGAAGCTCCAGCAACAAGTCTGAAATGTTGTTTATCAGTCATTCTATGGGATATTCTATAGTTACAATGTACGAACTATAGCCGTCAAATAAATAGTTTGAGAAAAAAAACTTCTGGGTGTGAACCGCTTATTTTCTTATATACTTTATATGTATAACATTCCCGGTGCATATTGCGGCTCTACATATCCGACACTTCAAAATTCCATTATGTGAGAAAAAGGGAAAGTGCATATTGGAAATCCAAGCATTCGGTAATATATATGTATTCTGAATATGGGTATGCAAATTGCGCATTAAATATGAACACGGTGTTCCTTGTACTTTTTTGTGTCTCTCTCTGTGCGTGTCTACTCTGTGTTTTTGTATTGGGTATTTTGGAGTTTCGATCAGGGTGCTGCAACCGAGTGTTGTTGGAGATTCCCACCTTTGTCATAACATAAAGGTATCGCCAAAGGCCCGACATTGCAGATTCTGGTGGAATTTACATTATGACGTCACAATTAATGGTACGTCAAACAATACCATAATGCAAATCTCCACCAACAGGTGTGATGTCGGATAACGGACGATCTCTCAATTCTGCAAGCAGATACAATGTTCAGCTTAACGTCTTTACAGCAGTTCTTCATGCTTTTTTTCAGATATCTACATTCACTGGCATCATGGGGAGAGTGGTACCCGTGTTAGTGACTGTCATCACGTTTATCCTGTATGTTATCAACGTGGCCATTAGTTCCCTCTCTCGTACCGTGCTGAAAGATCTAGGTAACTTACAGAAACATACTTACTTGATGCTTGTCTCAAGAAATAATGAAATGAACGAAAGTCACATTGAATCTAAATTCATGATGGTTTTTATCATTTTTGAAATTCGAAATTTAATCAAATAGAGGGGGTCATTTAATTGTTATTTTTTAATCAGTTGGTTAAAAGTACTACTGATGAAGACTCATTCTCTAAAAAGAGGCAATGCAAACAAGCAATAGGTCAACTTACTGAACATTAAATTGCAGGTTGGTTTGTGTCCACCGTGGGAAATCAGTCAAGGTCGTATGGAGTGGAGGTCACACCCGTGCCCTGGATGTTCGGAATCTGGACAATTATCTATATATGGAATACATTATGGCTGATCTACGCTCTCATCAATCTCTGCCGGAGGGTAAAGGATGGAAGAGCCTCCGACTCACCAACTCTACTTCCGGCGTCATTATTCCTATCATTTTCGATTAATGTAATTGCAAGCATCGCTTGGAGCTTCCTTTTTGACAGAGGTCAGATTGAAGGAGCATTCATAGGACTATTTTTCATGGCGTTTTCTTTGTATATTTGTCTCTATATTTCCTATCGTAGGTTAAACGAAAACGATGCTTACTTACGAAAGATGGGACGTGGATATGACGTTTGGTTAGTCCGAATTTTAGTACAGAATGGAATCAGTATCTATGCTACCTGGTGTTCGATAGCAACCTTAATTAACCTGGCAGTCGTGATGATTTATAGTCCACAGGACGGGATGTCCAACGAAAACGCCTCAACTGTCGCTCTGTCCCTGTTACTGGTGGAGCTGACCGCTTACTCTATTGCGGACTTCGTATTCTTTGACCGTTATTTGCGGTATATCGTGGTTCCTTACCTTGTGATCCCCGTTACCCTTGGGGCAGTCATTGCAAGAGACTGGGAGGACGGAGCCCGGAACTACCTCTTTACATGTGTGCTACTAGGCTTGTCACTTGCCGTATGTCTTTCAAAATTTGTTCTACTTGTTTGGCGACATTTCCGAAATTCCCCCGACACCGGAAGATTATCTGACTCTACGGAGGATATAAAAAAAGAATCATCATCCGAGTTACATGGTATTAGAAATGAAATAGCATAATTGGTTGATTAAAAATTTCGATTTATTAAATATAGAATTAAACTGTAAACCATGCATATTTAATGGTAAAATATTCATAGTGTTATATATAGGATATTAATGACTGTATCTATATAAAAAGTAAGAATTATAAGTTTAATCTACGAACATCTATGTGGTTAATGAAGGAGAAATAATTAGATACATGCAGTGTTTTCAAAGATCTTCAACAAGACTCCATGGGGATACTTACAAGAACACATGCAATCATCAAAATATCACGAAGGATACAAAAGTGGCTAGCACAACAATACCCCTATACCCACATAATTTGTACAAAGGGAAAGGGTACCGCTGGACAACCGAAGTCAATATAGGTAAGTTTACAAGTTGTTATGTCGGTGGCAAATGGTGTTGCTATGGGGATTTCATCGCTGCCTTCCCATTTTTGTGATCTACAAAATCACGATATTTCTTGTAAATAACAACCTTTTGTCGTCTTATGTCTAGGCGAAATAATCAATCGACGTGGGTAGCATAATGTTATAAATGGTAATCAAAAGTATCATATCGATAATGCTTACGGGCGTCTAAGTTCTGATCTTGGCATTTTGAATTGCCAAAGCGCATTCACCTATAGAAATCCGACAAACTTTCAGAAAGATAAGCTGGTAAGGGTAATCTTTGAGAAAATGTCAGGGTAGAAATGCAAATGCAGATATAACTTTTTGAATGCCTAAGATATAAATAAGCGTTGTTGTTTCTTATATTTATTAGGACTCATGCACTGTTGTATTGTTGTATATTCTTCTAATGCAACGTCGCTATAACGTCGATTTTCATTGGTTGTTGGCTCCTTAGTTACGGCTGTAAAACGAGAACATACTAGAACATACTAGGCTTTGACGTTGCTAACGTCACATTTCGCCTTACATTCTCAAAAATATAGATTGCATTAAAATGGAAATAAGTAGATACTGAAGTTATATAAGTGGACGGTAAATGCTGATTTTACAGTGCAAACATCCGTTTTTCAGGCTCCGCTAACGCGTCGCCAGAAAAAAACTCAGTTTGCGACCGTAAAATCAGCATTTACCGTCCGCAAACATAACGCCAAAAGCTAGTTATTACCTAAATCAAATTTATTTTCTCTTTGTATCTTTATCCATATTCTATCATTAAGATATCATGAATCATGTTTAATGTCAGTTATCAATGTACGATCTAGTATTATTTTATTGACTGTACATATGAATTATGTGTGTATGTTTTGCTGAAAAACTATATACCGCATTCTATAACATATGTGAAACATTTTGTATACCTGATTAAAGCATGCTTATTGTTTTTAATATCATAAAATGTAGAATTTTTATGATACACACATTCAATCAAATTTCAGTCTACAGCAAGACCTATATTGATTCAATTTCATTCGTTCCTGATTAACTTCATCTTAACACATTATCTTGACTCTGTACAAAAATAGCCAGTTCTGTACAGGATCAGGTCGTTCACATGTTTTGGTTAAAGGACCCTGAGTTTATTGTGTAACTCACTTTAAGAAATTATGACATTTTGCTGTGGCTTTTTTTGAGAATCAGCATGGTAGGTTTATTTTCAGTAATCCAAATTAAGACTGACCGAAAAGAATGCGGCAACATCTGATAACCAAGTGCATTGTCAGTGATAGCTTTAAAAATTTTCGTCAGCGGTAGCTTTAAAAATTTTCGTCAGCGATAGTTTTCAAAATTTTCGTCAGCGATAGCTTTCAAAATTTCGTCTGCGATTGCTTTCAAATATTTGGAATGCTCCGAGATGACGAAAATTTGAAAGCTAATAGCTTTCAAAATTTCGTTCACAAAGATTAGTTAACGAAATTTTCGTCATCTACATTTTCGAAAGCTTTTTTTGTAGCTTTCAAAATTTAGCCATCTCAGTAGTTTTAAAAAATGACGAATAGTTAACGAAACTTTCGCATTTAGCTTTTAAAATTTCGTCATTTCAGCGTTTAACTTTCGACTGGTCGAGGTTGTACGGAAAATATCTTTGAAATATCAAAGCCCCATCACTTACCAATCAAAAGATATAGCCAATCTTCATTTTTTTTTATGAAAAGTAGGTAAATATCTAGGTCAATGTCACTAGGTCAAAAATTATGGTATGTGTAGAAAGGTCTTATCATAAGGAATACACATGTGAAATATCAAAGCCCAATTACTTACCAATCAAAAGATTTAGCCAATCTTAATTTTTTGAAAAGTAGGTCAAATATTTAGGTCAAGGTCATATGTCAAAAATTTAGGTTTTTGCAGAAAGGTCTCATCTCAAGGAATACATAATTATTATGTGAAATATCAAAGCCCCATCACTTACCAATCAAAAGATATAGCCAATCTTCATTTTTTTATGAAAAGTAGGTAAATATCTAGGTCAATGTCACTAGGTCAAAAATTAACGTATGTGCAGAAGAGTCTCATCACAAAGAATACACATGTGAAATATCAAAGCCCCATCACTTACCAATCAAAAGTTATGGGTTGTGACACCCAAAGGGTGACAGACAGACAGATGGACGGACGTTCTGACTGACTGACGGATAACGGACAAAGTGATTCCTTTGCTTCGCAGGCGACACAAAATGTGGCCGAAGGGAAGTCTTAAATGTAAGTTTTTTTACTAGATCTTTTTTTTTACTGGATCTTGCGTAGAGAAACTTACTATAGCCGATTAGTATCACAGAAAATAATATATATCTCGTAATTACGAGAATACATCTCCTAATTACGTGATAAGACTTAATAACGAGAAAAAACTCGTAATTACGAGAAGCTGTATAAAATGCATTTATAAAACAAATTAAAGCAACGGAAGTAGCAAGTAAAATGAAAACACAACCCTCAATGAAACCCGCTCCTTCAAACTCTCTATAGTCAAAGTATAAGGAAAGTGGAGAAGGATATTCTTGTGGATCGTTGGCATCGAGCTCGTGTGAATGGCGACGCGACCACTTTTGTGTGTATGTGCATGTAAGGGGGTTATTTTTTACAGCATACAAAGAATATTCTGAATAAATAAAATTTGGGTGAAAGAAGCGGGCCTTCTACACGGGCCCCTAAAATCCGCCTCTGGATTCCCAGTTTTATGAGGTTATGTGCGAATTCATACATGTTGTGAAAAAAAATCGTATATATGCAACTCAGCCAACTGCTGATTTTATGCAGTCTTAACAAATTGCCATCCATCTTTCTTCGGTCATCCGTTCATTTGCACGGAATTCAAAGGAGCTGGATGGGAAGATGGAGGTGGGGATTCCAGAAATCCAAGAGAAATTTTCTCTTTCTTTCGAAGCATTGTTACTAAAATGTACAACATTAAATATCTATAGACATCTTTATGTTTTTCACTTCAAATGAAAGAGACAAGACATATTCAATGTTCCATGTGACTGTTTATTCGTCCAAGTTGATTATCTCGTAATAACGAGAAAAGTTATCTCGTAATAACGAGAAAATTATCTCGTAATAACGAGAAAATTATCTCGTAATAACGACTTAATTATGGCATACTAACGAGATCTTTTCTCGTAATTACGAATTTATAATATTCTCGTTATTACGACTTAATTTTTCGTTATAACGACTTAATCATCTCGTAATTACGAGTTGATTTTATCGTTATTACGAGTTAATTTTCTCGTTATTACGACTTAATTATCTCGTTATTACGACTTAATTATTTCGTATTTAAGAGATCTTTTCTTGTAATTTCGAGTTAATTTTCTCGTTATTACGCAATAATTATCTCGATTTTTTCCTCGTAATTACGAAATAAAATTGTTTCTGTGATATGAATCGGCTTTCTTAGAAAGCTGTAGGCGTTTCCAGAAACGTGTGCCCCTGGATAATGTATTGCATTATAAGATTACTGATGATACCTTTGCAATTGCGATTGGACTTCAATAAAATCATCTTCAGCGAGTAAGGCTTAAATACTATACATGATATAACTCCCCGAATAGGCATAAATTGAGGTCTCTCTTTTGCTTTGAGAGTAAGTTCTGCTTTCGTCTTGTTTGCGATATCTTTGATAAGATCTTGTTTTTCGAAGGTAGAATTCACATTCCACTGTTCTGAAGAAGTTTTTTAAAGAAAGGGACATTGTGATATACTTTAATCCCCAAAAGATTCACTGACTTCGAAGCTAGGAACGTTGTTCATAGCTCAAACCATAGTCCCTACATGAAATTCCGTCATCAGGAAGAATTCGTTTTTCATACGTAGAGTCACAGAGTGGAACGAACTGGATAACCATCAAGTGCTATCCAAGACTGTGGAAGGCTTTAGATCCAGCCTGAAGCGCGATTAAGTAAGTTAATGCGCTCTCTTATTCCGTTGATCATAGGCCAGTATTGGTGATTCAACGTAATCATACAGATACAGATACAAAATCCGGGAGAAAAACAACAATGCTTGTATAGGTCTTATTAGTACCTCATGCCTACAAATAAAAAGATCTCCAACAGGACTCCTTTCCAGCCCCTACAGCAATATTAGTATTCCGATGAATGGAATTGTTATGCTTTCCGTTCTCTTTATGTCAATTTTCGATCAGGGAATTATAGTAAGCCAAGTAATGCAAAGAACCATAACTCTAATTCCGACGTTAAAATGTAGTCATTTTAACAGTCTTCAGAATTTTATGCTTCAGAGATAGATGTAAATGTAACTTTTAAAAATCATTTAGTTAGCATCACAAACATTTTAAAAGCTATTTGATGGACCTCAAATAAAATTATATTACATCGGTGTTTGTATTCATTTTGTTTAAATTCTTGAAAAAAATATAAACAGAACTTTTTTAAAAATACAAGGGGATAGCTTCGCTTATTGACCAAATATGAGATCCCAGAACAAGGAAAATGTCCAAAAAAAAAAAATATTGTAAGCAGCAACACCCTGAATCAATTCGCTGAAGAAATTAGATTTAGACCATGATTGAAAATGCAAATAAACTATAATTTTGAATGGTTTCTTAAATTTCTTCGAAACGTATGTCATGAACATTCATCAAATGATATGACGTAGCTGTTTGATGACGCGTTCTGCAGTTCTGCAGTTCAAGTTCGAGGTCGCCGACATGGCAATTATGTGTTTGGATTGTACACGCAGGTGCTCGGAGTTTATACAGAGAGATTCTCTGTACTTATAGACCTAATACTTGCAGAAAATTATTTCAGATTATGATCTATTGGTATCAGAATATCTTCCTAGGATTTAGTTAATGCATAAGTGACGAATTGTGAAAAGGCATGGCGATCATACTGTATCCTAATCGAGGCCTAGTAGGCCTAAGGTCGCCGTCTTTTGATCTCTCATTTTCTGTTCGCTGACAATATTTTGTTCTAAATTCTTCATCTCGGTGAAAATACATCATTAGAAAAGTTACTAGTTTCAATACTTCATAGGTTCAGAACGATTGTATCTCATAAAACAGTGATCTTCGGTCCTTTTCATCAAAACTTGCACGTTGACAGTCGTCAGTCATTGGAAAATTTCAAACGCGAGATGCTCGACCCAAAAACTGTTACGATGGGATTGTAATTTTAAAGAAAATAGATTGAAGATTCTGTTTCTCTCGTGATTTTACTGCATTTTCTGTCTATCATCAAAATTTAAGGAAAGGGAAGGTCTTAGGAGCTTAAAATACAGGCGCATAGCAACACAAAAACAGGCGCATAGCAACAGAAAAAACACTGTACAAACCGCATACAACGGTACATAATCGTCATGCAATTTTCATGAATTCTGATATCGTATTTATATCTAAGGGTAACTGTTCACAATTTATCATTCAAAAGCCGATATTAGCAACATTGAATGATTTTGACGAAAGTAGTTCCGGCTCGTCCGGTATTTTATCGTGTTCATTGGGGCTATGAACGTATATTTTGGACCAATCAAAATGCGTAGATTCATGTAAACAAACATATTTGGAAATTATAAGCGTGTAGCTGCTCGTATCCGAGAGGATAAAGTTCGTTCTGTCAGTTCTCCATGTTGTTAAATTTCAGTTAAACTAAACTTTAATTTCAAAGAGCGAAAGTCCTCTCTGTCTCTTGTCTCCGAATTCTATCTTGAAAGCTGGAAAATAAACCCTTTCCCTCTCTCTCAGTGCAGACTCACGAGATGATCTGAATCATTATTCTCCGCTACTGATCAAGTATTAAAGGTTTTACAGATAGGAAAAATGGAAATGCTCCTAATTCTGAACAAAGACGACAAGTTTATCCTTTTACTTCGTACGTGGGAAGAGATAATTTGTTACTTCATCCGTGAATATCTTCATCTTTTGCCAGTTCAAGCTTGAAGAGGTTATCCAGCCATGTTACGCTAGGGCACTCCGCTCGTAAGAAAGTAACTTTAAAATCCCACGGTTCACCGCTCTGAAAGTTCAATATAATACATTTAATATATCACCATACTATACATGCACATGTATCTCAATGTTTGTACAATTGGAAGTTGAAACTCAAACAGATCAACATTTCTCGAGTTACGGAAGACTGCCAGATTTCGAAAATTAGAGATGGTGTCCACGTGGGTTTTACCTATACTTTTTTGTTGCCTTTGGACTTACGGACAGACCTTAACGCTGCCTGTACTCGCCGATCCACCACTGAAAGTAGGAGCTTTCAATATTCAGATTTTCGGCGAAAAGAAATATAATATTAAAGAAGTTCGCAAGTACCTGATTAAGGTAAGTACAGAATGGAATGAATGTTGTTAAGTACACCAAAGAATACATTATAATATACGAGGGTTGTTCGAAAAGTTTGTAGACAACCGCAATATTTCGGAAATGCGTGATAGTAACCATATTTCTTTCCTAATTGACCGATTGCTTTAAATTTTGCACAATAAGAATATGAAATCGTAAGGAATAAATTAGCATATGAACAAAATGTTTGACGATAACGAAGGTTTTTATTAAACTTGTCTACGAATTTATCGAACAGCCCTCGTATAATAAATAAATAATTGCACATTCCATAATGATTCGTATTTTAATGGCAAGAAAATGTGTCGAGAAATACAAGTATTTTTATATGAATATAATCCATCAGTTCTACGTCGTAAGACCCATCAATTTTTGTTGCACTATATATAGATAGTGTTAATCTAAACCGTTCAAGATTATTGATATGAATTGATGATTCAAATAATAAAAAAGTTCATTAAGATTTTAGAAGATTTATTTTCTTAGAATAGACTTTTACTAGAATTTCAGCAGTTTCCGTGTTGCAATTAAGGAATCATTATAATATTTTTTTTGGGTTGATCTACCTCGAGGTATCAACACCAAAAAATTGCATCGCGTAGCGCAAGATGCATAAGTTTCCCCTCAATTTTTGGTGTTGATACCTCGATCAACCAAAAAATATTGCATTGATTACTTATCATTTCATTTCGTCGCTTTTCAACGTTTATTTGCAGATTTGAAATTGTGTTGCTGGCATCGTTGCTTATGACGTTGCTAAGCGCGTACTTTCCGTTTAGGTTGATGCAGGTTTCTCGGCCAATCAGAATCTTCGTTTCTTAAGGAAAACAATGGAAATTAAATGATATACTATAATAAAAATAATTTCTTTTAATAAAAGTATTAAAGGTGGCTCCCTACTCGAACCGTTATAGGTTTTTCCTGATATGCAGCAGTCTGCGTATATAACGTTTTACAATGACTGGTGAGGGGCGAGCCAGCGCATTGAAAAACACTGACAGAAGATATTAAATGCCAAAAGAAGCAAAAGATGGTGCAATCTATCAATGTCCACACCAAGCATATAGTCTAATTTCTTAGTTGAAAATGTGATGAAATTATAAGGGGGTACCCTTATGTTTGTAGCCATATTTGATCATTTATAAAATTGTATACCTGTATGCGATTTTTACACCATCTATTTACATTATCAAATAAAATGATCCAATTTGAAAAAATTCCATCCGTTGGTTTTTGCACAAAAATGTTATATACTATATATTATTTGTCGAAAATATGATAACATTATAAGGGGGTACCCCTATGTTTGGAGCCATATCTTGATGATTTCAAAAACTGTGTACCTGTATGTGATTTTTTTCTTCATCTACATACATAATTTTATGAAATATTACAAATTGAAAAAAAAATTCATCTGTTTTTTTTTATGCAAAAAGTTGGATTTAGTACATATTCTTGGTCAAAAATGTTATGAAATTATAAGAGGGTACCCTAATGTTTGGAGATATATCATAGTTAGATTTATGTTACAATATCATTTATGTGTTGTATTTCTTCTATATGACTTATTATCATAAAATAAAACAAAACAAATAAACATATTCGTATCATCACTGAATTTGGAGGGTTCAAAAGCATATGATGGATATTTGATATTTCTCAATTTTTAAGTGTTAGGGTACCTTTCTTTAATGTACTGTATCTTTAATGAAAACAAAATTACCAATCTATGTCTGTGTTCATTATGTCATTTTGACTATTATGTATAGGAAATAACCTTAAAATACAAAATTCATCTGTTAAATTCACGAGTAGGGACCCACCTTAAGTGTAATCTATTATTATTGAATACAATGTATAATGATAGCTTAAAATGTCTGAAAAATCTCGGAGTAATGGTTCCATGATTCTACATACTCACATTTTTTATTTCATATTTTTTACATACTTTGACCCTCTAGCCTAAATGCCACAGTCATGTCTATCTTGTAATTGGTAGAACGACGTGTACTGATTGGCTGAGGACGCCTATTGTGTAATCTGATTGGTTGTTGTTATTTCACAGATCATCAAGTGTTATGACTTACTGTTAGTTCAGGAAATCCGGGATAGAGAGGAGAGATACATGGAGAAATTGTTAAGCGATGTCAACAGGTAGTATGAACATAAAATATTTGTAAATTGTAATAAAAATATAAATAAAAAATAAATAAATATAAATAAAAAATATTTCTTTTGACTATCACAAATATTGTGTGTTGACAGTAACTTAGTACTCAGTGACAATAACTTAGTAGTTAGTGACAAAAACCTATTACTAAGTTACAGTAACTTAGTACTAAGTGACAGTAACTTAGTACTTAGTAACAGTAACTTAGTACTTAGTGACAGTAACTTAGTACTTAGTGACAGTTACATAGTACTTAGTGACAGTAACTTAGTGCTTAGTGACAGCAACTTAGTACCTAGTAACAGTAACTTAGTACTAAGTAACATTAACCTAGTGCTTAGTAACAGTAACTTAATACTTAGTAACAGTAAGTTAGTACTTAGTGACAGTAATTAAGTACTTAATGACAGTTACCTAGTACTTAGTAACAGTAACTTAGTACCGGGTGACAGTAACTTAGTACTTGGTGACAGTAACTAAGTACTATGTGACAGTAACTTAGTACTTAGTGACAGTAACTTTGTACTTAGTGACAGTAACTTTGTACTTGGTGACAGTAACTTAGTACTTAGTAACAGTAACTTAGTACTAAGTGATAGTAACTTAATACTTAGTAACAGTAACTTAGTACTTAGTAACAGTAACTTAGTACTTAGTAACAGTAACTTAGTACTTAGTGACTGTAACTTAGTACTTAGTAACAGTAACTCAGTACTTAGCGACAGCACCTTAGTACTTAGCAACAGTAACATAGTACTCAGTGACAGTAACTTAGTACTTAGTAACAGTAACTTAGTACTTATTAATAGTAACTTAGTACTTAGTAACAGTAACTTAGTACATAGTAACAGTAACTTAGTACTTAGCGACAGCACATTAACTTAGTAACAGTAACTTAGTACTCAGTGACAGAAACTTAGTACTTAGTACCTGTTACCTCGTACTTAATAACAGTAACTTAGTACTTAATAACAGTTACCTAGTACTTAGAAACAATAACTTAGTACTTAGTGACAGCAACTTAGTATCTAGTAACAGTAACTTAGTACTTAATAACAGTTACCTAGTACTTAGTAACAGTAACTTAAAACTAAGTGACAGTAACTTGAAACTAAGTGACAGTAACTTAGTACTAAGTGAAAGTAGCTTAGTATGTTGAGAGAGTAATTTATCAAAAGCATTTGAAATTGATATGAAGCATGTGACATACTGGTCCGACAGTATGAACGTTTTATATTTGATCAGAGGATGCAGTCGTTCGTACTTAGTACTTAGTTACATTTGTTGTCGGGTCACAATTAAAGAAAAAAAAAATCCAGAAAACATACATGTATCATCTCAATCAAAACAGGTAGAAATGCATGTTCTTAAGTGATTTTATAATTTCATTACTCTTTTCAATGTAGGCATCGAGGCTTGCACAGGGTAAGGTTATACCCATGGGTAATTCACAAACAATAATAACGCAAATAAACCTAGTTTATACCATGTATTATGTACACGAAACATCTTTGTCTGCATGCACAACATGTACTTTGTAAACCAAGTTTAAAATATAACACCCCCAAGGGATGAATAGTCACACATAGTTGTTTTACCTGAATCTATCAAACAAATATGAATGGAAATTACGTCATCTCAGCTTTTTGGGATTCGAAAGATGGTGAACTATGCTTGAGTAGGACGAAGCCAGAGGAAACTCTAGTGGAGGTCCGTAGCGATTCTGACGTGCAAATCGATCGTCAAACTTGAGTATAGGGGCGAAAGACTACGAATCCTTTACAATATGTATGGGTACATACGTTTAAGTTAAGCTGTTCATTTTAGCGATGAACTTGTGTCTGTCTGTATGTCTGTCCGGGCGGACGGACTGACGTCCAATAGTCCGGACCTTCGTCCCTCCGTTCCTTCATGGTCACAGGTTTGAAAATATTGATCAGTTCACTGTAGCAATAATTCTTGGGTGTGGTTGATTTTAATATGATAAGTATCCGAAAATACTGTTGTATGTTCAATTGTTGCGTAAGATCCACCCGTTATAACTGCGCGGACACCTTAAAAAGTAAGAAACTGGGGAGGGAGGAGGGGGCTGTCTAATGTTGCAAACTTCATGTCATGGAGATAAACATACCAAAATGCAAAAAAAAAAAAAAAAAAAAAAAAAAAAAAAAAAAAAAAAAAAAAAAAAAAACTCTTGAAAAAATATATACGAATTGAAAAAAATGACTTTATCCTTTAACTTCTCTATATATACTCAAGCATTGTAGAACCAGAAAACTTACTAAAATTACTTCTTGTAGTGAACTCTCGGATGATCAGCATTACGCCGTAACAATCAGTAAAAGACTGGGTACCTCCAATATCAAGGAGCAGTACGCCTACGTCTACAGGTATGTAACGAGAGAGAGAGAGAAGGGGGGGGGGGGCAGTGGATTGACATATCAGGATCTGTTCCTTTATACAAAACTTTTAGATTTATAGACTCTCTAAATGCTTCCCATCGATGATTACCCTGAGAAAGTGTCAAATATTTATGTCACAGAGGGTCACTTTATTAAATTGAAGACAGCTTTTAATTGTCGAGGTCAGAGTTAAAGGTATTAATTGTAAAATGATATATAACAGATGTTTCTTTCCATTTAAAAAAATCATTTCATAGGAAGAACAGACTGACGTTGTTGCGCACTTACCAGTACCCGAAGGATAAAGAGCAATTTGAACGTCCCCCGTATGTTGCATCGTTTGAGTCACTCACTACAGGTACGCCTAAAAGTAGTCTATCTGGTCCGTTAATATAACATAGAGAACTTCTTATTTATAAAGTGTGTACGAATTTGGGGACTGAGATAGAGCATTGTTATTGTTTCAGAACTAGAGCAATTTGTTATTATTGGTGACCACACGAAGCCAAAGAATGCCTTGAGTGAAATAGACAGTCTGCGAGATGTCTACGATAAAGTTTTAACGGAATTTGGAGACCAGGCAAAGGTAATGTCATATACGAAAAAGAAAAAAAAAAAAAAAAGAAAGAAAGAAAGAAAAAAAACAAAAACAAAAACAAAAACCGACACACACACACACATTGTCGCAAGGATTTCGAGTTTTTTTTTTTTAAACAAATCAATGTGCTACACTTGTTTTATTATTTTCTAGACCTGACATTTACCGTGATAGTCCTTTGACGATCAATTGACGCAAAGTGTTCTGAAAGTGATAGAGTCGTGCTATATAAAATGTTACTAGATTATAGTATGTTCAAGTTAATCGAGTTTTTACACAAGATCAATTGATTCGTTTGAAAGCCAATAGAATTGATCAATAGTTAATAAAAACATAAGCGTGTGATCATCAAATTATTCATATTAATCATGTTCACCCTTTCTTGTGCACGGTCAAAGCATCAAGTGAATAATGATATTTTCCCTGAAAATGGCTGAGATCTTGAAAATAACGGTCGTTTTGATTTCTTGAGGTTTTTACATAGCAAGTATTTCAAAGAATGACCTACAGATCGATTGCGCCGAGATAAATGCTTTTCTAAAAAATAAAAATGCCAATTCATCCAAGTATTTGCACGATTTTAAAATCTTTACAAATAAATGTATTCTATTTGTATGGGTGTTCTCGGTCGCCATGAATACTTCTAAATATATGATTTCCCTTCTATTTTGATAGAATGTTCTGATTGCGGGGGATTTGAACGCTGACTGTTCCTATCTCCACAAAGAGGAGAAGGCCAAGTTAAGGATCCGCCAGGGGTCGCTGTTTAACTGGCTGATCAAGGAGGATACCGACACAACAGTGGGGAATTCAGACTGTGCTTACGACAGGTTTGGTTCACATCATAAAGCAACTTCTCTTTAAAACTTCTCTTTAGATGGGTTTCAAAATGTCCAATCTAATTAAAATTCAGTTCTCTTTTTGTTGTAAACTACATCTACGCTTGCAACTGATCACCAAACAAGACAGCTTTACCTCGTGTTCCTACCAGCGATTGGTTACCAAAAACCATTCTCTTCTATGTTGGGTTTGTTCGATACGGGAATTTCCTACATATTAGATTATATATATGTAAAACGTCTTTGACCAAATTCAATAGCATCATTTAAAAACAGATTCATTCGCATGCACGTTTCGGGCACTTAACCTTCGGCAGTGATCCTCTATCTAAACAATGTAATATGGCCAAAGAGTGTGAAAGTTATTATGTCCAAAAATGTACCGAAAGACATAGCAGGATAAGTGGGATATGATGCTACAAGACCCACGTTTTAGAAATTTCAAGAAATTTTGATAACAGAAGTTTTGGAATGCTTTGAAGAAACGATCAACCGAAATTGATCGATTTTGGTTACATGTGCCCTCGGGGACTGGTTTCAAATTCAATGGCATAATTTAAGAACAGATATATAGCGGTGGTCACAACCCGCCGTACGTGCACGTACGTGCTATCTGCATGCAAAAACGTAGGCAAGCCTTGGGTATCCGTACGGTGTCCGTGCGTTATCAGTACGTGTTCCGTACGTCCTCCTTGCGGATTTAGGAACACGCAGACAGGACGTAGCAGTTTTAGTGCATACAGAACTTTGGCTGCGTCCTGCCTGCGTGATGTCTAAGAATTCAACAAGAAGTACGACACGCACGTTGTAAGTACGTGCAACGCACCTTTGAGGCAAGGACGTACGTGACGCACTCCTTCCGTAATCTTGCCACTTCCTTCCTTGCGTCTTCAGAAAAACGTAGCGCACGTAGCCTCCACAAAAATAGCACGTCTCTTTCGGTGTTTTAAAAATAGTATCGGATGGCTGAGAGTGAATTAAATGGATCCTTCTCATGATTCAAGGACAATGAGGACCACATAAAGGCCAATAACTGAGCCAGGGCATACATTGAATAAGGTTGAATGTACATAGGGGATTGCCTCTTGCAGCTCTAAAAATAGCTAACAGAATAAAAAAAAAAAAGTGGACACTTAACTAAGCTTGGTCCATGCTGCAAATTAATCTGTTCTTAAATGATGCTGTTGAATTTGAAGACGTTTAGCATAAAAGTATAAAGAAGCATTCGTGTTTCGCTACTCAGCCTTCTGCATGACGTTGTACGTTTCATTTGGCGCCGCTCATTTTGGAAAGAGGAAATTAAAACTGTATTGTAGATGGCGCTAGGAAAATTCACTTTGGCTTTATTTAAACTGTTTGACATTAAGTACTACTAACAAGAATTAATTATTTGAAAAAATAAAATTGGTACTATAGAACATATATTTAAGTATTGACAATTTGAATTACCAGAAGGACAATAAGTACGCAATTCCATGTAAGTTTCCGGAAAAATACATATGTGTATGTTTGATCGCAGGTAGGAGTTTGGAGAACTATTTGTAACCTGTGCTGATAAGTTAGATTCTGTGTAGTGGTTGTATAGAAATCAAAAGGTGAAATGCCATGTACTGAAAGTTGTTAAACGAGTATTTAATGTACAAAAACGGGTATATCCCGCTGTGATGCATACAAAAATAGGTTTGTCTTTAAATGTTCCTTGAATTTTAGGTTTAGACAGGTTTAAGATAACTAATTCCTTAGGATAGAGAATGCACATGCTACGATACAACCTTCCAACTATCCGAATTCTGGAATAAAATGACTTTTTTGCTGCTGATGGCTACGAAACAGTAGCATGTCATCTCATATTTTGACACTTTTCACAACAAAATAAAGGATTCAACAAGAACAGTGACAGCACTGATCGATGTTTACGAGAATTAGATCACTATAGATCAATACGACGATAATCTTTTTATATGTTGTAGATTTATGAAAATATTCATCATAAACTAAAACAGACGTACCATAAGCAGAAGTTTTACTTCTCGTGTTCTTTCAGCTTACATGAAAAAAACGTAATGTTTCCCCATCCTGATTATATTATCAAAGATAACCTAAAACATTACAGGTTTATAACAGCAGGACCCGGGTGGGACCACGCCATTGTTCCCGGCAGTATAGGAATATTCAACTTTGAAAAAAAGTTCGGACTGTCCCATGCACTGGTGAGTACGTTTATGTAATTCACTTGCAAGAAATGGAATGGAATGTCTCATCTAAGTGTATAAATGGAATTAAGTTTTCACTTCAGCTTGGTAAGCTTTGTTTAAGTTGGTTTTGTTATACTGCAACATTCTGTAAAAATTTTGTAAAGTTAGCACACTGAATATATCATTCTAATATAAGTAATTATTTGTATTCACGTAATCGCATTACGCAATTTTACTTAATCACTTTCAAGTAAGACTATCTCATAACGGAAGCCGATTAGTGCCAACCAAAGTCAGAAATGTTCCAACTCTATACCTGAAGAAAATTTCAAACCAATTTATTATGCACCAGACACGTGTTTCGGATATTGAATTCTCATCAGTGATGGTTCTAGCAAAAGTTATTTTCAGACGCAGCCGAAATACATTTCATAAACGCCCTCTGGATTTATATTTGTGCATTCTCTTTACAGAGAGTGCGCGGCAACCAATTTTCAAATTGAAATTCCAATCACGACTTATCCTTTTGAAGAAGAATGAAGAGGAAAATAAATCACGAAAATGACTCACCCACCTCCTCCCTTTCATAAGAAAAAAATCACTGTAAAAGCATTGTATGAATACACAGCTATAGTCATGATAGTGTAAATAGAGTTCAGTATGCTTAGAAAACATACAACATCAAACATTTGTGGAAAACTGGAAAAAGGCGTGAAATGCGTCACAAATTCACTTCAGATGGAAACGTACTAAGTCGTAATTTGGGCATACTAAGTCGTCAGTACAAATTAAATTTTCACTTAGGTTGGCACTAATCGGCTTCCGTATCTCATACCTGCTTTAAACATATTTTTTCCGATAGAAAATGAAATTGGATTGGGCGTAAGTTGTTCCAACATTATTAATAATGCCCTCTCCATACAATATTGGGTTGTAATACAAAATATCATAAGTGACTGAAATGACAATATTTTTCCTTAAAATGAGAATATATCTAAGGGAGAAAATCATATATAACATACCAGATAGAGAGAGAGAGAGAGAGAGAGAGAGACCTTGAAACACTTGCTTAAGTTGGCATTTTCACTTCAATATTTTCTTTCAACAAAATGTATGAATTATTTCGTGTGCAATGTAAATGTTTTTTGTTAATATCTTACAGTCAGAAGATATTAGCGATCATTTTCCGGTGGAATTCAAGCTACAAGGAAAGCGTGAGTTTTCAGAAACTTTATTTCTAAAGAATAAGAAATATATCTTTGATTCTCTCATAATATTCATGATATTAATTCGTCTATAGATAGTACATATACATTGTTTAGATTTGAGGATCACTGACGAGGGTTAAGTACCCGAAACGTGCATGTCTGGTCCATGTTGCCAATTTATCTGTTCTTAAATGATGCTATTCAATTTGAAGACGATTACATTCAAACGTGAATAGATTCCGTAAAAAGAAATAAGGTCGGTCTGGCTTCCTTTCCTGTTTTAAATGATTCACAATGCTTATTTTTTCCACCCGTTTTATGCCCACGGAATCAAGGATTCGGGGGCATATAGTTTTTGGCTTGTCTTTCTGTCTGTCTGTCTGCCTGTGTGTCTGTTTGTCCGAAAAACTTTTACATAGGGCATAACTTTTGAATGAAAAGTAATAGGGCTTTCATATTTCTCATGTGTATTTCTTGTGACAAGACCTTTCCATTGATATCAAAAGTTTTGACCTCGTGACCTTGACCTTTGACCTACTTTCCAAAAACCTTAAAATTGGGTATACCTTGTGAATGGAATATGATAGAGCTTTCATATTTTACATGTGTATTCCTTGTCACAAGATTTTTCGATTGATACCAACATTTTTAAGGCACTTAATAGAAAATGGTTTTTATACTAACAAAGATGCCACCGAGGGCATTCGTGTTTCACAAACACAGGCTTTATTTTTTTAAAAATATTTTTAAACAAATATCTCAATATCCAAAACACTAGCCATGCTGAAATTACCCTAAAAATAAGTTATGAATAATCAAATGGTAAGTAATGAAATAATAGACATATGAAATAAGCGGGTAAGGCTATTTCTTTGCTATTTTCTGTTTTGCGGTCGCGTGTTTGTAGGTATTGAGCCCAAGACCATACAAAAAGACAAAAATAGAATAATAGAATCTTTTGCAAATCAAACGGTTTTTTTTTTCTACAAAAAAAAAAGGAGAAATTGTTTCTTTTACATGTAAAATGTAAAAAAGCTGCTATGATTCAAGACATGACATTACTATCATTCTTTTGCTGACGGAATTGTGATCATATGAATCGTAATCATATGAAGTTATTAAGTTTCTGTAAGATTTCACAGTCACATAATATGAAATTGCAACTTTGTGTTTTTAATGCACTCTTCCCTGACTTGCCAGTAGCTTTCTGAATTTCAAAAGGACACAAAACAGAATTAAAAACAAGATATTGCCAAAGTAAATGTAAACATATGAATAAACAGATAAATAAAATGGATAAACCAATTCAAGTTCAGAACATGAGTAACAGAGAATAAGTGTCTTAATTTGTTTTTGTTACAGATATAATCATGCGATAAATGCACTTGCTACGTGTTGCATACCAAAAACAAGACACAAATTACGAAATTTACTATATATATATGCTGTAAACGTGGCAATTTTCTCGTTGGAGATAATTTTCGCGTTTTTCGCGAATGAAGGAACTTTGCGAAAAATTCTCCCACGCGATAATATCCTCGCTGCATTTCTACAGTCACTGTGAGAAAGACATTTTAATCACGAATATTATAACCACGTTAACAGTATGCACCACAGTGGTCTGTTTAATTCTTCAATTTTTTTTTTTGCTCGATAAAAAAGGAGGGGATCTCCAACAACACTTGGTTGCACGACCAACAGCAAAATCCCTAAACACCCAATGCTAAATCACAAAGCAGACAAGCACAGAAAGAGACGCAAATGGTTCAAAGAACGCAAAATCACAGAGAAACATCAAACACAAATGACTACACATAAACCAACGAGACCTATGGGCAATCGATGCCTACTTAGGACGGTCATCTGCCACGTCAGTAGCAGACGGTGTGGTTATTCGGATTACGTGCGCACAACTCTCCCACTTTTCCGTTTACCTAGAGGTCTCGAAGAACGTACTATTGTGGTGTAAAATAACCTCCTCTGAGTTTAAGATGACCATACAGCCAGATATAAAAACATAAGGCGTACGAAATACAGTCTGTGCTCGTTAACAAATTGGTCACCGCGGGATCATTATATCAGCTGTTGCCGCATGTTTCTTTAAATTCTTATGCATTGTTACCGCACGAGCATTTTCATGCAACCACATTCTTTTCAACAGCTTCATGTCAGAGAATTACGTTCAATTTGCTTGTGCATAATTTTATATAGAATAATGAATATTGATAAAATATTTACGATTTGTTACAGAGCATGAAGAGAACCAACAAAACACAAAGACACAGATGACCGTAGAAATAACAAATGAGGAGGAGGTCAATCTGGCAAGCATCAGAAGTATTTATCACAAAAGCACAAAATTACCAGAAAATTGGACTGTTAAACAATTCAAAGTCGACAATAAAAACCATCACGTTGAAGCCTCGCTCTCAAACCAAGTTCCTGACAACGTCACCGCGATGCTACAAGAATTCAACATGGCGGTCGGTGGTGATGTGGTTAGCCCGAAAATACTTAGCTTCGTGGAATCTTACATCAACCAATCCAGTTTCGGTCAGGAGAGCTATGTTTACGGCCTTAAGATCAAGCGAATCACCGAGTACGATCTGACAGTGAAGTGTGGACTTGTTCCCCCGTACATCTGTTCTGTTAGAGTTACTAAGCTGGAATTCGATAGTAACTCAATATACAAGAGACTTCTATCTCTTCTTGATAAGATGGAATATTGATACAAATTACATACATATCCCTACGATTTGTTTGCTTTCGGTATTATACGTACCACAATTCTTTGATCTGAAAGATGAAATCAAAATTAAGATGGGCCTTTATGCTATCTTTAAATTGTTCGATCTCAGGTCAAAGTCAAGGCCACAGCTAAACTTATTTTGTTACCATGGCATTGGATTTGCGGTTATTATTGTTAATTTTAAAATGTGCTGATTGTTGATTTAGTTTTTTAACACCACAGACAAGGACTATTTTTTAGTATATAACACAGAACATACAGGAGTATATGTCAGTCGACCCGTGGTCCTAGTGAGGCTCGAACCAGCGACCTTATCACCACTGGCCCGGCGTCCTTACCACTAGATCATGGCGCCGACAAATGTTGTTGATTACATCTTCGTTTCTTACTTAAGTGCAAAATAAAAAGCAAAAGCAAAGTGTGAAGAAATATTCATTTTAATCTGAAATAGAAAAATGATTTTTACCTGTATAGTTTTTCACCATCATAAGGGAAGCATTTCTAGATAATTGATATGACACGTATCGAACAAAGTAATCGATAAATTAAAACAAAGGGTAGTATTTCAGTAGCACCTCTGATTTTGTATTTGGAATTTTAAAGGAGTGTGTTTGGTTTATATAATGAAATGGTCCCCAGAATTCGACTTCTCCAAAATTAAGTTGTGTTGCCACTTTAAAAGAGGCAATAGTAAATATCTATATTTTGAGAAAATTAGTTATAAAAACTCCTCTTCGCTCTATAATACATTTTAATTTTTTTCATAAAAATAATGAAAACCGATTATTTTGACAATATTTTCAAAAAAATAGAATAATTGATCTTGAACAACTTTTTATGCCCCCCTTCGAAGAAGAGGGGACATATAGGTTTGCCGCTGTCGGTCGGTCGGTCGGTCGGTCGGTCGGTCTGTCGGTATGTCGGTCGGTCCACGACATCAGTTTCCGTTCAATATCTCTGGAATGGATTCACATATTGAAATGAAATTTTGTATACAGACACATCAAATGAAAATCTAGGTCAAGTTCATATTTGGGTCCGATCAAAAAAATTTTGACAGAGTTATGCCCCTTGCATTTCAAAAAATACCAAAATTTCAGGGTTTCCGTTCAATATCTCTTGAATGGAGTTACATATTGAATTGAAATTTTGTATACAGACACATCAAACAAAAATCTAGGTCAAGTTCATACTTGGGTCCGATCAAAAAAATTTTGATAGAGTTATGCCCCTTGCATTTCGAAAAATACCAAAATTTCAGGGTTTCCGTTCAATATCTCTTGAATGGAGTTACATATTGAAATGAAATTTTGTATACAGACACATCAAACAAAAATCTAGGTCAAGTTCATTTTTGGGTCCGATCAAAAAAATTTTGACAGAGTTATGCCCCTTGCATTTCAAAAAATACCAAAAATTCAGGGTTTCCGTTCAATATCTCTGGAATGGATTCACATGTTGAATTGAAATTTTGTATACAGACACATAAAACAAAAATCTAGGCCAAGTTCATATTTGGGTCCGATCAAAAAAAATTTGACAGAGTTATGCCCCTTGCATTTCGAAAAATACCAAAATTTCAGGATTTCCGTTCAATATCTCTTGAATGGAGTTACATATTGAAATGAAATTTTGTATACAGACACATCAAACAAAAATCTAGGTCAAGTGTATATTTGGGTCCGATCAACAAAATTTTGACAGAGTTATGCCCCTTGCATTTCGAAAAATACCAAAATTTCAGGGTTTCTGTTCAATATCTCTTGAGTGGAGTTACATATTGAAATGAAATTTTGTATACAGACACATCAAACAAAAATCTAGGTCAAGTGTATATTTGGGTCCGATCAAAAAAATTTTGACAGAGTTATGCCCCTTGCATTTCAAAAAATACCAAAATTTCAGGGTTTCCGTTCAATATCTCTTGAATGGAGTTACATATTGAAATGAAATTTTGTATACAGACACATCAAATGAAAATCCAGGTCAAGTTTGTATTAAGGTCCGATCGAAAAAAAATTGACAGAGTTATGCCCCCTGCACTTCGAAAAATACCAAAATTTCAGGGTTTCTGTTCAATATCTCTTGAGTGGAGTAACATATTGAAATGAAATTTTGTATACAGACACATCAAATGAAAATCTAGGTCAAGTGTATATTTGGGTCCGATCAACAAAATTTTGACAGAGTTATGACCCTTGCACTTCGAAAAAACCCCCAAAATTTCAGGGTTTCCGTTCAATATCTCTTGAGTGGAGTTACATATTGAAATGAAATTTTGTATACGGATACATCAAATGACAATCTAGGTCAAGTTCTTATTTGGGTCCAATCAACAAAATTTTGACAGAGTAATGCCCCTTGCACTTCGAAAAATACCAAAATTTCAGGGTTTCCGTTCAATATCTCTTGAGTGGAGTTACATATAGAAATGAAATTTTGTATACAGACACATCATATAAAAATCTAGGTCAAGTTCATATTTAGGTCCGATCAAAAAAAATTGGACAGAGTTATGACCCTTGCCATGTGAAAAATACCAAAACTTCAGGGTTTCTGTTCAATATCTCTTGAGTGGAGTTACATATTGAAATGAAATTTTGTATACAGACACATCAAATGAAAATCTACTAGGTCAAGTTCATATTTAGGTCCAATAAACAAAATTTTGACAGAGTTATGCCCCTTGCACTTCGAAAAATACCAAAATTTCAGGGTTTCTGTTCAATATCTCTTGAGTGGAGTTACATATTGAAATGAAATTTTGTTTTCAGACACATCAAATAAAAATCTAGGTCAAGTTCATATTTGGGTTCAATCAAAAATTTTTATGCCCCCTTTGAAGAAGAGGGGACATATTGCTTTGCCGCTGTCTGACTTTCTGTCTATCGGTCCGTCGGTCGGTCCACGACATCAGTTTCCGTTCAATACCTCTGGAGTGGATTCACATATTGAAATGAAATTTTGTGTACAGACACATCAAATGAAAATCAAGTATAAAGTTGTGACGGACTTTAATCACAGAAGGGGTAGGGGGGCATTAATGTTTTACAAACATGACTTTTAACTTGTTTCCTTTTGCATGGACTTAAAGACATGCCATTGTAACAACATAATTGCATGTTATATTGTCACAAATAAATATCTATATACTGTATTATGCATTTGATTAATAAAATATACTATACATATAAAAAAAAATAAGAGTTGTTTAGTAGCCCACGCGATAATTATTGATAGGAAATTTGTCAAAAAAGCCCCAAAATGACGTTGTTCTAGAAATTTGGCAAAATATACCATTTTTGGATGGTCCACTATCTCCCAAAATCGGCCCTAAATTTTTGCAAAAAATAATTTCATGAAAATTATGATTCTGCACTTCTTATATTTATCTCAAAGACCTGCCGAAATAGAAAGTAAATATTTATCATTGTCAAAATGTCACGTGCGTTAGTTACGACGTCACATTTTGATGTCATTTGCTCTGCATGACGGCAAATGAAGGAAAATTGCCATATTTTTTGCATAAATCTTTAAAATTAGTATAGGCGCCAACTCTCACCCAACACAAATTTTATGTAGATCGAAAGATAAATTGCAAACTTTTTATATGAAAATTATTCTGGGTGAGGGCTGGCATCCTACTTATTTTGATAAATTTTGACCAGAATTATGTCAATTTCTTACGATTTTTCAGCATTTTACGACTTTTAGCTGATTTTGAAGACATTATCTTTCGGTGTATTGCACGTAAATTAAAATATGTATTTGGTATTTCAAACAACCACACTTTTAACTTTTAAAATATTCTAAAATTAGGGCCGATTTTGCATGTTACCGAACCTGCTCCTTTTAAGAATTTCAGACAGGAAGTTAAAGGATATATATTATTAAGTAACCTAAATTGAAGGTATAGAATAAATATTCATTTTGGTACAAATTCATTACTTCATGAAAGTTAAACATTTTGCACTAAAATGGGGCCACTTTACTATATATAAACAATGAGTACTCCTTTGTCTACTTAGCAAAGTGTGCAGTGCTCCAAAGAAGAAGGTTCGGTTAACTCCAAAGAAGAAGGTTCGGTTAACTGGTTCAGAATTCGATTATATTCAATTTCAATGAAGTCAAATGAATAGTTTTTTTTTTTGAAATCTTAAATTAAAATTTCTATTTTAAAGCAAGGCAAGCGATGCAAGCAAAATTTCATTGAAAATTTTCAAGGTTGCGCCACGTACAATGTTGTGCTCACGTAATCCGGATAACCACACCAGTAACTACTGGCGTGGCAGATGGCCGTTTTAAGTCGGCACCGATTGCCCATGGGTCTCGTTGGTTTATGTGTAGTCTTTTGTGATGTGTCTTTTACTTGAAGGCAGTGTCACGCAGCCATTTATGAAGAAATCACGCATAATTTTGGCATGATTTTTCTTAAACTGGATTCATACGCGGGAATAAGAAGAATAAAAAACATGTGTTTGTGAAACACGAATGCCCCCGTTGGCATCTTTGTCGGTAAAGCAGCTGAAAAAGTAGTTCACATTTTTAGGTCAAGGTCACAAGGTCAAATTTGGTATCCATGGAAAGGTCTTGTCACAAGGAATACACATGTGAAATATGAAAGCCCTATCACTTACCATTCAAAAGTTATGGCCAAGGTGAAAGTTTTTCAAAAGTAGGTCCAACTCCAAGGTCAAGGTCACAAGGTCAAAAATTTTGGTATCCATGGAAAGGTCGTGTCACATATGAAAGCCCTTAAGGAATGATTCTAAAATACTTTTTGGTTATGGGAAATAACCTCAAAAAGCCGATGCACAAACGGTATAATTCGCGTAGCGAATGCAAAGTTCCTGCGTAGGGATTATCTCCCTCGTTGCTAATAACAACAGCCGACAGTAAAAGAATGGAGGCTGCTAGTTGAAAGGCGCCGGCGTTTGTTTTCATACATTTCAGCCCGAGTCATTTGATATATTTCAAACGATGAGAATAGAATGACTCTGGATGGGATGGCAAAGCATCTGACAATCAGGTACATGTTTGATAGCGGTAGATTTTGATTATTTTTAAAAGCAATCTTTCATCATCGTGACCAATCATCGCACCGACACGATATGTTTACCTACAAATCTTGTGGTAAGTACTTCATTTAATCGTTCACCTGTTGCTACAATCGATTACAGTAGGGCGGCCAAGCCAGATTTGCGCGTGACGGCAACCGTTGCTAAGAACGGCGCATTAATATCGAACGATGTTCGCGTCGCCGTTACTAAGCATTTTTTCGAAACACATTCACAGCAGAAAAATACTAATAACAGCGATGCAAATTGATGGCATCGGATTTTAAAAGATTAAACAAACTCTTTAAGATTTTATGTCTCTAAATATACCCAAGATGTGATGTTTTATTCTGTAAATTTGTCGAAAATCAGCTGACAAAATGACAGCAGTACTCTTAACGTTCGACTTCCATGCCCCCTTCCTCGCAAACAGGGGGATCGTTTTCAAAAATATTAAAAAGTGGTTCTGTAATTTTTTTTATATGTTGTGGAGAATATATCCAAGTGTTCAATTCTCAAATTTCATGAAAATCGGTGAGGGACCATTTTTTTTGTACCTCATTTATGTACTCCGACATGCTGCACAGTTTCGACAATTTTGGAGAAATCGTCAATCGACCGAACGCTTCGACATCAGAAATTCATAAAGCAGAATATATATTCGAATTTACCATTCTAGAAGGAAAGGTTGTTTTAACCTTTTGATGAGCAAACATTTAAATTGTAAAAAATATCACCAAGATTCAACAGACCGGAGGTTTTACCAGCGACCTTCCAAATTTCCTCTGATCAAGTACAAAACTGCCACGCACAAGGGAAAAATTACATTTTCTTGGATATGCCAGACAATACATGCACAATTTGAAATATACTCATTGTATCCGAGAAAAATACATATAAAAATTCCAATTTTGTTCTGTTTAATGCGCAGGAGCTTTCAATAATTGGAAAACAAAAGATACAAATATGTGAATTTTTTTTTGCAAGGAAGCCTATATTTACTTTTTTACTCTAGATAGTCAGTACAAAAGAAATAACTATTATAATTTGATGTGCCCATGATCCATGACTATTGAATTTAAATTCCTATATCACGAAGAAGAAATTTAATTGACCAATTCATCCTCTGCAAGAATTCACAAAAAATATTTATTTCATTATCTCACTATAAAATTGCCATTGTCCAGTAAGATTCACAGTCATTAATCATGTTAATTGTTTTCTGAAATGTTGACAGGTCTTGAACTCTTCCATCTTCTGTGAATAATCCATTTGTATGGTATTTTTGCACACTCACAATTCACAAAAAAGAATATGATGACAATAATATGCACAATCTTCAAACCAATTCGATGTAGAATATGATATCAATATAGTTACTATAGTACACAATTTCCAATCAATAATTCCTTTAATTGCATGCCTTCCATATAATAAGTCACTGGGTGATTTTCAGACAGCAATATTTCTTCTAACAAGTTTGACCTGAAAAAGTAATACATTTTCAATTATTTTTAAGTCATTCATTTATTATTTACTAATTTATTTATTTGTTTATTTTGATACAATTTCACTAATGCATAGTCATAAACTGAAAAATTCAAAATGATTCATGAATTGTACTTAAATTGCATTAATCCTTTTTAATTGTATATGTTATTCATTTAGCAATCATAAATTTATCACTGGAAAGAATAGTATTGATAAATTCAACACTCAACCAATGGAATTCATGGAAAATTATTTTTAATGACTTGAGCTACAAGATAATCAAATTATATCATGATATATTATCTATCTAGAAATTCATAGTTTAAATTACCCATGTTGCATTTTGCATTTTATATGTAGATTTTTCTATATGTGTGAGTGAATGTAAATGTGAGTAAACACCCCCCCCCCCCCCAAATCAATCTCTTTTCTCTTTTCACTTTATATTCTGAATAAAAAAAATACATTTATAATATCATGTATACTTGTGAATGACAAAGTGTAATTTTCAAAAATTAAAAAAATATGGCTTAGGTCCAAATGAGGTGTGTGTGTGGGTGGGGGGGGGGGGGGGGTGAGGCTTGGTTGGTCAAAATAAAGGCACATAAATAAACTTAATAAACTGATCAGTTCAGCGATTGAAAATTATTACAAATATTGGTAGTATTAGTAAAGTGTGTGTATGTATGTGTGAGAGAGAGAACGAGAAAGAGAAAAAGATATATTTGTTTACAAATTTGTCTAGAGCAAGTGACCATATTTCGCCGCATTTTTCGTATATTTCCAAGAAATGTTCCATACTTGAAGGCGAATTCAATGATTGGTATTGCTAAAATATAATTTAACTCCATTCTCGATCGAAATACTACAAAAATAATTTATTTTACCCAATTTACTATTTCCTTATGAAACGTCAAAATATTTCGTTTCCATGTTTTCGGGGTGACCATATTTCGCCGTTTTTGTTGATAAGTATGATCCTATTTGCACACAAAACGGACAAAATTATAATATGATTTTGTTTTTTGGAAATCTTTTGTCACTACTACTTCTAAGAAATTATCTCCGATAAAATATTTTCTATGTTTTGTTTTCGTAAAAATTTCGGATGTTTAAGTCTAAAATTTGGTGTTTTTATCAATTTTTTCTCATTTTATGATATTTTTCATCACAGTTGAGCGCAGGAGATGTCACAATTTATCAAAAGATGACTGCTACAGTCATATTTGATAGGATATAGAAAAATAAACTTTACAAACAATGACGATAACAAAGGAGAAGCAATTAACCATGAAACGGCGAAATATGGTCCCCGGCGAAATATGGTTCCTTGCTCTATTTACCTTGACTTGAGCTTGAGGGAAAATTCGATGTTTTCAATGGTTCCTAGATTAATTTCGTCATCGAGGCATCGGCCTAGTATCCATTTCACTATATAAACAAACAGATGAACTGAAGAAAGTACATGTAAGTGAAGTACACAAGTCGTACTGTTTTTGCGTCATCAAGTTTACATCACACCAACACTGGCACTGCACTGACATCGGCCTTCGTGAAGTCGGGTTGGACAAAAACAGCTTGAAACCTTCATTAATCTCTTCTTAATTGCAAATCCAAGGTTAGAAATGAGTTCATGAGATAAAAATCATCCAACAATTATACTTTTTCATACACAAAATACTTTAAATTCCGAATAAAGTAATTCATTCATGTTTACAATGTGACACACGTTCAATGTGTATTGGGTCCAAAATCGTGATTCTGCGCATGCCGAAACGAAGCTAACACCAGCTGATTTCAAACGGGAATTATTTCAATATATGAAAAAGTGGTTCTGTAATTTTTTGATATTTGAAAGATGCCGATGTGAATGACATTTTTTAAAAATATTATAAAAATCTGTGAGGGACCATTTTTTTGTACCTCATTTTTATTTTCCACTTTTTGGGGTATTTTTTCCCGGGAAAAATTAGCCAACTTCAACCATCGATTTAGTAAGTACAATGTCAGGTTTGTCTAAAATAAACTAATTGAGGGTAAAATATAAAGCTAAAAGCAAAAGTTCGACGATATTTTATTTGCTGAAATAAAAAAATTGTGCTGTCTAGAGCTTTCGGAAAAGGACCAAAATTCGGAGGCGTCCATATTTTCTCCGACGAGAAAGAGTGCGTCATGCATTGGCGGACTCACATTTTCCTTTTTACGCCGCACGTGCAAATCCGGCTTGGCCGCCCTACTGATTATGTTTGTATATCTAAAGATGAAAATAGTATAAATGACGTATTTTGTATTTAGTCTTCGTTCTCGAGGTAAAATTCAGTGTATCAAGTTTACGGGATCCGCCATTTTGCTTAATTTTGAAAGTAGTTCCAGAAAAGGGGGCGTGTCCTAATCTTTTTCAGGTTATGGAAAATAACTCAACTTTTTAGCCAATGAAAATCCTTGTTACATGCAAAATTAAATTATTATCATTTACCATTCAAAAGTTATGGCCAAGATTAAAGTTTTTGCGGACAAACAGACAGACAGACAGACAGACAGACAGCCCAAAAACTATATGCCCCCGAATCTTCGATTACGGGGGCATAAAAAGTAGTCTTCTGTGAAATTTTATTAAAAGAGATAAGTCTTTCTAGAGCGACGCAGAAACTGAAGCACGAATGAACCGCGCAAAGAACACGCATAGTTACAGGAATATAAATTCTGTATGTAGTTCTTAGCGGTATATGCAGTATATATAAGTGATGCATCTACATTGTATGCGTGAAAGGTTTGTAAAACATACGAAGACATACGTAAAACGGTCGTGTAAATCCCAACCTTTGCATAAGAACATCCTTTTCATTGTGCCCATACGCGTATGAATTACGAATAAATTGGGTGAGAACTGCATAGTTCGCGTAAATCCAAAACGTTGAAATATTTTGTGCAGCTCATAACAGTTTTCGCGTATGTCCGCGTATTCTCATCCCGGATTCTACTCGCTGAGCATAGAGACAAATCAAGTGCGGATGAAGTGCGCTTGTTATTTATTAAGAACCTATAAATTACGTATGTTGCGTATGTATTACGTATCTCCACGCATGCCTCAAATTTCGGACGTAGTTTTGCGTAATCACTTTTTATTAGCTCACCTGAGCCATAGGCTCAAGTGAGCTATTGTCATAGTGTTGCGTCCGGCGTCCGTCGTCCGTCGTCGTCGTCGTCGTCGTCGTCCGTCGTCGTCCGTCGTCGTCCGTCGTCGTCGTAAACTTTTCACATTTTAAACTTCTTCTCCAGAACGGCTGAAGGGATTTTGATGAAACTTGGTAGGTATGAAGTACTCATGGTCCCCTACAAGTGTTGTTGTTTTTCGTCCGGATCTGTCAACAGGTGGCGCCACCACAGCCAAAAGTAGGTCACAGGGGGTACCCTCCTTTGACAAACTTCTTCTTCAGAACCGAAGCATGTATCGACAAACCGAAAGCATCAGGATGATCTAGAGAGATGTCTTAAGAAGTGTTGTTATTTTTGGTTCCACTTCAAAGTCAAATTTTTGACGCGTTTTTGACGTCTTTTCGGACTTTGTCAGAAATGCACATTTTTGCACTATTTCTTTAAATAACTCAATAAGTGTATGATTTTACACACTCATTTACTACATATTTATCATATTTAACTTACTTAATGCTTTGATATGTATTTTATGCTTAAAATTTATTTTTTTGATTTTTTATGAATTTTTTTCTTATGTAAAAAGGAAGGGGGGGGGGTTGATTTTCATACATTTCTGCTTCTTTTCTATACCCACTCTTCAGATTGTCATGACAATTTGTAGGTATGAGGTACTCATGCATGGTACCCTACAAGTGAAAGAATTTTGTCAAGATATCCACTTTTGGATTTTTAAGGAATATTTTTTAAGATTGTACATAGGTATAATGTATGTTTTCCATGCCAAATGGACCCATGGGGAGTAGCTTCAAACCCCGGCGGGACCCCAACAATTTTTTTTCCCCTTTTTCAGTTTTTTTTCTCTTTTTATTTTTATATTTATCGCTAGAAATGAAACTGTGAAAGAATTTTGTCAAAATATCAACTTTTAGATTTTTAATGATTTTTAAAATAAGACAAGCTATAGCTAGTTTGGCTTTGTGTACTTATTTTCATACTTCGAATTAACTTGGCCACATACGCTATCAAATATACGCTGAATTTATTTTTAAGATGTTGACTTTTTGTGTCGCCTGCGAAGCTCAGCGACACTTAGGGATCACTTTGTCTGTTGTTCGTCTGTCCGTCCATCCGTCCCTCCGTCTGTCCGTCTGTCTGTCACACTTGGGTGTCACACCCCATAACTTTTGATTGGTAAGTGATAGGGCTTTGATATTTCACATGTGTATTCCTTGTGACAAGACCTTTATACACATATCATAATTTTTGACCTTTTGACCTTGACCTAGATATTTGACCTACTTTTCTAAAAATCTAATATTGGCTATATCTCTTGATTGATTAGTGATAGGGCTTTGATATTTCACATGTGTATTCCTTGTGATTAGACCTTTCTACACATATAATGTTTGACCTTGTGACCTTGATCTAGATATTTGACCTACTTTTCTAAAAATCTAATATTGGCTATATCTCTTGATTGGCAAGTGATATTGCTTTGATATTTCACATGTGTAATCTTTGTGACAAGACCTTTCTACGCAAACCATATTTTTTTACCTCGTGACCTTGACCTAGATATTTGACCTACTTTTCAAAAAATCTAAGATTGGCTATATCTTTTGATTGGTAAGTGATAGGGCTTTGATATTTCACATGTGTATTTCTTGTGACAGGCCCTTTTTTCATATACTATATTTTTTTAACCTTATGACCTTGACCTAGATATTTGACCTACTTTTTAAAAAAAACCAAGATTGGCTATATCTATTGATTGGCAAGTGATAGGGCTTTGATATTTCTCTTGTGTATTCCTTTTGACAATACCTTTCTACACATACAATAATTTTGACCTCATGACCTTGACCTAGATATTTGACCTACTGTTCAAAAAAATTAAGATTTGCTATATCTTTTGATTGGTAAGTGATAGAGCTTTGATATTTCATATGTGTATTCCTTCTTGTGACAAGGCCTTTCTACAAATATCATAACTTTTGACCTCATGACCAAGACCTAGATATTTGACCTACTTTTCAAAAAATCTTAGATTGGCTATTTCTTTTGATTGCTGAGTGATAGGCTTTGATTTTTCACATGTGCATTCCATGTGACAAGACCTTTCTTCACATACCATCATTTTTAGCTCACCTCGACGAAGTTGAGTGAGCTTATGCTCTGACCTACATTTTCCGCTTGAGTGACTTGGTTTAGAAGTTTGGGGTAGCTCAGTATCTGACAAAGTACTGATGCTACAGTAACCAAACTTGCACAAGTGATTCATTTTTGGATGCTGAGGTAAACCCATGCATCGGATGCAGCATCTGACCTATATTTTCCGCTTGAGTGACTTGGTTAAGAAGTTTGGGGTAGCTCAGTATCTGACAAAGTACTGATGCTACAGTAACCAAACTTGCACAAGTGATTCATCTTTGGATGCCGAGATGGACCCATGCATCGGATGCAGCATCTGACCTACTTTTTCCACTTGAGTGATTTCGCTTTTAAAAGCCAATATTGAGCAGAGTATAACTGCTACATGTACCAAACTTGCATATTGGATGTATCTTTGATCAAACTTTCATAAAATGACCTTGACCTACTTTTTCCCCTTGAGTGATTTTGCCTTTAAAAGCCAACATTGAGCAAAGTATAAGTGCTAGATGTTCCAAACTGGCATATTAGATGTATCTTTGATCAAACTTTCATAAAATGACCTTGACCTACTTTTTCCGCTTGAGTGATTTTGCCTTTAAAAGCCAATATTGAGCAAAGTATAACTGCTACATGTACCAAACTTGCATATTGGATGTATCTTTGATCAAACTTTCATAAAATTACCTTGACCTACTTTTTCTGCTTGAGTGGTTTTGCCTTTAAAAGCCAATATACATGTACTAAGAAATATGTTTGAATTGAATTTTGCTGTCACGAGGTGAGCTTCGTAATCTGTGATTACCTATGTTTTTACCTCGTGCACTTGCCCTATATATTTGACCTACTTTTCAACAAATCTATGATTTGCTATATCTTTTGAGTGGTAAGTGATAGGGCTTTGATATTTCACATTTGTACTCCTTATGAAAAGACCTTTCTAAACATTCCATAATTTTTAACCTAGTGACCTTGCCCTTGATATTTGACCTAATTTCAATAAAAAAAAATCCGCTACGCAGGCGACACAAGCATTCCTTGGATTGCTTTTTTTTCATACATGCATATTTCAGAACATATTTCAGTACATTTTCCCTATTTAATGATTATTTTCTCTGTCTTATTTCTGTATCTATGGTAAGCATAGTCGCCATATATCTTGTGTTACAGATTTGATTGGTTCAATACCTCCTTGCCCCTTTAGTAGGGGTAACTACAGGAAATAAAAAGGTGCACACTAAAAATTTTGACTGACTTGAAACGCCCGGAAGTCTGTAAAATTGGTCTTTTTTGATTGCGAATCTTTGGCACGCATGAAAATGTAAAGAAAAAGGGGGGGGGGGGGTCATGCATGTCCTTTTTTCGCAAATTTCACTTTTTTTACAGGAACTCTGCGTCCTCATCGAAAATGTTCCGAATTTTGCATATTTTCAAACCTATCTGTAGATTGCATAAAAGACAAGATCAAGTTCGAAGTTAAATTTATCACGACTAATGATTCAATATGCTAAAAATACATTTCCAAGCGCCGCATTTCAGCATATTTACCGAAAATAATTTGTCCAAGTGGCTTCACTGGGTCATGAGGTTTGATACACCGTACACTGCTGTTTGGAAAATAAATTGGCTCAATTTCTGCACAACTCACTTGAATTAATATTGTCCGCTAACAACTTGTCTTTGTTAATTGGATTAACACGATTTTGACTGTACGTTACATGTATTAAGATGAAATCAGTACTATTCAAAAGCTCTCATTCATAGATTTCTGTATAATTTAATATGAATAAAGGCAAAACCGAAAAGTCTTTGTTTTTTATGCTTCCGGAATCAAAGATACGGGGGCATATAGTTTTTGGCCTGTCCGTCTGTCTGTTTGTCCGAAAAACTTTACATTGGGCATAGGTGATAGAGCTTTCATATTTCACATGTGTATTCCTTGTGACAATACCTTTCCATTGATACCAAAATTTTTGACCTCGTGACCTTGACCTTGACCTTTGACCTACTTTTCAAAAACTTTAACATTGGGCATAACTTTTGAATGGTTAGTGATAGGGCTTTCATATTGTACATGTGTATTCTTTGTGACAAGATCTTTCCATTGATACCAACATTACTCTGACCCTGACCTCTCACATACTTAACAGAAAATGGTGTTTATACCAACAAAGATGCCACCGCGGGGCATTCGTGTTTCACAAACACAGGCTTTATTATTTTCTGGCATACAAGCTATTAATAATGAAAGGTTTGGTGTTCAATTTTAAATAAACTTAATTTATGAAATCATTTCATTGTTTTATTCTGTTTCTGTTGCACATTAATGTGGAATTTTACAAAATGATTTTATTTTTGATGTTGCATAATCGAACTATACTAGCTGGGCATATGACTTTGGATCGCATAATCCATCTTTTCAAATCAGTAGAAAAGTTGTTGTTTTGAAATGTGACTATTTTCTCTTGTTTGTACTTTTAAAGGTTGTCTGAAAAAAAAACTTGTCTGCATCCGGCAAAAATCTTGTTAGAAAGGTTGTGGGCTAAAATCCTGGTACTGGCACTATCAGTATTCAATGTCAGTATGTCAATTAGAGCGTGCATGGGTATCAGGTGAGCGTTGTGCCCCCTGGGGCTCTTGTTTTGTTTAGTATGTCACCAGAAAAGGCAGGATTTGAAATCCCCATAGTAATATTATCTGTTGCTTGTATGGGTACGCATTTTAAAAGAAGTTTACAATATTTTTTTTTTTAATTTCCAGAAAGTAGTAACTAGTTTGTGAACCTTGATTTAAAAGATTCTTGGTAATTTGTAAATTTCTACTATAAAAATCCAAAACATTAGTATATGCTTTAGCGTACCGGATGAGCTGTGAAATGTAAATACCGTATGACTGTAATCTAGGAATATCACCGTCAAACCAGGGGGAGTTTACTATATTAAATCTGATATGCTAATTAATGCACAATTGCTGTGCGACACGGCCTTAACCCCCACTGTTCACCGTTCTGGAGGTTCAATTAAAGTTCATTTTTTTAATTTATCATGACACTATCCATGCATATGTCGATGTTTGTATATATTCGAGGGTGGAACTCAAACAGATCAACAGTCAAACTCGAGTTACGGAAGACCGTCAGAGATGGTGTCCATATTGTTTTTATCTCTACTTTTGTGTGGCTTTTGGAGTGCTGATGAGATTTTCGTCATTGGACTTACAGACAAACCATAACGCTGCCTGTACATACTCGCCGATCCACCACTGAAAGTCGGGGCTTTCAATATTCAGATTTTCGGCCAAAGAATATATATATAACGTTAAAGAAGTTCGCAACTACCTGGTTATGATTAGGACGTTGAATTCGATGAATGAAATGAATGATATTGAGTACACTAAAAATTAAAAGTAGTTTACAGAGTTTACTCGGCTCTTCATAAGTTTGTATTATCTAGATTTCCCCTATTAGTCGGGTGACCAAGAGCCTAAAAAATAAGATTTAATTTCCATTCTTAGTGCAAGGCTAAATTGTATACCAAATGAAACTATAGAGTCTCAACTTTCAAAATTGAGATGTCGTCAAAATATTCTGGGTGCCTTCATTGTTTACTTAGAGGTCATAGGGGTCAAATTGCGTTTATTTTACTTTATGCCTCTTAGGGACTTTAAAAATGTTAAATTCAATTGAAATAAGCAAGCAAAAACTTTTTTTTTTTGACAAAATCGCATGAAATCAAAGAATCTTAATTGATTGCGTTCAGTGTATCAGTGACGTCATAAAATCTATTTTTAGACGCGTTCTATTTCTTGAATGAATTTTCATTAAAATTCCACAATTTTCTTGTATAAATATGTTACTAAGGTACTTAAAACAAAACCCTGTATACGCAAAATACATAAATGCACAAATTTCGAAGATTTGCAAATCAATTACCGGTCTTTTGATAACTTATTTTGTCCATTTGCCACTGTATATGCCATAGACGTGTTAAACAGTGTCTTTAAAACTATAAATAGACATAAATATTGATTGCCAACGGAGCTTTCTTATTTCATATTAATATTCCAGGATCCTTAAAAAAATACCTTTCTGAACATTTTGTTGCCGTAGGCGGATAGAGAGTTTTTAAAAGGAGGTATTTTAAGACTTTTAAAATATTTTAAGAAAGGGGGGGGGGGGGGGGGGTCGATAAGGCTATTGTATTATATTTTTTCATTTAACTTTTAGAAATTTTCTTCTTGGATACTTTCTGGCGATGGGCCCAACAAGCAGAGAATTTTGAAGAAATGAAGTGTACATTTATACATTTGTACAATATATTTGTATAATACATTTGGTGCAATTCAGTCATTTCTAGTAGAACAATAGTTATTAAAATTCAATGCTATTTGATCCGGCGGGCAAAGCGAGGCTGGAGATTTTTGGAATATATGGTAATATTTTTTCTAATTGAAAAAAAAAATTAATGAATGAGCAAGAAATTATTATTCAAACTTTACGTCGGAAACACAGGTTGGCTGTAGACATCCTGCAGTCTCTGAACACATGCTCAACATAGATCCAGACATAGATCCAGAATGTTTAAATGGGTCGGGATGGGATTTAGAGGATTGAAAAAGCTAACGAATAATTAATAGTGTGTTTTCTTCTTTTTACATTTTACACATATAAATATATGCAGGCGAGCGAAGATAGCCGATGATTTTCAAGAATTTAGGAGTACATAATGTCTAGAATTTATTCCCTCTCTAGGAGATGAAATAAATGAAATGAAAACCAGAGACTTATCATGTATTTGTGCGAGCGAAAGGAGCCGGAAATATTGTTGAGTATACGTTAAATTGAGTTATTTCCTGCCATTACTTTGGTGGGTAATACCTTCCCATCATATCTGTTTCTCCCCTCCTGTTCCTTTACATATGGTCGACCTACTTAGGCCGCCCTAAATAAATTCTACGTTTAACGTCCAGGTTCAATCTTCAAACCTACGAGGGAGGGAGGAAAATAAAAAACAAACGAAATTTTCAAACAAAGCCTTGCTTCAATAGAAATCAATAATAAGATATTAAATTGATTGAAAATTATGTTGTGACCTTTTTCACGAAATGACATGAAAACCAATAAGCAATATATAAAGATAATTGATATGCAGAATAAGGCTCAGACAGACAAAAACTTGCCCATTCTATTGTAAGCATTATGTTTGTAATTGAATCATGACAGTGTCAAGAGTTGCCATAAAATGATCATATGAAATAAAATGATCATAGGACATCAGCTTGCATTAGGGGTATTATTGGGGATATCAAAGGAGGGAACAGAACCCAGGACTTAAAAATCCTTGCAAGTTTGATTATGAAGCTCCCGGGTGGCCGCTATGTCCTTTCAGAGAAGTTGAAATCTGTCAGACATTTTAGTAATTTTGTCAGTTGGAACAATGAAAAGAAATGCAAACTTTTGTCAGTCCGTACGAATATTTGTCAGACATTTCCGAGGCTTTTTACAGGACTGACACTTTTCGACATCTCTGGTCCTTGGCAGAACATTATCTCTACTGTTGACAGGTAGATGCCAAGAAGCAAGACTTAGATTCTTAAATGTATTTGTGACACTTGCACAATTTACAGGTACAAGTACCATTAAACATCATGCATGATCGTCAAAATATCACTTATCTTTGATTTCCATGCAATTAATCTTGTATCAGGATATCATGCAACCTTCTGTATACTATATTATACTAACCCTCGCTGTTTTTAAAGACTAATGTTCGTTTGTGAAGGCTCAAACGTCTCAGATAGACAAGAAAGATGCTTGAACTCCCCTGAATTTTCTTTATGAAAGAATTGTGACGGTTGCGAAAATCCGGATAGCACAAGTCGGGATTTTCAAAATGGTTTGTTTGTTTTTTTTATTTTGGGAAATTGTCCAAAACCTACGCGCGAGGTGGACGTTAAAGAAGTTCTCTACTCGTGGGTATTTTCACTTACATTTACTCGGACAAACTCAGATTTCAAAGTATTGGTAGTGCCATAGAAATATATTGTCCTATTCATCCATGAAACAACGATTTATAAGCCCATATCCACAAGCTAGCGATTTAACACAGAACTAGTCTGCAACTTCCGCCGAAATTGAAAGTACAAATTCGTGACGTCAGAAGTGTGTATACACTACACATTCACACGATGACGTAATGAAAAATATAGTACACGTGTCTCCTTGTTTATATGGTAAATTTATAATTATTTTTCGGTTTAACCATTTTCAAAGTAAATTAGACTTCAGTGTTCTAAAAGACCTGTATACATATTCATTGACGGATCCATCCAGGTGGAGGGAGGGGGAGGGGGGTTCTTCCCAATACCTGGTAAGACTGACATGGACACGGAAAATATGAAATAATGAAGGCAGGGTGAGAGATCGAAACTTTAAAGGATATGAAATCTAAAGTAAAGCCTTTCCAAGCTGTCTAGATGGGATATCAAATTGATATTCTAATCAGCTTATAGGATTGGGGGGGGGGGGGGGGGGGGGGCAAATGTATTAGGAAGAGTATGAATGATTAAAATTAATGTCATTAAATTGACGACACATTTTTTGCCGTTTCAGGTATTATTAAATTTATTTTCTGATGTTGTATATAAGTTATGAACTTCAAGATAAAAAAATTAAATGATATGGGTCGACAAAAAATTAAATGATATGGCCTGGAAAGTTGTCTGCTAGCTCCGCTCAGCGCAAATTTCAGGAAAAAAACTGACTTTCTTGAAATTCAACACCGGGAGAAGTGATCATGTAATGAATATCGAATAAAATGAAATTATAATCGTCTCAGAATTAAACAGAAAGTAACGAACGTTCTTCGTCAACATTAAATAATCGCCGGAGTATCTCAGTACGAGAGAGAGAGAGAGAAACATTTTCATTTCCGAGTTACATTACAAGAATTCAAGACAGACTTACTTTATTAATAATACTATCTCCGCTCCAAAAGAATGTGATCACCGTGTTGCCCAGAACAATAAGAAAATAGATACCCGGAATACATATACAAATATTTGATATGGTATCTTGTTTATGATTATCAAATATATTTTTTTCGAAATTCAGTCGCAGCTCCTTCCGCAGTTAAAATTTACGTTCCCATCCCAATCTATCGAAACATTTCTAAACATGTAACAGGTCATGCTTTGCATATTGAAACTGAAGTTCTTGCGTATTTCGATGTTCCACGTACACGGATCCGTTTCATGAAACATTTAATGGACATTTATTTGTTTATATTCATTAAAATTTTTGTTTTACACATCAATAATCATCATACATCGTATCGTTATTTATGAGGGGGGGGGGGGGGTGTCTGGAGACGAGGGTTATGTCTGGAAATTCGGGCGGGAGGGGATGTTAATATTTTTCTTTAACAATTGTTGCATACTGACTTTTTTCGGCACTTGGTGCCTGTATATATGTAAAAAAATCTAGCTTGTATCTTTCCCTCTTTCTTTTTTCCCCGCTCACACAAATAAGTACATGAACATTGAACATGTCGATGACTTACATGTATATGCCAGGGAAATTATAGAATTTTGAAAATAGGATACCCTCCACCCGAACAAAACCATCTACAAGCGTAATTTAGACGGTTAGGACGTCAGGTCCCTTTGGATTTGCCAAACATGCAAATTTTTCTTTGTCAAAGTTTTACTAGTATGTATTTAGACGACTTACCCCCCCCCCTTTCTTTCTGGGGGGAAGGGAAGGATAGATTTCATTAAGATTTTTTAAATCTATATATGCCTTAGAATCCCTTTCTGAGATAAACTTTAGGATTCTGGAAGTCGTTTAAAATATATCAACACATGTACATGTACGTACGTATATAAATAAATTATGTACATTAGTTGAGCCTTATAGTTTTAATAATGTAAATATTTAGGTTTCATTATTAAATGCTCTTTTATCATATTTATCACTCATACACTCTCATTTGATATGTCCTTTATTTTGGCATTTATAAGAGTACATTAGTACATGTATCCACAACATGCATGTACATTTCTATATATAGCGTTATGAAACGTGGTTCCCTTTTACACACTTCTGACGTACTTCCGGTGTGTACAGCTATTTTAAGAAATTGGAAAATGTGGTAAAATATAAATTGGTCTATATCAGCTCTGAAAGAGATTACATGATGGGGAAATTTCTTGTTGGAATTTAGTTTGATATGAACTGTAATATACATGAAAATCTCCACGACTAGAGAACTTCTTTAAACATAGAATTTATTTAGGATGGCCTTATCTAAAATCTAACATGTACAAAATCTAAGTGATATGTTGTTGAAATTTCACACTTATTTGTTGTGTAATTCGGGCTTCATATTTATATTCATATTGGCACATTAAAACACAAAATAAAAATTCTTGGGGCACAAAATGTTGATTTTTCATGCAAAAATAACGTTTTTTTTTTGGGGGGGGGGAAAATTACTTTGAGTTCACCGAAGCCCGTTTGCTTCATTGAAAATAAAAATAAAAAATATATATAATATAAATAATTTTGCAATAATTTTACGCTATTTCGCAATAGTTTTGTGTTATTTTGCAACTGTATTCAGTCAAATCGAAATTATATAATAATTTTGTAATATGACAAACGTTTCGCAAAAGAATTACTTTATATCACAATTGAATCGCGTTATATTGCAATTATATTGCATAACGCAATTTTATCGCAATAATATTGCATTATATTGCAATAAGGTTGTGTTATGTCGCAATGATTTTGCGTAATAGCGCAATTTTATTGCCTAATAACGCAATTCTATCGCAAAGAAATTGCATTTTATTGCAATAATTTTGCGTTGTAACGCAACAATATTGAGTTAAAGCGCGATTGAAATGCGTAAGAGCGCAATTCTGATGCCAAATAACGCAATTTTATCGCAACAGAATTGTATGATATTGCAATAAAGTTGCAATAATATTGTGTATATAGCAAGGATATTGCGTCATATCGCAATGAAATTGCGTAATATAGTAATAATATTGCGTTATTTTACATTAGTATTGTGTTATATATAGCAATGATATTGCGTGATATCGCAAAAGTATATTATAGATTCGCAAAACATAGTGATTTTATGCAATACGTCTGAACAATTTCGAAATACTATTGCAAAATAGCGCGCTATTCTTGCAATATCACGCAATATAATTGTAATAAACATTTAAGACGTACTTATCAGTTATTCAGTCTCAAAGTCGAGAAGGCAAGGCAAATTCATTAGAATTCCCATAGTAACGGTTGCAAACTTCGGAAAGAATAACATGCCGAAGTGAAATCAGGTGCCCGGGGAGGGGGGGGGGGGGGGGGAGTCAGCGTCCTGATTGCATGTAACACTTGTCGCAACAGATCCATGGAAACTTGTCAAATTCGTTAATTGTCTCGATGTACATATTGATGTACACATCAGGTAAGTATTTCCTGTTTGCTGATGATGACAACCATTCATAAAACGCATAACTATAATGCATATCTATTGCAACATAGCGAAAAAATGCAATTCCTCCGCGAAATAACGTAAAGAATTGCGAAATAACGCATAATCTTAGCGGAATGACACATCATTAAAGTAAAATGACGCAATATCATTAAGAAAATAACGCAATTATATTGCAAAATATAACGGAATATTATAGTAAAATAACGCAATGCTTCCGAAATAATATGCAATTTTATTGCGATATAAGGCAAATTGATACACGAAATCATCTTGAGTTCCCTCTTCCTAAAATATCTAAAGTCTTCAAACACCTCTTCAACCTTTGAAAACATCCTGGATCCGCCCAATGTATTTGTTTATTCTTTCAACTGCTAGTGGTTTATAACGCCCTTTCAACCTGATTTGAATCAAATCTGATACGACATGTCGACAAAACGTAACAGACGTCAAGTGCATAAGTGAATGCATATAGTTCTGCATCAATGTAGATTTTTTGAACATGCTTTAATTCTTCAAAGAAATAAATATTTCACTCACTTCCTCAATGTAGCAATATGTATTTTCATTTCTTTTGGAAAATTGATACTGATCAATGTACTGTACTTACACAAACAACGGCAGAATGCAGTGCCTTACGTAAAAAAATGACGTCAAATGACGTCGCAAACAATAAACTATACTCCACTTTTAAAACATGAATGTATTTTGCTTTATCACGGCGTAAAATCATCTAAGGTTAAGAAATATAGTATTATCAAAATAAAAATCAAAAATAAGCGTTATGGCAAAATAAGCCAATTTTGCCGTTCATGGCTCTTGTCCTTTTGACAGATTTATGCATTGCCAATTTTTCACAAAAATCAAACTTTTTGAGACCAAATTGCAACTTTACCTAGGAGTTCGAATGTATTTTTTTTATTAGTCGAAAGAGCATTCAAACTTTTTTTCTTTCAATTTTTTTTTATCTTACGATGAATACAAATGATATATTCATTGCTTCCTATTTTCTGTGATATTTCCTTTAAAACCATGTTTTTCATCCAAAAAGGCCTTTGATGCAACAAAATAAACCCTCATTTTTGCAATGGAAATTTCTTTGAAACATGTATTTTGTCTGGAAATGCGATTTATGCTGAACACAAGATAGGTTTCGATGAATCAAGAGGTATGCGCAAATTGACATCATTCATGAAGACGTATTAACAACGAAAGAACGCATGACAAGCATACACTACTAATCTCTTTTGGTCGCTATTGCAGATGGACTGAAAGGACCAATTAAGCGTTTTCTCTTAATTGGAAGAAATATTTGTTGGTATATTGATAAAAAAGGGCGAAAGTACCATCGAAACAGATCATTCTTAAAAAAATGAACATTAAATTACTCAAGAACATGAAGTATTCGAAATCAAAATTCAGAAGTAAAGTGCTGTCAAAAGATGCTTGTTAAAATTGTAGTATTGTTCAGAAATTGTCCTTGAGTGTGATTGAAAATTACTTTAAACGACTTCTAAACTACATATCGGTAGGATGTTTCGATTCAGTAGGCGAAATTGTCCCATTTCAGCAAATTTGAAGAAAGACTTCAATTAGCGTTCAAAATATGAGAATTTTCCACCATTTTTTACTACGTCATTTCAACGTCAAATTTGACGTAGTGGGCACCCGTAAAAGTTTTGACGACATGTCAAATCGTAAACCTTAGCCCATAACCTTTCATTTGATACCAAATATAGCCTTGCACTAGGAGTGGACATTAAACTCCTAAAATAGAGCACTTTTTTAGGCTTGGTCACCGTACTATAAGGGTACGGTTGTACACAAAAACGTCCACATCGTTTTCGCAAAAAAAAAAAAAAAAAACATAGAGGAAGGATAAAGGGATAGTTCTAGAGAAGCCCCAGTAATTAATGCAAACTACCGTGATAAATAGTTATTTGACATTCGTGAAATAGTCCAAAGACACTCAAGAAAACCTCTATTTTGAAAACATTCTCAGATGCACTACTTGGGCGTCCGCATCGAAAACGCACAAGCTACGCCACTGGCTAATTCGCTCCTCAGAAAACGGAGACATCTCTTTTATTTTTAGATACACATGTAACAAGATAGAAATAGTAAAACCCAAACTTTGTATAATAATTTATCTGATGAATATTGTTTAAACCAACATCGCTGCAATGTTAAGATTTCCTCAATAATTCTATGACCCGTCATTTCATTAAGGGAAAGATAGTGTTGCACTCCGTTGTCATTCCATCCTTCCGTCTGGCATGATTTGGTTTGCATGAGCGATGTGCTTCCCCTCCCTTTGGCCTCTTGTTTGTGATAACCATTTTGCAATGTCATCCAGGCGCGTAGCCAGACGTACGCAAGTGCGCAGATGCTTCCATGTCGTTTTACAAAGAAAAAAAGGAGTACATTAGTATAAACATCGAATGCATGTATTATGGGGTACACATTACAAAAGCGGCCCCAAAACCAAAACCCCAAAACCCCTGCTGAGCTTCCACTTGAAAAGTACTCTGGCTACGAGCCTGTCATTTTCTTTTTTATGCCCCCGGAATCAAAGATCGAGAGCATATAGTTGATGGCCTGTCCGTCTGATTGTCTGTTTGTCCGAAAAACTCTAACATTGTCATTGGGCATTACTTTTGAATGGAAGGTGATATAGAGCTTTCATATTTCACATGTGTATTCCTTGTGACAAGACCTTTCCATTGATACCAATTTTTTTGATCTCGTCACTTTGACCTTGATCTTTGACCTACTTTTCAAAAACTTTAACATACTGTGTAGGGCATTTCTTTTGAATGGTAAGTGATAGGGCTTTTATATTTCATGTGTGTATTCGTTATGACAAGTCATTTCCATTGATATCAAATTTTGTTTACCTTAAATTTGACCTTTGACCTACTTTACAAAAATTTTTAATTAACATTTGGCATAATTTATGAATGGTAAGTAATAGGGCTTTAATATTTCACATGTGTATTCCTTGTCACAGGATTTTTCCATTGATAACAACATTTTTTTAACCTTGTGACCTGACCTTGACTTTTCACACACTAAAAAGAAATGTTGTTTATACTAGCAAAGATATCACCGGGGGCATTCGTGTTTCACAAACACAGGCTTTATTTCTTTCTCTCTCTCACTCTTTTTTTTTTTTGGTTATAACTATCCGAAATAAACGTAAAACACAGAGAAATGGGCGAAGGGTTCGTACACTATGACACCTTGACCAACTATATATTGTTAAAATCCCTCCCATCACATCCTGGATCCGCCCTTGAAAAGGTTTGATGGATCTATATATTAGAAGTACAGGTCAATTTTAATTTATGGGTGCGGCACACTAAAGTCTTATTTCTCGGGGAGTTTTAAAAGAAATGTGTTCATCTCAACTTAATTTTATTTTATTTGATCCCATTACGATATATTTTGCGTAATGTGTTTTAATTTTTATTTTCAGATCAGCATCATCATCATCAGTGACACCATTATGCAATGACCATTTGGAAGTGTCTGTCAGGATCGAGTGCAGTTTAGATAGTTTGGCACTGAAATTACTCTACAAGTCGGATGGAGGACTAATACACAGTGTGGACTTGCTGAACAATGAATTGTTTACAACACGAAATAAGAATACAGAATAATCTTTACAGATTCATCTAAATAGAAATTAATTCTCTTACTAGAACCGCGCTGCAATCATTCTTAAAATATCTTTTGAATGTCATATATTCTAAAAACACATATTACACATGTACATTCGAATGAGTTGTTTTATATAAATACACATGGTACACTTTGTATAAGGCTGTGTTTCTTTCTTTCTTTACTTCTTGACAAGATTAAGACAATTAATCAAAAGATCTCCCATACACAACAGCGAATATAGCTGGGTTGACTACAGTTCATCGGTCAACTAGGAATCACATTTTGTCGTCTGTTCGATGAATCAAGAGGTATGCGCAAATTGACATCATTCATGAAGACGTATTAACAACGAAAGAACGCATGACAAGCATACACTACTTATCTCTTTTGGTCGCTATTGCAGGTGGATTGAAAGGACCAATTAAGCGTTTTCTCTTAATTGGAAGAAATATTTGTTGGTATATTGATAACAAAGGGCGAAAGTACCATCGAAACAGATCATTCTTAAAAAAATGAACATTAAAATTACTCAAGAACATGAAGTATTCGAAATCAAAATTCAGAAGTAAAGTGCTGTCAAAAGATGCTTGTTAAAATTGTAGTATTGTTCAGAAATTGTCCTTGAGTGTGATTGAAAATTACTTTAAACGACTTCTAAACTACATATCGGTAGGATGTTTCGATTCAGTAGGCGAAATTGTCCCATTTCAGCAAATTTGAAGAAAGACTTCAATTAGCGTTCAAAATATGAGAATTTTCCACCATTTTTTACTACGTCATTTCAACGTCAAATTTGACGTAGTGGGCACCCGTAAAAGTTTTGACGACATGTCAAATCGTAAACCTTAGACCATAACCTTTCATTTGATACCAAATATAGCCTTGCACTAGGAGTGGACATTAAACTCCTAAAATAGAACACTTTTTTAGGCTTGGTCACCGTACTATATATCGACCTGAAGCAACACTGTCGAGACATATATTAAAATTCGGACTGATGGATTGTTCAGTCCCTGAGGATATCAAATAAAAACACAAACACTCAGATACACAAATTTTCGGCCCCTTGGCCTTTATCAAGTGTAAAAAACTTGATAAAGGCCAAGGGGCCGAAAATTTGTGTATCTGAGTGTTTGTGTTTTTATTTGTTATCATCCCTTCCCTCTGGAAGAAATACCTGAGGATATCGTTTGCTTAGTTTCTGCACTTGAATTTTAAGTAATGCGTTTACAAGCAAGAACGACAATCGCACATACAAATTTATTTTTGTTAACTATGACAAAATCTACTTTGTAAAAGAAAAGTCCGATTCTGAAAATAAGTACACTGAAACAGATATTATTCATGCAGATGTTAAACTTCCTGATCGACAACATTTTTGTGGTGTATGGATGAAAAGTCTTCTGGCAAATTGTCGGAATTCCAATGAGGACCAATTGTGCCCCACTCCTTGCCGACATTTTTCTTTACTCGTACGAAATCTTTGATCTCTGGAGGAAAAAGATACTTAGCTTCTGACTTCAACTTCTCTTACAGATACATAGACGATGTGTTGTCCATCAATAATCCAAAACTCGTGGAGAGCTCCGGTAACAAGAATTTGGGGAAATTAGGGTAAAACTCTAAAAATTTCCATTAATTTTTTTTGACCACGCACAGTCAAGATTATCGACTTTTTTTTTTTTTTGTTATCGCTCATTTTCTTTGTTGCATTTATCACGTTGTCTTGGGTGAGAAAATAAACAAACAAACAAAGTGGTATATATATACTCAACGAAACAAGGCACTCTTCCGCGGCATCGTTTTAATCGCGTTTTTCTTTGTTTCTTTGTTGCAATGGATCCAAGGATCCAGAAATGTCATTTAGGGATTTTGAAGGCATAGGAAATTGTTAAAGAAAAATATCATGTAGATATTATTTTAATCTGCAATATCTAAATTCAGAATGCCTGCGAGGACATCGGGATGCCTGTCTTTGGTCACGTGTTTTTCACTAGTCATGAAAACGTTTCTTTCATGTAGATCTATTGCATTGTGGAATCTGACGGAATCAATTCGGAACTTTCTCCCATTGACAGCATCTGGTCTACAAATCTAATAATGGTCGATTTCATGAAATGAAATCGACCAATAAATGCTTCTCATGATTCAAGAAAAATGAGGACCGCGTCTATAAGGTCCAAAGCTGAGACAGGACATTTCTATGACATTGAATGAAGTATATATGTAAATTAAGGCTTTCCCATGACAGCTTAAAAAAATAGTCCTCAGAAAAATAAAGAAAATTAGTACTTTTTGAAAATTCGAAAACTTTGGAAGAAAAGTGGATGCTTTAAATAGCATAGAATCAATGATGTTGTGACAGTGTCACCAACATTTTTAGAAAAAACATTGTGCGTTTCCTGTTCCTATGAGTTACATTATTGAAGATACCTAAAATGTCTAAACATTACTTACCTATTAATGCCCGTTTTCTCTCAGAGTGTTGCTTTTGGAAGGAATAGTGCCCGAGCGTCAGCGAGGACACTATTTACCTTCCAAAAGCAACACTATGAGAGAAAAGTACCCACACAAAAGGGCATTAATAGGTTTAGTGCATCACATGACCTGGATAAAATAAAGTGAAAGTAGAACGCGCCGATCGTGTTTGTGTGTTATAAAAAAAACTAATATCCACCTATTTTGGATGCACTGCATCACATTTCCCTTTTTGTAATAAATTATCTATTTTGCGCAAAAATATAGATAAATCAATTGTTCTGCGTTGCGAGATTACCCACCGTGACGGCAAGCGTTCTACAAGGAAGTGGCGACACCTACTTTATTTGTATAGCGCGTGACTCTCCAAGCGACGTAACTCTGTAAAGCAAAAAGCAATACTCTTTCATAGTCCCCGCGTGCTCAACCAATGGAATTCCAAGGATTTATCATGTGATGCACTTAAAGTTAATAACGTTGGGTGGGACCACGCCATTGTTCCAGGCAGTATACTAGGGATATTCAACTTTGAAAAAGAGTACGGACTGTCCAGCACGCTGGTGACTTAGGTTTCTGGTCACTTTCAAGTAATGTATCATACTATTTTTAAATGTTAGTATGAAAGAGAATTCTCTTTAAATTACGTAAAACGAATGCTCAATGTCAATTAAGCGTATGAAATTTCTGGCGCGAAAAGCAATTATATATGACATTGTATTCTTTTGTTAATTAAAGTCGGAAGACATTATTCTAATGCAATGTCGCTATATCGTCGATTTTCATTGGTTGTTTGCTCCTTAGTAACGACAGTAAAACGAGAACACGCCAGGCTTTGACATTGCTAACGTCACATTTCGCCTAATATTCACAAAAATATAGATTGCATTAGAATGGGAATAACTAGATACTGACGTTATGTTTGCGGACGGTGAATGCTGATTTTACGGTGCAAACATCCGTTTTTCTGGCTCCGGTAACGCGTCGCCAGAAAATCTCAGTTTGTGACCGTAAAATCAGCATTTACCGTCCGCAAACATAACGTCAGAAACTAGTTATTCCCTAAGTGACCATTTTCCGGTGGAATTCGATCGAAATGGAAAGCGTTAGTACACAAAAAGTCCGAGTAATTCAAGTCAGTCTGGCTTCCTTCCCTGTTTTGAATGATTCAAAAGCCCAATTTTTTTTACAGATTTATTTGTACGAATATCTCAATATCTGAGAAGAAATGGTAGTACTAGCCTGATAACTGAAAAATCAAATAATAAATAATGATAAATAATAAAGAGATAGAGGTATTATAGAAGTAAATTATTTAGAAAAAAAAAATAAAGATAAATAGATATTTAGCGAATATTACAAATAACATCAGAACGTGAGTAACATTATTATGCGCAGTTCTCTCAAACAAAATTGACCCATATTGTTAATGTGGTATGTCACGTTTTGCATTTGTACTCGAATGCCTTAAATTTGCTAGTCAAAGACAAATCCTGCTCTTAACCTTCATACACTGTTTTTTTTTCTTCGAACGGAGACGAAAATAAACCAAATGTACACCTATTTACTACGTAGTGTACAAAATCATTCTTGAAACGATCGAAGCGCTTTTCGTAGAATCATATCATCATGATCATACATAGCCTACACGTATCTAAAAAAGTAAGTCCAAAGGAATCGCCTCATACCTTTTGCATGTGTTGATTTCATATTTTAATAGCAATTCTCTGTAATCATTTAAACAATTTCGGCACGCATGGTCTCCGATATTCATGAAATTTCACACATAAGTAGGGACCGATAAAAAAGGCAAATTTGACAAAAATTTTATTTCTAGGTCACCTGGTTACCATGGCAACGGCCTTTAAAGTTGAAAAATTGGCAAAATTGAGCTAATTTGAAGCTCTATAATTTAGTCTATATACATGTACGACAATAATTGAAGATTTTATGCATCCAAAAGATTAGGACATAAAATTTTAAATAAGCTCACTAGTAGTGTCTGATATTGTAAAAAAGGCTGGTTACCATGACAACATAATTAGCTAATTTTGATGTATGTGACTTCAAAAACGCCAAAAAAACCCCTTTTTTTCCCATATTCAAAGTCCGTTTCCATGGCAACGGGATGTGATATTTTGAAAAAAATTAACAAATTTTTACTTTTGGGTCAGACTCAACCTTACGTACAAATTTTATCAAAATGTGAGACATGCCGTGCCATGCGTCCTTCATAAAAGTGCAAATGCTTACAGAGAATAGCTATTAAATTATGCTTAAATTGTTCAAATTTATACATGTATTCCACTTTTTGCTTAAAAATGTGAACGTCTCTCCATTAGATATGCTGGTGCATGCCCATGGGATGTAATTTAAACAAGCTTAAAGCTGTTTTTTTTTCATATCCCAAAATTGTGTGTTCGCTCAAAAAAGCAAGTGTACAGAAATACTGATTTTCAAATAAATATGTTTAAACTAACATGCGTTACATAGAGTAATGGATAATGGATAGTGATAATATACAATCACAATTTGTTTACAGAACACGATGAGAACCAACAAAACACAAAAACACAGATGACCGAGGAAATAATAAACGAGGAGAAGTTTAGCCTGGCGAGCATAGGAAAGATTTACAGCAAAAACACAAAATTACCGGAACATTGACCTCAAAGTATTCGAGTTGGACGACAAAAAAAAAAAAAAAAAAACATCACATGGAAGCCTCGCTCTCAAACCAAGGTCCTGGCAATGTCATAACAAAGCTACAAGAATTCAACATGGCGGTCGGATGTGGTCAGCCCCAGAATACTTAGCTTCGTGGAATCTTACATAAAACAATCCAGCTTCGGCCAGCAGAGCTATGTTTATGGCCTAGCCAATCACCGAGTACGATCTGACAGTGAAGTGTGGACTTAATTCTCCTTACATCTGTTCTGTCAAAGTTACTAAGCTCGAATTTGACAGCAACTCTGTATAAAAGAGACTTCTGTCCCTTCTTGGTAAGATTGAATATCAATACAAAATACACACATATCCCTATCTCTCTTAACATATTTTCTGTACTGGTCTTTACTTTTTGAAAATAAACAATTCGTATCACTCCACATATTACCTTCCAATTTCTTATTTCTTTTGTGCAGGCGCACGATCAAAACGCATGCGCAACGAATGACAACATTTCTGCCATTGATGCCAATCCCACATTTTCAGATATAACAAAACAGGACACTCTCATTAGAAAGGTACCAGTTTTGAAACTAGGTTTATCGCCAATTGAATGATACATCGGCCTATTTTTATACGCCCGATATAATACGGGACATGAATCCGTACGTGTGTCCGTCCGTCCGAGGTTATGTTTTCCGGCCTTTTTTGAAATTTTACATAGAAATTTTCAACAATTTTACAGTTTTCCGGATTTTTTTTCACGGCCTTTACAGCTATTGATTTGAAAATTGAAATATGCCTTCATGGTAAATTTTACAGACCCAATTTGAGTTTTGGAAAAATGACCTATTTTAGTAGAGTTACATGGCCCTTGAACTTAAACAAAATCAGCAGTTTAAACAGTTTTCCGGACTTTTTCACAGCATTTGCAGTTATTGAACTGAAACTTGATATATGTCTTCATAATGAATTATTACAGATCCAGATCGAGTATCCGAAAAATTGACCTATCTTTAGCAGAGTTATGGCCCTTGAACATAGAATTTTCATTCATTTTTAGAGTTTTCTAGACTTTTTTGCAGCCATTGAATTGAAACTTGGTTTATGCCTTCATAATAAAATAAATTGCAGATCCAGTTTAAGTCTACTATTTTTACCAGATTTATGACCTTTGAACAATTTTACTGTTTTCCAGACTTTTTTTGCAGCTATTGACTTGAAACTTGGTATATACCTTCATGATACCTTCAGTTTTAGAATGATTTTTAAATTTTTTTTTTTTGCGGAGTCATGGACTTTGAACTTACATTGGCTCTCAACCCTTTTCCTTGTGGGTTGACATGGTTTATTTTGTAAGACAAAAGATCGAACCTTATAATTTTTAAGGTTAGGGGTTAAAGGTTAAGGCCATTTTCTGGATAAAAATGGGGGGTGAGAAATTTTCATTTTGAAAGTTCATTTACATACCATCACCCACATAAAAAAGTCCAGGCAACGGACAAAGTGCTAGCTAGCTTCCTATGTGTGCTTCAACGTCACAACACTCTACAATAGACAATGTGCTTCCTATGTGTGCACCCATATCAACACACCCCAGACAACAGATAAAGTGCTTCCTAAGTGTGCATCCGTATAAAATCACCCAAGACACCAGACAAAGTGCTTCCTATGTGGGCACCCACATCAAAACACCCAAGACACCAGACAAAGTGCTTCCTATGTGGGCACCCACATCAAAACACCCCAGGCAACAGAAAAAGTGCTTCCTATGTGTGCATCCACATCACCCACATCAAAACACCCCAGACAACAGACAAAGTGCTTTATATGTGGGCACCCACTTCATCCACATCAAAACACCCCAGACAACAGACAAAGTGCTTCATATGTGGGCACCCACATCAAATCACCCATGACAACAGACAAAGTGCTTCATATGTGGGCACCCACATCACCCACATCAAATCACCCAAGACACCAGACAAAGTGCTTCCTATGTGGGCACCCATATCAAAACACCCCAGACAGACATTGTGCTTCCTATGTTTACACCCACATTAAAACACCCCAGACAACAGACAAAGTACTTCCTATGTGTGCACCCAAATCAACACAACCCAGACAATAGACAATGTGCTTCCTATGTGTGCACCCATATCAAAACAATCCAGACTCCAGACAAAGTGCTTCTTATGTGTGCACCGACAGCACCCACATCAAAACATCCCAGACAACGGACAAAGTTCTTCCTTTGTTTGCACCAACAACACTCACATAAGTGTTTCCTATGTGTGCATCCTCAGCACCCACATCAAAGCACCCCGTACAACGGACAAAGTGCTTCCTATGTGTGCACCCACATCAAATCACCCCAGACAACGGATAAAGTGCTTCATATGTGTGCACCTACATCAAAACACCCCAGACAACGGATAAAGTGCTTCATATGTGTACACCCACAGCACCCACATCAAAACATCCCTAGACAACGGACAAAGTGCTTCCTATGTGTGCACCCACAGCACCCACATCAAAACACCCCAGACAACGGATAAAGTGCTTCCTATGTGTACACCCACAGCACCCACATCAAAACAACCCTAGACAACGGACAAAGTGCTTCCTAGGTGTACACCCACAGCAAAACACGGAAACACCCAATTCGAAAACACAGGTCGGACAAGCAAAACAAGAGACGCCAATATGACAAAGTAAACCAAACACTAAAGGCGACATTAAAACACTAGACAGAATAACCAATCAATGAGGCCGATGGGTTGTAGGTGCCGAATAAGGACGGCTATCTTCCACGTACATATATAGTACCAAATGGTGTGCTTGTTGAGTGACATGGCGCTGAGAGTGACCGTGGCGGTAAAGAGAGCAACTCCATGACAGCGCGTCATTTCTGACTGTCAACGGATGCTCCCTTCATCGGGTGGTCATACAGAGTTCCTTACATCATATACAGATGAACAGCTTCATAACTTCACACTGCAATTTAAAATGAAAGTCAGGTTTTACACACAGAAATGTACAAATATGTATTTTTTAAAATATGTATAATCTAAATTGTATTATTATACCTCTACTTGTTTTTTCCTATAAAAAGATACTCATTAAAACTAGCTGTAAATCGATTGATGAGACTGTTTCCCTGCAAAGGGTGCGTTAGTTGAGAAGACTATTTCCCTAGGGAAATAGCTTCGAAATGGGGCGGAGCTACAGCGCATGACGCCGAAATGGGGCGGAGCTATGTACAGCGCGTGACGGTATGATAAAACAGTTAAAGTATAACTTTGAGGATGTTAGCATGATTCTGGTTTCCCGAGACTAGACCTATTTATCGAGGCAAAGACGAGGAAATAGGTCTGGTCAAGCGAAACCAGAATTAAGGTAGAGCATCCCTCAGGTCAGAATTCTGGAAATTTTATGCCTGGATACCCTATTTTTTATCTTCAGAATATTGTTCAGATTATCAAACTAATATGGTTTTGGGAAAAGGAACTTTTATAGTTACATTTCATCACCCCTAAAAAGGGATTTTTTTTTACTTTTCCCATAGGGTCCAATGTTAAAGTTCAAACGGCTACACTCTCGGTAAAATCGTGAAACCAAGAGTTATATTTTGTTTGTATATCAGGTTGAACATAAGCTTTGAATACATGTATATGAAAATGAAAATATTGTAAAAAGTTGTTATTTAGGAAATATGAGCATGTGAGACCTGAGGGATGCTCTACCTTAACTGTATATGATACGTGACTCTAGAATTTAACTTTATGTCAAAGTGAGAAAGAAGATTAAGTTTAGGGTACATTTGTATGTTACGAAATATGTAGTGTAGTGCCACAACTACAGGCCAGAAAACAGCCTGTGGGATTTAAGTTACTTTAAAATACCGGAAATATGCATGTTTCGGACACAGGGATTTATCGCGCATCACGGTTGCTTGATGGTACTATTGGTTACATAAACCCATAGGACTATGGAGCAGCCGGGAAGCGCGATAAATCCTTGCTGTTTCTGATACTATACTTTATCCTTGGGTATGGTTTCGCCACGTATAGTGTTATACCTCAAGAACTTGTTTTTTGTTATATAAAGAGACACTCTTTAAAACTAGCTGTAATTCGCCTGATAAGACTTTTTCCCTGCAAAGGGTGCGTTTGTTGGGAAAACTATTTCCCTAGGGAAATAGCTTCGAAATGGAGCAGAGCTTCAGCGCAATTGGGCGGAGCTTCAGCGCGTGACGCTAGTGACGGTATAATACATGTCATTGAGTTAGAACGATTCCGTTTTCCCTCGACCAGGCCTATTTCCCTCGGCTTCGCCTCGGGAAATAGGTTTAGTCTCGGGAAACCAGAATCTTGCTAACTCCCTCAACGACTTCGCCTCGGGAAATAGGTCTAGTCTCGGGAAACCAGAACCGTGCTAACTCCCTCAATGGCATACTTTAACTGTATACAAATATCCTCTTAACATGAAATTGTTTTACATTCCTCTTCCTCCCTCCATGAAAATCAGTTCTTTCGGATGTCCGATCATGTGACGTCAAGAAGAAATTAAAAGAAAACATTCATTGACACAACTTCCCGAAGCCAAAGCAAGGGATGTTTAATAACAACAATATATAAAGGGCAATGTAAGGTGATATATTCGTTGCATGTCACGATAAAATATACTACTTTTTTATCTGAAATAACCCGCTCATGCTTCTACTACTCTTGTTAAATACTAGCATGTAATTTGATTTTTTTGCCCAATTTTTTTTTAATTTTTGAAATAAATTATGATTAAACTAAGGCCATACCAAATTAATTAAATGTTCTTTGGATTTTCTCGTGAAAAAAAAAGGGCGCGAGCGAGCGAAAATATAATTATTTTATTCTTTTAAGTATTGCAGCTTTAAAGGTGCGAGCGAGTGAAATGATATATTTCTGATGTTTTCCGTACTCACAAAGGAATTCCCATAGGAACCTAATGAGTAGGGAGCCTGGCACATAGCACTACGGAAAAGATTTTCGCACATTCCCCCTCCTTGACTTTCAGTGCCATGTATATGGGACAACAAATTTACTCCCAACGTAATTTTTCAAACACAAAAAGTATCATTTTCTTCGAAATTTGCACAATCTAAGACCTTGGTTTGCAGAAATCTGAACCGACCCTAAAAAATTCTTGATCCAGAAATTTATTGGTGCGGGCGAGCATTTTATTTTTATAATATTATTTTTTGAATTTTGAAAAATATGGTGCGGGAAATCCAAAGAACATTTAATAAATTTGGTATGGCCTAAACTGAGTAAGAGTCGCTCTATAATCTTTGGGCTATAGGTAGCATTATAAAAGGATGTGTTCAAGAATTAAATAGGTGAGGTCCCAGATCCGAAACTTGACCTTTCATTTAAGTATATATGCTAAATCATGGATAAATTAGAATACATTTATGCAGTATGTGAAGTAATTATTCAGGGTCTTATCCGCTTTCTATTTTCACCCCACGCCTCCATTTCACAAGCGTCTGGGTGACCTTTTATCGGTCATGTAAGCGTTTAGCTCCATTAATTTGGGTTGTATATCGCAATTTTCATTAAGAATGCATTGTTTTGACACGATGGGGTAACTTGATAGATTCTGCTAGTACAGAGACGTGATAAGGCCAGCTATGTAATGCTTTCTCAAAAACCAGACGCAAAATGTTTAATATCAGAGATATACTTCTTATGAAATATGACGAGGGGCGTAGCCGCTATGTAGACTTCTAAGAACTTGTAGGTATTAGAGAAGAAAAATATATATTATCCTCCGCCTTTTTAATCTGACAATTGAAGTATTTTTCTTTTTATTCAGAGAGAACATTTTCATAAAAAAAAAGAATTTGAAAACAAACAATTCAAATCAAACGTATACAAAATGTGATCGGAAGAAGAAAAAAATATAAGAGAGAGAGTTATGCGTAGGTAGATGACTAGGTGGATAGGTAGGTAAGAGAGAGAGAAGAGAGAGAGAGAGAGAGAGAGAGAGAGAGAGAGAGAGAGAGAGAGAGAGGTTGTCAAAACTTGTATTCGCGCGGCCCAATAGAAGCTGTATATAGTTTTTATGGTTTAACGGTCGTACGTAAGTGTTTACTATGTAGTACACGGGTATCATAAAGTCATAAAGTACCCCCTCTGTCAACAGCTCACGGGACCCAGGGATATTTATGGGGGAGGAATGTAGTGGATTTCAAGACATGATCAATCAGGTAACCGAACCTTAACGTTATTTTCTTTGTCACACATACATGTAATGAAGACTATAGTATGTACAGCAGATATTCAAACAGATCACAACATGATTGCCGGAAAATTCAGTTCAGATTGACCATCTAAGGAGTGCCAAGATATTGATATTCTATCTCTAGCCTTGTTTAGTTTGTGAATATTCAAAGTTCATTCATCTTCAAGAGCCTAAATTCCGATAAATCACTCCCCCCCCCCCCCAAAAAAAACCAACAAAACAAAACAAAACAAACAAAAATAAAACAAAACCACAGAGAGAAAAATAGACATTTATTTTGTTCAGCTTTTTATTTTGTATGTATACGAAATTATTATCACTAGAATTTGGCTTGTGATCGCAAAATTTCCAGGGGTATAATTTTGATAAATAAATACTCTGATCGGAGTCTTTTTACTTTATCAAATGATGATTTACGTGACCATAGTCCACCCGTAGCCATGCGCAGACCATAAGTTGTTGATTCCTAACTACTTGTATTTCATGATTTTCATCAGATTATACTAAAATGTTTGAAAAGGTTTGACCTACACATGTAAATCATGCAAGAATAAGTCGGAGCTGCTAGGAACCCAGCACCAGTAAAAGCTGAAAAAGAAAATCCAAAAATTCTTATTTTTCCCTTTCTCATTGTTAATTGTCTGCAATTTACAAATTCGAACAAAATGCTCTCGATCCGCGCTTGTTACTCGTGATACATAATGAGTACAGAAATAATCCAAAGGTCCAAGGAAACAACTGCGAGGTGCATAATGGGCTTTTCAAGAAATAGTCTGTAACCCCCCCCCCCCTTCAACCCCCATGGAAGGTGCTGGATTTCCAGAGAAAATTACATGTGAAATCCTTATGGAAGGTGCTAGATTTACTTCATAATCGAAGAAAGGAATTTCTATACAGTAAAATCCATGGATTTCCCTCTATTAGACCCGAATATGTCCATGAAATTGGATTTTTTACTTGATAACCTTCCATAGGGGGAGGGGGGGGAGGGGTAGAGGAAATGGTGAAGTGATTGAAAGTATAATGAATCGATCAAGATTGTTGGACAGACGGTCAGACTGAGAGTACGATTCCTCTATAATCTCAAAACTTGGTTTGAGGAGTTACAAAACGCCTTAAATTAAATTTAGACCAAATGTTTCAAGACAAAAGGTTCTTGCTCTAAATCTGTTATTAGAAAAAAAAAAATGAAACACAAAAGAAAAAAAGAAAAGTACCGGAAATTGTTAGTGTTTTACAATGGAATTTAATTGTTTTAATTTGAAAAAGAATCGTCAAGAGATTTATGAGTGTAGAAAAAAAAATAAAAGATTGTTTTGCACACATGAAATAGAAACAAAAACATAGAAAGGAAAATTCATAATGTGCGGAAAATGAAAATCAATAGTCAGAAAGTCTCGAAGATTTCAGTAATTCATTAATTCTTTTATTTTTTTTATTTCTTTCTAAATCTAACGTGAAAAAATAAGTTGTTTTTTTTATATTTTTTTTTTACAAGACGTCGGATTAGAAATTAATGGATCATAGGAACAGACTTGTAAAGTAGACGGCAAGCGAATTCATAAAACAAAAATTGATTCGAACAATAGGTTATCCGACATAAGAAAAAAAATTTGAGAGCTATATCAAATTAATTGAACATGCAAGTATATAAATAATCGTACTACATAACTTACCTCGATCACGTCTTCTGTCCCTCCAAACGATACTGAAGACGAGGGCGTTGTTCGGATTTCCTTATAAACCGAGTCCGGTTCTGGACATTAATCACAATGTAATGAATTCTAATTGAGAAACCTATGCCGGTGAATAAATCTTATCGTCCAGATTGCCCGCGCCGCATAACGAGGGACTAATGAACAAAAGTTTATGCGCATAATTCACAAACTATACAGAGTAAACTCTATCAGTATCACATCAAAACGTTACGACACTTTGAAACAAAATTAAACTGTTTGGTCAGGAAATTGGTTTACACTCGCTTATTATTTAAGCTAGAAAGCGTAATAAACTAGTTCCGTAAAGTTCAATTGCATGTTGTCAAAGCTTAGACATTGTGGTCGAACGCCGTAATATTGCGGAAAGGGGCGTGGTAACGTATACCCCCAATTTGTAATGTAACGATTAATGATGTAGATAAAAGCCTATATGACATAAGACGTGTGCCTACACAACACAAAGAAAATCTAACCCTCCCCACACCGCTTTGTTTTCTTTGGCAGAAAAAAACCACATCGTACAGTAAAGAAAAACTTATTTTACCAGCCGATGCATTTTAAAAGCTTTGAACTTTAGAAACAAACACTGATATGGATATTCGATGGACCAACAATTTCATGTAAGAACGAAAAGAAAAAAAAATTAGACTAAATGGATTTCTAAAAAAAAAAAAAATCAAAAAACAAAACAAAACAAACAAACCAAACAAAACTGTAGGAAGAGAGTTTCACTTAACTTTAGCATGTTTAGTAATAAAATGTACTAAACTGAGTGCATATACTAAGTTAGTATATAGTAAGATTTTGACCTTTCGTTTGACCATTGGTCAGGTCATTTATTTATTTATTTATTTATTTATTTATTTATTTATTTATTTATCTTTGTAAATAAAGACACTTGGTTTCTTTTTCTTTTTTCTTTCATTTATTTAAAATATCTATTTAATCAAAATTAAAATAAAATTAAATAAAACTTTTTTTCAGTTATTACATTTCTGAATAGATATAAATAGTCAGAAGTAAATTCATTTTTCTTCTTTCATTTGATCAATATTCAACTTTTTAAAAAATTCAAAACCAACAATAGAATGTAAGGTAAAAATATTCAATATAAAATGCCTATAACGTGTGCTTCTGTATGAATAGTATTGTGTTTATAGTCGCCATTATAAAAATGTGTCAGTTCCGTACTCATATACTAACTTGTAACTCTTATCATGTCTATATTGTTACTCGTATAAATGCACTGTGTAATCAAGAATAACACCTGATTGGTCGAAATCAAGGACATAGGCCAAAGTTAATAAATGTTGGAATTTGATAAATATGGAAGACAATTTTTTTTTTAAAACAACTAACAATTTTGAACATAAATGGTGCTCGTCCGGGGGGGGGGGGGTTGTTAGTATAGCATAGAAAATGTTGCCATATCAGTCAAATTAGATATTATATTCATAACAAGCATGGACTAAGAAGCAAACATTTTTTTCTTTTGGCCTACGTTATTCCAGTCATATAATTTCACAATGGCGGGAATTGTACTGCTACTTTTGTTGACGATCACAGCAGTGTTAACCAAGGACCCATCCTTAGGTATGTCGTTTTTATAAACGAAAAATAAGGAAACCAAGAAGGAGTTCACATGTAGATTTTTCCTTTGCTGTTCCACGAGATTTGTATGATTGTCGCCAATGGCTGTTCAATTTCAACAATATTTAGGCACTGTCCATTTGATATTCTTAGGGGGGAGGGGGGCTTGGGTTTTATTCTATTCGCCCCTATAAAAAAAAAAAAGAAAAAAAAAAAAGAAAATATTCTAACATGTTATGTACATATATATTATGTCTTAGCGTACAAGAATTTCTGTTTTATCAATAGAAGTACTTTATTTGTATTTAAAACTGTATTCACTTTTCATGCAAAAGTGTTATCATGCAGTAATAATGGATCTTTACAGTATAAATCTGTAAACAAAAGGAGCTGTTAAGATAAGGCGTAAAATCAGCCCTGAAAAGTGGAATTTTGAAAATTGAAATTTCAAGAACCTTTTTTGGTAAAATGTATACCTATACGGCATCCCATCAGAATATGAAGTTATTTCTTATCTGTTTTGCATAATATTGCTAAATTTTGGGTCAAAACTTATCTTTTTCTCATAGAAATCAATAGAAAACGGAAAAGTTTTATTGAACATTGTTCCCCCCGGATATACAGAAAGTCACTTTTACTGGAGATGTGTATCCATGATACAAATTTTTTGGCAAAGTGGGGTTCTGTATCTCCGGGGGAACACTACCCTAGAGAAGAAAAACTAAAAATGGAAAGGGGGGTGCATTTTTTAAGAATCGATCTTTTTGACCATTAAATATAGCACATTTGACTATTTTTCCTCTTTAATGCATCAAACATTGTGTACTCAATATGATTGAATGAAGGATACAAGAATTAGGAACGAAATAAGCAAGAGTAATGTTCATTTCTCCGTCAATGTGTATTTCGCGCTAAAAGGCTTAGATTGTAGCCATTGAATGAAGAATAAGACCGTATTTTAAGTTCCGGATTTCATTATTTACCGATTAAAGGAGGTAGAACGTTCGAAATCTATTTCTGATACACAATATAGACATATTTGATGTCTTTTAGCTTATATTTATCCATTTTAGATAAAATATTCAAAAATGTATACGTTTTTTTGTCGATATTATCGGATTTTCTATCCGAGCACCCCTACCTCTTTCGACCTTAATTTTACAACCTTAAGAGTTCCTTAACATAATGTAAAACATGTAAAAGGTCTCAAATACATTATATTTCAATAATGATTCATGTTTTTCTGTATATGATTCGCCATGCGCAAGAAATAAGTCACGAGATTCAGGGCTAAATACGGCCGTTATCTTAACAGCTCCTTTATATAAGGCATATACGTAAGAGGGTCTGGAGGGCCTTCAAGACAAATTTTTGTTCTTTCAAAGTTCTTATATTATAAAATCAGACGCAATGATGATATCTACTACAGTATATACTATACTAATTAAATGTTAAAGCCTTAAAGAAAGCCTTTTTGTATGATATACGTTTATGCATGTACATGTATAATCTAATTATCGATATTTCAAATATGAACTACGCAATCAAAGAAATCATGTTTTGATGGGAAAAAATTGAGACAGGTTGAAAACTTCGGCGAGCGAAGCGAGCCGGAAAATGTTCAGGAATATATACATCTGAATTTGTGGTATTTCTTCAAATTCAGATTATATATATACATGGAATCATAAGAGCAAGATTATTTTCTCTGTCACGCAATTACCAATCAATATTCAGAGCAAAACTAATTTTTTTTCGGAAAAGACTCAAGCGCCCCCCCCCCTCGAATATCAAATGGACCGATCGAAATCAATAATCGATCGGTTTACCCTGCCTGATATATACTAGTTACTTTCGGATTATGGAATGCTCTACATCACTGGTTTGGATTGTTGATAAGCCACCATAGCGACATCGTATGTAACCCATTGGAGAGTTGGGGAGTTGGTATGATCTACCTCAAGGGTTCACACGATGTCATTGCGACTTTTTTTTCCAAATTCCAAGACCCCCCACCCCACCCACCCCCAAAAAAGAAACAACCCCGAATCTGTAAATTCAAATTCAAATTCATTTATTGCATTAACTCACTATAAAGTCATCATGCATATAAAAAGTTAACAACACATTTATATACCCATACTCACATCGTGATCTATATGTGCATTTGAACCTCCTGGGGAGCTTCTTGAATTTAGTTTAATATATCGTGTACAAAATGACCCAAACTATTTATCAAATTCATGTCACCATTATTGAAAATAAAACTCATTTTACTTTCTTCGTCCAGATAAATAAGATTTGGACATTTTTCAAAAAGTATATCAAAGAATTTCTTTCTTTGTTGTTTATACGCAGAACAACGTAAAATTACATGTTTTTCGTCTTCAATCTCTCCAGTATTACACTTGTCACATAACCTGTCATTTAATGGAGTAACCGGCCTTGTATGTCTTCCGGTTTCAACTTTGAGCTTATGGGCACTTATACGGAACCATGCAAGGTCACGCCGTACTTTAAATGACATATTTGAATCCAAATACTCCTCAAGCTCGAAACGTGTTTTAAAGTTACAGTAGTTTCTTAGTTTACCATTTCTATTTTCACAGAGTTTTTCTTCCCAGATTTCTCGATAATTAGCTCTTAAGAGTCATTCTCTGTAAGCATCAAAGTGGGTCGGAAATCGCATGTCTCAGATTTGGATGATTTTCACTATGTAAGCCAAGTTTGACCCCCTGACAATGAAAATGACATTGGTTTTTGTATATGGCCATCCGTTGCCATGGTAACCATACCACCCCATTTTGGCCAGAAAATGGGCTTTTGCAAGCTCAAATTGAGCAACTTTCATGTCTGTCATGTCAATGATAGTCCATAGGTGGATTACATTTTGACTTATGATGTAAAACTACTTACATTGATCTTTGATATGGGACATCAACTTTTGGTCGAAATGTGGGAGAAAAGTACTATTTTTTATTGCAAACTGTCCATATTTTCACATTTTCCAAAAATACAAAAAAACACCATTTTTGGCGATTCATAGAAAAATAACGCAGCATAAGTTAAATAGTGGAATAGGCCCTTATGAATCATTGATCCATTATGAGAAAAATATAAAAAATCCAGAGATGTTATTTTTGTTTAAAGAAAATAAATTCAATTTAAAAATGGTTACCATGGCAACATCTGCATTTTACATGATATATGTTTTATATTAATTATCTCAATTCATAGACAAGATAAACAACCAATTATGGTATATTAAGCAAGTTCATAATCTTTCTGACATTTTAATATCACATATGTTGGCATTTCATCATCGGTTGCCATGGTAACCACGCCCAAAAAGGTACAATCTTCACTTTTTATTCAAAATTTCCGTTGTTTTTTGGTGTTTTTGTACATTTGAATTAGATTAAAGAGACAATTTCTACGTTTTCCTATGAATTCTATTACATTTTCCAAAATTCATTGAAATTCGAGAGACATGTTAGAAAAAAATGCAAGAAAGTCTCCATAGCAACGCACACTATTCTATCAGATACAAAGCTAAAGCAAAGTCATGATATGTTTTACATAAGTATCTCAAATCATGAAAAAAATAAGCAACCATTTTCGGTATATTAAGCAAGTTAGCAGTTACTGTTACACTTTTATATCAATTATGTCAATATTTCATCATCGGTTGCCATGGTAACTATTCACATAAAGGTACAATTTTCACTTTTTATACTAATTTCCAGTCATCGTTTGATGTTTAAATGAATTAAATTAAAGAGACAATTCCTATGTTTTCCTATAAATGAGATTCCATTTTTCCAGAATAATTGAATGTTTTAGAAATATATAGAAAACATGCAAGGAAATCTCCATAGCAACACACACAATCATATATGATACACAACCAAAACAAAGCAGTAATATATGTATTACATTAAGTATCTCAAATCATTGAAGAGATAAACAACCAATTATGGTATATTCAGCAATTTTACAGTATCTGTGATAGTCTTTTGTTCAATAATGTTGGTATTATGTAATTGGTTGCCATGGTACCCTGCAAAAAAGGTACAATTTAAGCTTTTTCTGCCAATTTTCAATTGCTTTGAACTGTAGTGGTACATTTAAATAGAATTGAAGAGACAGTTCCTATGTATTCCTATACCTTATTGTCCATCCACTAACATCATTGGATTTCTTGAGAATTATGTATAAAAAATGCAAGAAATCTCCTTAGCAACGCATAAAATTATAGTTGATATAAATCCAAAAGAAATACATGATATATGTTTTACATCCAAATTCTCAAATTATGAAAAAGATTAAAAATCAACTTTGGTTTATTAAGCAAATTAGCAGTTTTGTGACATTTTAATATCAATGATGTTGATATTCAATCATCGGTTGCCATGGCAACCACACCAAAAAAGGTACAATTTTCCCTTTTATGCAAATTTTTCATTCTTCTTTTTTTTTCTTATTGTTTTTGTATATTTTAATTAAATTAGAGAGACCATTCCTGTGTTTTCCAATAAATGATATTCCATTTTCCATTGTGCAAATTCCTAGTTGTTAAAGATAAGATGAGCTTTATTTTGAGTCGGCATGTCAAAGTAACAAGTGTAACATAAGCTCTTATGAGCTTTTAGACTGACATATTTTGTTCAGTGTTTTGGTGAAAAACTTTTATTTTCGGTCTTTTTCTCTAAAATTTGAAGCAAAAAAATATTTTTGAAACTTGATAGATAAAATATGAAGCCTTCAAAAGAAATTCAGGGGGGAAATCATGAAATCATATGGGAAATAGCTGTATTTTCAATATAAAAATCACCAAAAAACTTCAAAAATTAATTTGTTAAAGATGTACAGAATTGTATCTTTGTATAAACTTCATTTTTAATGATGATTCTCAGTCAATTAAATCAATTTGGGAAGTCAAGCTGTCTATATTTTTGAAATGGTTTCCAAAGCAACCGTGCTTTATAAGATCTGATTTGCTGATTTTCTGCAATTTCCAACTATTTAAGGCCCTGTTTGATAATGTGGGAGCCCTATAGGAATCACGTGTACATCTTTCAGATAAAGGATCATGAGAGAAACATGCTTATAAATTTTTAAACTTCATGGTCTAATGTCCAGGTCAATCTTTGGCAAAATTCAATAAAATATCATTAATTTGGTTCTGACCCGGAAAGTTCTGGCCCGAAAAGTTTTCAAGGTACAGCTTTCACATTTCATACACAAATTAAAGATCATTTGTGAAATATGCGTATAAATTTTGACCCTTCAAGGTCAGAGGTCAAGGTCAAACTTGGCAATTTCAATAAATAAATATAATATACATACATCTATAAAGAATCCTTAGTTGAACATGCCTATTAATTTTAAACCTTCAAGGTCAAACTTAGGTAAATCTTTATTAAATATCAATGCAATAACTGAAGACGTACGTATTTAAGGAAGCTTTTTTATGCTTCATATCCTGGTTTAGAACTATGATAGAAACACACCCAGAAATTCCAAACTATAACAGAATGAAGTCAAAGAAGCTAGGCTAATCTTTAGCAGATCTAGTAAGATCATTATTTTGATATGAACCGATGACTCCAGCTTCCAAGGTATACATGTAGCTTTTCAACTTAGACTTTTGAAATTCGACATACTGATGAAGAATAATGAGAAGAGCATGCCTGTAGGTATTCAACTCTCATTATTTTCATAAAATGTACTTATTTTATGCAACAGAGTATTCATTGGTGAAATATTAAAAATCCCGAAATTTCAAAAGCTTTATACGAAATTCTGGCTTTGTATTAGTAAAAATTGTGTGCTTTGCCATAGAGACTTGTTGCATTTCTTCTACATATTTCTCCAGAAGTTCAATTACTTTTAAGGAAAATTAATTATAGGAAAACATAGGAATTGTCTCCTTAATTTAGATCAAATATACAAAAACAATAAAAAAAAAAAAGAACGGAAAATTTGCTCAATAAGTGAAAATTGCACCTTTTTGCATGGTTGCCGTGGCAACCGATGACAAAATATCAAGATTTTATTGATATTAAAATGTCACCAAAACTGTGAACTTGCTTTCTACATCAGAATTGACTGTTTATCTCTTTCATAATATGAGCAACTGAATGTAAAATATAAAGCATGGCATTGTTTTAGTTGTGTATCATTTCTAATTGATTGCATTGCTATGGAGATTTATTACATTTACTGAACATTTCTAAAAAAAAATTCAGAAATATAAATATCAAGTATAGGAAAATATCGGAACTGTATTTTTAATTCAAATGTACATAAGCATCGAAAAAGTAAAGAATGTATCTTTTTTGCATGCTTTATATACCACAATTGGTTGTTTATCTTTCCCATGACTTGAGATACTTAATGTAAAACATATATCATGGCCTTAATACAGCTGTGTATCTGTAATAATTGCATGCGTTGCTATGGAGACATTCTTGCGTTTTTCTATATATTTTTCCAGAATTTCAATGATTTTGGGAAAATCGAATATTATTCACAGGAAAACATAGACATTATCACTTAGATTTACTTCAGCTTTTCAAAAACTCTAAAAAAAAAATGACGAAAAATTTGAATAAAAAGTGAGAATGGTACCTTTTAGAGCATGGTTACCATAGCAACCAATGATAAAATATCAATATATTTTATATCTAAATGTCACAAAAAGTGTGAACTGGCTTAATATTCCACAATTGGTTGTTTATCTCTCCCATGACCTGAGATACTTAATGTAAAAAAAATATCATGGCCTCGTTACAGCTCTGTATCTGTAACCATTTTGTGCGTTGCTAAGGAGGCATTCTTGCGTTTTTTCTACATATTTCTCCAGAATTTCGATGATTTTCGGAAATGGAATATTATTCAAAGGAAAACATAGGAATTACCACTTTAATTTACTCAAACTGTACAAAAATTCTGAAAAAAAAGACCGAAAATTTGAATAAAAAGTGAAAATGATACATTTCAGGGCATGGTTACCATAGCAACAAATGATAAAATACATATATACTTGATATTTAGATGTCACAAATAGTGTGACCTTGCTTAATATACCACAATTGGTTGTTTATCTCTCCAATGATTCGAGATACTTATTGTAAAAATCATATAACATGGCTTTGTTTAAGCTCTGTATCTGCAACGATTGTGTGCGTTGCTATGGAGAAGTTCTTGTGTTTTTTCTATATATTTCTCCAGAATTTCAATGATTTTGGGAAAATGGAATATCATTCAAAGGAAAACATAGAAATTATCTATTTCATTTAATTCAAATGTACAAAACTCCTAAAAACGACGGAAAATTTGAATAAAAAGTAAGAATTGTCCCTTTTCGGCCATTGTTACCATAGCAACCAATGATAAGATACCAATATAGTGGATATTGAAATGTTACAAAAAGTGTGAACTTGCTTAATATACCATATTTGATCGTTTATCTTGTCCATAAATTAAGGTACTTGATGAAAAGCATATATCATGTAAAATGCAGATGTTGCCATGGTAACCATTTTTAAATTGAATTCATTTTCTTTAAACAAAAATAACATCTCTGGATTTTTTATATTTTTCTCAAAATGGATCAATGATTCATTACGGCCTGTTCCACTATTTAACTTATGCTGCGTTATTTTTCTATGAATCGCCAAAAATGGTGTATTTTTGTATTTTTGGAAAATGTCAAAATATGGACAGTTTGCAATAAAAAATAATACTTTTCCCCCATATTTCAACCAAAAAGTAATGTCTCATATCAAACCTATATGTAAGTAGTTTTTCATCATATGTCAAAATATAACCCACCTATAGACTATCATTGTGAAAAACGGACATGAAGGTTGCTAATTTCGAGCTTGCAAAAGCCCATTTTCTGGCCAAAATGGGGTGGTATGGTTACCATGGCAACGGATGGCCATATACAAAAACCAATGTCATTTTCATTGTCAGGGGGTCAAACTTAGCTTACATAGTGAAAATCATCAAAATCTGAGATATGCGATTTCCGAGTTTTCTGAGAATTCTTTGATGCTTACAGAGAATGACTCTTAATTCTTTACGTAATTTCTTAGTATCATAAGACTCTAAGTTATATTTCAGTAAATTATCAATTGTTTTAATCCATGTTATCCATGATCGTCCGCCTTTGTTATCAATATATTCAGCTTCTAGCAAACAATTTTCCAGTAATGGTCTATTTTTGCATCTTACTTTCACACGTTTCCAGTAATTAAAGGAATTTATTACAGCGTCAATGGCCATGGGATACTGAGCTAACTCCCCCATTACAGCTACATTTGATGCATACTTATGAACACCAAGTATCCACTTCATATAGGAAATATTAATCTTCTCTATTGGTAGAGAATTGCAAATTTTATCAAGAGAAACTTTAGTGTTCGAACTCAGATCTTGGCGATTGATTTTTAGTGTGCTTGCCCACATTTCACTTCCATACAGACATACTGGTTTAACAGTTTTATTAAACAGATCAAAACTAATTTTTGGCGACATTATTTCTCTATCAATTACTGACTTGAGTTTATATAGTGCTTTGGCGCCTCTGTCATACATGTTCTTCTTAGCTGGATGAAAATTTCCAGTGGAATCAAATATTACACCAAGGTATTTGTATTTACTAGTGTTTGTCAAAACAGAATGCTTGAGCTTAATAGTATCTGAAGAAATTCGTCCATGTTTTGACACTTGCAAGACCATTGATTTTGATTCATTTATTTCAAGTTTCCAGCGGTCGCAGTACTTCGCTAGATTATCAAATTTCCTCTGCAATCCTCCAAAAGTAGAAGACAAAATAACTAAATCATCAGCATATAAAAGACAGTCTATTACACTCTCATTTAAGACAGGACTATCAATATCACCCAATACATCGACCACATCATTAATATAGATATTAAATAGAAGTGGACTTAAAACTTCACCCTGTTTGACACCGACATTGTCATTGAAGAAATCTGTTCGTTTTCCGTCAACTTTTATACATGTTTCCGATTTTGAATACATATCCTTTATAACATTGAATATTTTACCATTTATTCCATTTTTATTAAGTTTATACATTAATCCATCTCTCCAAACGGTGTCATAAGCTTTCTTAAAATCAACAAATCCAAGGTATAGTTTCTTGTTTTCAAACTTATACTTGTCCATTAATGTTTTCAATACGAACATGTGATCTAAGGTCTGACTTTTTTCACTGAATCCAATTTGTAATTTACTAATAATATCTCTATCTTTTGTAAACTTATTCAGCCTTTTATTTAGAATTGATGTAAAAACTTTTCCCAAACAGCTAGTTAATGCCAGTCCACGGTAATTATTTGTATCGTGGCAATTGCCCGCTTTATGTAGAGGTACGACTATGCTTCTACTCCATTCTAAAGGAAAATTTCCCGTTTTAAGAATCTTATTAAAGAGTTTCGTAAACATATTTGCGCAACAATTTGCTGCAATTTTCAACATTTCATTCTTGATCATGTCTAAACTACTTGATTTTCCACTCTTTAAAGCTTTTATCGTTTCCTTTGTTTCACTAACTGTTATGATTGCGCTTAGATCATTTTCTTCAGATAAAAATTCAGTATCCATAATTAACTCGGTTCCTGGATCTATTCTTTTTTGTAGCAAATTTTTAAAATGCCACACCCACGTTTCTCCTGAAATTAGGGCAGCTTTGTTATCATATTTAGAGCCATCAATGATTTTCAATTCATCAACAACTTCCCAAAATTCTTTGTTATTTTTGCTATCAATATTATTTATTTTTTCTATCAATTGAATTTTTAAAAGTTTATTTTTGAATTTTAGAGTTTTCTTATACATTTTACGTACGCGGAAAAACGCTTCCCTTGCAGACATATCACACGGATTAAGAATTAACTTTCTATTCGCACGATTTAACATACGCTTTAATTCACGACAGTCTCCATCATACCACTTTTTTCTGCATTTTTTCTTCGTGACCTTCCGCTTTCTGATCGTATTTGTCGGAAGAGCATCAAGTAGAATTCATTTATAGCCTTAACATTTTCATTTATAGATTCATCATTTACTTCAATTTTTTCGGAAATTTCAGTAATATCTGTCTTGATTTTATCTGTTTGTAATTTCAGATTATATATCGACTCTATTTCCGCATTCCATCTTATCTGTAAAGGTAGATCAACCATTTCCTCATTATTGTCAATAAAGTTAAATTTAGATGGAATTTGAAGGGACAGTTTACTATGATTTGAATATAATCCTTTTAGATCATGAATATGAAAGTATTCCACAGTCCCCAGGAGGTCCTCAGTAACTATGCAGTAGTCAACGACTGAACACCCATTCCATTGATAACATGTAAACTTTCCAATAGTGTCACCAATAGTTCTTCCATTCAAAATTCTAAGTCTATTAGCTTTACATAATTCAAGTAAATTTCTCCCATACTCATTCACACTTTTGTCCATACTAATTCTCTCATAAATAGGATTATCAGATATGTACGATGAATCAAAATCCATGTATCTATTTTCATCGTCAATAATATAATCACATTGCAGACGACCAGTTCCATTATCCATTATCCATTATCTGTTATCCATTATCCATTATCTGTATGAACGTTATCCATTATCCATTATCCATTATCTGTATGAACGTTAGCATCAATATTTCGCCCGTCCCACGTGTGTGTGAGAAGTCTCACACGCTAAAAACAATCGAATATAGAAACAAGAACATGTGGGACGGGCGAAATTTTTGAAGTTGTCTGAACATCTGACGAACGATATATGAGCTCGCTTCTGTAATCAAAGCGCATTCCACATCTTAGGCATGTCTAAAAGATTTTTATAAGATTTCAAACACAAATTGATTATTTGATATATTTGTCTAACATTTCATGCAGTTAAATTCTGTTTTTACTAAGAGACATATAATGTGGACAAGTCCCAGCTTTCTGTGTCGGGTATATCTAGTGGAGCATGTATGGCCACACAGCTTCATGTCATCTTCTCGAAACATTTCATGGGTACTGGACTCATAGCCGGAGGTAAGTAGATTGAATTTCTATATCATTTATTCAAGAAACAAAAACTCCCCCTCCCCTTAAAAACCCACCTCCCCCATAAGAAAAGAACGCAGCTTAAAAGCGAAGCTCAAGTGAGCTATTATCAAAGCGCGCCGACGTCCGTCGTCCGTCCGTTGTATGGCGCAAACTTTTTACATTTTCTACCTCTCCTCTGCACCACTGCACAGAATTCCACGAAACCTTAAGGAAGCAATGACTCCAGATTACGTTTCTCGTGTCGAGTGGCCAACAAATATGGCCGCCGAGGGCTCTGATGGGCTTGCGCATTTTCGACTTCTCCTCTGCAACCGATGCACAGAATTTCATGAAACTTTACAGGAAGCAATTATACTCGAGGGCCTCTACCAAGTTTATGTTTTTCGTGCCGATCGGTCAACAAATATGGTCGCCGAGGGCTCTGATTGGCTGACGCAATTTCGACTTCGCCTCTTGAACTTCTGGACAGAGTTTCATGAGACCTTACAGCAAGCCATTACTCAAGGTCCTCTACCAAGTTTTTTTTTGTTTTTCATGCCAACCCAACAACAAATATGGTCGCCAATGGCTCTGATTTTTTAACGCATTTTCTCAGCAACCGCTGCATAGAATTTCACGAAACCTTACAGGAAGCAAGTACTCAAGGGCCTCCACCAAATTGTCCATTATCATTCTTTCGTCTGCAACTCAGGTGGGTGAGCGATGTGGCCCTCTTGGGGCTCTTGTTTTATTTTTTACCCAGTAGAATGTACAACCAAATCTGATAGGGATGGATGGGATATACGAACCTGATTTCCGAAAAAAGGATAAATATGAAAAATGAATAAGCATTTCTAGATGTGAAAAATCATAGTTATTGATAATATATTTAAGCTTTTAAGGAAACCCTTTCTTCATTCACATACATGTATACTTTTGGTGTTTTCAAATATATGAACGTCGCAATTTGTGATTTTCAAGAATTTCAGCTAAATTTTATGGTAATTCTTCAAATTCAGATTATTTGTAATTATAGCAAGATTATTTCTTTCTGTCACACCATAAGCAAATTATTTTTTTTCATCAAAATTCAGAGCAAAATCATTTTTTTCGAAAAAAACCCAAGCCCCTCCCCCCCCAGAATATCAAATGGACGGTGCCTTATTTATTTAATCTTTCATCTTTCAGTTCCTTACGGTTGTTCTGGTGGGAACTTGGGTTCAGCCTTATCATGTATGAACATGCCATCCATGAAACCTGTCAGCCAATTTGAATCTCTGACGTCATCAAAAGCGCAAAGCGGAAGTATTGATCCTACCTCCAATATGGCGAACGACAAAATCTACATTTTCGCCGGAACTCTGGATTCTGTTGTCAGACCAGGTACCCGTTTAATCAGTTCTCATCTCGCGTCACTCTAGCTTTTGGGGTTCATGGGTGTATAATGCTTGTGGGTCATTTGCAAATGTGATCGACCATGAGCTCACTTCAGACAATAGATCACGGTCTGTTTCTGTTTCACGGTCATATTTCATTGTTTAGATTGAGGATCACTGACGAGGGTTTATCACCCGAAACGTGCATGTCTGGTCCATGCTGTAAATTTGTCTGCTCTAAATATGCTAATGAATCTGAAGACGTTAAACATCCGTGTTCCGTATTCGTAATGTTTTTGATATACATTTACATCTATTTAAACTATTTTGGACTACTGTATTTTACTGTCTTGTATGTGATTTGTATCATTATTGTGAAGATACTTTATATGAATTCTTTTGTTTTGATGTCGTATGTATAGTGTTTTTGTCCCTATTGTGTCTGTTGCTGTGTATGTCTGCTCTGTGTTTTTGATGTCGTACGTATGTATAGTGTTTTTGTCCCTGTTGTGTCTGTTGCTGTGTATGTCTGCTCTGTGTTTTTGATGTCGTACGTATGTATAGTGTTTTTGTCCCTGTTGTGTCTGTTGCTGTGTATGTCTGCTCTGTGTTTTTGATGTCGTATGTATAGTGTTTTTGTCCCTGTTGTATCTGTTGTTGTGTATGTCTGCTCTGTGTTTTTGATGTCGTACGTATGTATAGTGTTTTTGTCCCTATTGTGTCTGTTGCTGTGTATGTCTGCTCTGTGTTTTTGATGTCGTACGTATGTTGTTTTTGTCCCTGTTGTGTCTGTTGCTGTGTATGTCTGCTCTGTGTTTTTGATGTCGTACGTATGTATAGTGTTTTTGTCCCTATTGTGTCTGTTGCTGTGTATGTCTGCTCTGTGTTTTTGATGTCGTATGTATAGTGTTTTTGTCCCTATTGTGTCTGTTGCTGTGTATGTCTGCTCTGTGTTTTTGATGTCGTATGTATAGTGTTTTTGTCCCTGTTGTGTCTGTTGCTGTGTATGTCTGCTCTGTGTTTTTGATGTCGTACGTATGTATAGTGTTTTTGTCCCTATTGTGTCTGTTGCTGTGTATGTCTGCTCTGTGTTTTTGATGTCGTACGTATGTATAGTGTTTTTGTCCCTGTTGTGTCTGTTGCTGTGTATGTCTGCTCTGTGTTTTTGATGTCGTACGTATGTATAGTGTTTTTGTCCCTATTGTGTCTGTTGCTGTGTATGTCTGCTCTGTGTTTTTGATGTCGTACGTATGTATAGTGTTTTTGTCCCTGTTGTGTCTGTTGCTGTGTATGTCTGCTCTGTGTTTTTGATGTCGTATGTATAGTGTTTTTGTCCCTGTTGTGTCTGTTGCTGTGTATGTCTGCTCTGTGTTTTTGATGTCGTACGTATGTATAGTGTTTTTGTCCCTATTGTGTCTGTTGCTGTGTATGTCTGCTCTGTGTTTTTGATGTCGTATGTATAGTGTTTTTGTCCCTATTGTGCCTGTTGCTGTGTATGTCTGCTCTGTGTTTTTGATGTCGTATGTATAGTGTTTTTGTGTTGTGTCTGTTGCTGTGTATGTCTGCTCTGTGTTTTTGATGTCGTACGTATGTATAGTGTTTTTGTCCCTGTTGTGTCTGTTGCTGTGTATGTCTGCTCTGTGTTTTTGATGTCGTATGTATAGTGTTTTTGTCCCTGTTGTGTCTGTTGCTGTGTATGTCTGCTCTGTGTTTTTGATGTCGTACGTATGTATAGTGTTTTTGTCCCTATTGTGTCTGTTGCTGTGTATGTCTGCTCTGTGTTTTTGATGTCGTACGTATGTATAGTGTTTTTGTCCCTATTGTGTCTGTTGCTGTGTATGTCTGCTCTGTGTTTTTGATGTCGTACGTATGTATAGTGTTTTTGTCCCTGTTGTGTCTGTTGCTGTGTATGTCTGCTCTGTGTTTTTGATGTCGTACGTATGTATAGTGTTTTTGTCCCTGTTGTGTCTGTTGCTGTGTATGTCTGCTCTGTGTTTTTGATGTCGTATGTATAGTGTTTTTGTCCCTGTTGTATCTGTTGCTGTGTATGTCTGGTCTGTGTTTTTGATGTCGTACGTATGTATAGTGTTTTTGTCCCTATTGTGTCTGTTGCTGTGTATGTCTGCTCTGTGTTTTTGATGTCGTACGTATGTTGTTTTTGTCCCTGTTGTGTCTGTTGCTGTGTATGTCTGCTCTGTGTTTTTGATGTCGTACGTATGTATAGTGTTTTTGTCCCTATTGTGTCTGTTGCTGTGTATGTCTGCTCTGTGTTTTTGATGTCGTATGTATAGTGTTTTTGTCCCTATTGTGTCTGTTGCTGTGTATGTCTGCTCTGTGTTTTTGATGTCGTATGTATAGTGTTTTTGTCCCTGTTGTGTCTGTTGCTGTGTATGTCTGCTCTGTGTTTTTGATGTCGTACGTATGTATAGTGTTTTTGTCCCTATTGTGTCTGTTGCTGTGTATGTCTGCTCTGTGTTTTTGATGTCGTACGTATGTATAGTGTTTCTGTCCCTGTTGTGTCTGTTGCTGTGTATGTCTGCTCTGTGTTTTTGATGTCGTACGTATGTATAGTGTTTTTGTCCCTATTGTGTCTGTTGCTGTGTATGTCTGCTCTGTGTTTTTGATGTCGTACGTATGTATAGTGTTTTTGTCCCTGTTGTGTCTGTTGCTGTGTATGTCTGCTCTGTGTTTTTGATGTCGTATGTATAGTGTTTTTGTCCCTGTTGTGTCTGTTGCTGTGTATGTCTGCTCTGTGTTTTTGATGTCGTACGTATGTATAGTGTTTTTGTCCCTATTGTGTCTGTTGCTGTGTATGTCTGCTCTGTGTTTTTGATGTCGTATGTATAGTGTTTTTGTCCCTATTGTGCCTGTTGCTGTGTATGTCTGCTCTGTGTTTTTGATGTCGTATGTATAGTGTTTTTGTCCCTGTTGTGTCTGTTGCTGTGTATGTCTGCTCTGTGTTTTTGATGTCGTACGTATGTATAGTGTTTTTGTCCCTGTTGTGTCTGTTGCTGTGTATGTCTGCTCTGTGTTTTTGATGTCGTATGTATAGTGTTTTTGTCCCTGTTGTGTCTGTTGCTGTGTATGTCTGCTCTGTGTTTTTGATGTCGTACGTATGTATAGTGTTTTTGTCCCTATTGTGTCTGTTGCTGTGTATGTCTGCTCTGTGTTTTTGATGTCGTATGTATAGTGTTTTTGTCCCTGTTGTGTCTATTGCTGTGTATGTCTGCTCTGTGTTTTTGATGTCGTATGTATAGTGTTTTTGTCTCTATTGTGTCTGTTGCTGTGTATGTCTGCTCTGTGTTTTTGATGTCGTACGTATGTATAGTGTTTTTGTCTCTATTGTGTCTGTTGCTGTGTATGTCTGCACTGTGTTTTTGATGTCGTACGTATGTATAGTGTTTTTGTCCCTGTTGTGTCTATTGCTGTGTATGTCTGCTCTGTGTTTTTGATGTCGTACGTATGTATAGTGTTTTTGTCCCTGTTGTGTCTGTTGCTGTGTATGTCTGTTTTGTGTTTTTGATGTCGTATGTATAGTGTTTTTGTCCCTATTGTGTCTGTTGCTGTGTATGTCTGCTCTGTGTTTTTGATGTCGTATGTATAGTGTTTTTGTCCCTATTGTGTCTGTTGCTGTGTATGTCTGCTCTGTGTTTTTGATGTCGTACGTATGTATAGTGTTTTTGTCCCTATTGTGTCTGTTGCTGTGTATGTCTGCTCTGTGTTTTTGATGTCGTATGTATAGTGTTTTTGTCCCTATTGTGTCTGTTGCTGTGTATGTCTGCTCTGTGTTTTTGATGTCGTATGTATAGTGTTTTTGTCCCTATTGTGCCTGTTGCTGTGTATGTCTGCTCTGTGTTTTTGATGTCGTATGTATAGTGTTTTTGTCCCTGTTGTGTCTGTTGCTGTGTATGTCTGCTCTGTGTTTTTGATGTCGTATGTATAGTGTTTTTGTCCCTATTGTGTCTGTTGCTGTGTATGTCTGCTCTGTGTTTTTGATGTCGTATGTATAGTGTTTTTGTCCCTATTGTGTCTGTTGCTGTGTATGTCTGCTCTATGTTTTTGATGTCGTATGTATAGTGTTTTTGTCCCTGTTGTGTCTGTTGATGTGTATGTCTGCTCTGTGTTTTTGATGTCGTACGTATGTATAGTGTTTTTGTCTCTATTGTGTCTGTTGCTGTGTATGTCTGCTCTGTGTTTTTGATGTCGTACGTATGTATAGTGTTTTTGTCTCTATTGTGTCTGTTGCTGTGTATGTCTGCTCTGTGTTTTTGATGTCGTACGTATGTATAGTGTTTTTGTCTCTATTGTGTCTGTTGCTGTGTATGTCTGCTCTGTGTTTTTGATGTCGTACGTATGTATAGTGTTTTTGTCCCTGTTGTGTCTGTTGCTGTGTATGTCTGCTCTGTGTTTTTGATGTCGTACGTATGTATAGTGTTTTTGTCTCTATTGTGTCTGTTGCTGTGTATGTCTGCTCTGTGTTTTTGATGTCGTATGTATTGTGTTTTTGTCTCTATTGTGTCTGTTGCTGTGTATGTCTGCTCTGTGTTTTTGATGTCGTATGTATAGTGTTTTTGTCCCTATTGTGTCTGTTGCTGTGTATGTCTGCTCTGTGTTTTTGATGTCGTATGTATAGTGTTTTTGTCCCTATTGTGTCTGTTGCTGTGTATGTCTGCTCTGTGTTTTTGATGTCGTATGTATAGTGTTTTTGTCCCTGTTGTGTCTGTTGCTGTGTATGTCTGCTCTGTGTTTTTGATGTCGTACGTATGTATAGTGCTTTTGTCTCTATTGTGTCTGTTGCTGTGTATGTCTGCTCTTTGTTTTTGATGTCGTACGTATGTATAGTGTTTTTGTCTCTATTGTGTCTGTTGCTGTGTATGTCTGCTCTGTGATTTTGATGTCGTACGTATGTATAGTGTTTTTGTCTCTATTGTGTTTGTTGCTGTGTATGTCTGCTCTGTGTTTTTGATGTCGTACGTATGTATAGTGTTTTTGTCCCTGTTGTGTCTGTTGCTGTGTATGTCTGCTCTGTGTTTTTGATGTCGTACGTATGTATAGTGTTTTTGTCTCTATTGTGTCTGTTGCTGTGTATGTCTGCTCTGTGTTTTTGATGTCGTACGTATGTATAGTGTTTTTGTCTCTATTGTGTCTGTTGCTGTGTATGTCTGCTCTGTGTTTTTGATGTCGTATGTATGTATTGTGTTTTTGTCTCTATTGTGTCTGTTGCTGTGTATGTCTGCTCTGTGTTTTTGATGTCGTATGTATTGTGTTTTTGTCTCTATTGTGTCTGTTGCTGTGTATGTCTTCTCTGTGTTTTTGATGTCGTATGTATGTATAGTGTTTTTGTCCCTATTGTGTCTGTTGCTGTGTATGTCTGCTCTGTGTTTTTGATGTCGTATGTATAGTGTTTTTGTCCCTATTGTGTCTATTGCTGTGTATGTCTGCTCTGTGTTTTTGATGTCGTATGTATAGTGTTTTTGTCCCTATTGTGTCTGTTGCTGTGTATGTCTGCTCTGTGTTTTTGATGTCGTATGTATAGTGTTTTTGTCCCTATTGTGCCTGTTGCTGTGTATGTCTGCTCTGTGTTTTTGATGTCGTATGTATAGTGTTTTTGTCCCTATTGTGTCTGTTGCTGTGTATGTCTGCTCTGTGTTTTTGATGTCGTATGTATAGTGTTTTTGTCCCTATTGTGTCTGTTGCTGTGTATGTCTGCTCTGTGTTTTTGATGTCGTATGTATAGTGTTTTTGTCCCTATTGTGTCTGTTGCTGTGTATGTCTGCTCTGTGTTTTTGATGTCGTATGTATAGTGTTTTTGTCCCTGTTGAGTCTATTGCTGTGTATGTCTGCTCTGTGTTTTTGATGTCGTATGTATAGTGTTTTTGTCCCTATTGTGTTTATTGCTGTGTATGTCTGCTCTGTGTTTTTGATGTCGTATGTATTGTGTTTTTGTCCCTATTGTGCCTGTTGCTGTGTATGTCTGCTCTGTGTTTTTGATGTCGTATGTATAGTGTTTTTGTCCCTATTGTGCCTGTTGCTGTGTATGTCTGCTCTGTGTTTTTGATGTCGTATGTATAGAGTTTTTGTCCCTATTGTGTCTGTTGCTGTGTATGTCTGCTCTGAGTTTTTGATGTCGTATGTATAGTGTTTTTGTCCCTATTGTGTCTGTTGCTGTGTATGTCTGCTCTGTGTTTTTGATGTCGTATGTATAGTGTTTTTGTCCCTATTGTGCCTATTGCTGTGTATGTCTGCTCTGTGTTTTTGATGTCGTATGTATAGTGTTTTTGTCCCTATTGTGCCTGTTGCTGTGTATGTCTGCTCTGTGTTTTTGATGTCGTATGTATAGTGTTTTTGTCCCTATTGTGTCTGTTGCTGTGTATGTCTGCTCTGTGTTTTTGATGTCGTATGTATAGTGTTTTTGTCCCTATTGTGCCTGTTGCTGTGTATGTCTGCTCTGTGTTTTTGATGTCGTATGTATAGTGTTTTTGTCCCTATTGTGTCTGTTGCTGTGTATGTCTGCTCTGTGTTTTTGATGTCGTATGTATAGTGATTTTGTCCCTATTGTGCCTGTTGCTGTGTATGTCTGCTCTGTGTTTTTGATGTCGTATGTATAGTGTTTTTGTCCATATTGTGCCTGTTGCTGTGTATGTCTGCTCTGTGTTTTTGATGTCGTATGTATAGTGTTTTTGTCCCTATTGTGTCTGTTGCTGTGTATGTCTGCTCTGTGTTTTTGATGTCGTATGTATAGTGTTTTTGTCCCTATTGTGTCTGTTGCTGTGTATGTCTGCTCTGTGTTTTTGATGTCGTATGTATAGTGTTTTTGTCCCTGTTGTGTCTGTTGCTGTGTATGTCTGTTTTGTGTTTTTGATGTCGTATGTATTGTGTTTTTGTCCCTATTGTGCCTGTTGCTGTGTATGTCTGCTCTGTGTTTTTGATGTCGTATGTATAGTGTTTTTGTCCCTATTGTGCCTGTTGCTGTGTATGTCTGCTCTGTGTTTTTGATGTCGTATGTATAGTGTTTTTGTCCCTATTGTGTCTGTTGCTGTGTATGTCTGTTTTGTGTTTTTGATGTCGTATGTATAGTGTTTTTGTCCCTATTGTGCCTGTTGCTGTGTATGTCTGCTCTGTGTTTTTGATGTCGTATGTATAGTGTTTTTGTCCCTATTGTGCCTGTTGCTGTGTATGTCTGCTCTGTGTTTTTGATGTCGTATGTATAGTGTTTTTGTCCCTATTGTGTCTGTTGCTGTGTATGTCTGCTCTGTGTTTTTGATGTCGTATGTATAGTGTTTTTGTCCCTATTGTGCCTGTTGCTGTGTATGTCTGCTCTGTGTTTTTGATGTCGTATGTATAGTGTTTTTGTCCCTATTGTGCCTGTTGCTGTGTATGTCTGCTCTGTGTTTTTGATGTCGTATGTATAGTGTTTTTGTCCCTATTGTGTCTGTTGCTGTGTATGTCTGCTCTGTGTTTTTGATGTCGTATGTATAGTGTTTTTGTCCCTGTTGTGTCTGTTGCTGTGTATGTCTGTTTTGTGTTTTTGATGTCGTATGTATAGTGTTTTTGTCCCTATTGTGTCTGTTGCTGTGTATGTCTGCTCTGTGTTTTTGATGTCGTATGTATAGTGTTTTTGTCCCTATTGTGCCTGTTGCTGTGTATGTCTGCTCTGTGTTTTTGATGTCGTATGTATAGTGTTTTTGTCCCTATTGTGCCTGTTGCTGTGTATGTCTGCTCTGTGTTTTTGATGTCGTATGTATAGTGTTTTTGTCCCTATTGTGCCTGTTGCTGTGTATGTCTGCTCTGTGTTTTTGATGTCGTATGTATAGTGTTTTTGTCCCTATTGTGTCTGTTGCTGTGTATGTCTGCTCTGTGTTTTTGATGTCGTATGTATAGTGTTTTTGTCCCTATCGTGCCTGTTGCTGTGTATGTCTGCTCTGTGTTTTTGATGTCGTATGTATAGTGTTTTTGTCCCTATTGTGCCTGTTGCTGTGTATGTCTGCTCTGTGTTTTTGATGTCGTATGTATAGTGTTTTTGTCCCTATTGTGCCTGTTGCTGTGTATGTCTGCTCTGTGTTTTTGATGTCGTATGTATAGTGTTTTTGTCCCTATTGTGTCTGTTGCTGTGTATGTCTGCTCTGTGTTTTTGATGTCGTATGTATAGTGTTTTTGTCCCTGTTGTGTCTGTTGCTGTGTATGTCTGCTCTGTGTTTTTGATGTCGTATGTATAGTGTTTTTGTCCCTATTGTGTCTGTTGCTGTGTATGTCTGCTCTGTGTTTTTGATGTCGTATGTATAGTGTTTTTGTCCCTATTGTGCCTGTTGCTGTGTATGTCTGCTCTGTGTTTTTGATGTCGTATGTATAGTGTTTTTGTCCCTATTGTGCCTGTTGCTGTGTATGTCTGCTCTGTGTTTTTGATGTCGTATGTATAGTGTTTTTGTCCCTATTGTGCCTGTTGCTGTGTATGTCTGCTCTGTGTTTTTGATGTCGTATGTATAGTGTTTTTGTCCCTATTGTGCCTGTTGCTGTGTATGTCTGCTCTGTGTTTTTTTATGATGTGTTTAAGTGTTTCATTGTGGGTGCTACAACCGAGCCTTGTTATAGATACCATCCTTTCTTTTAGTTTATAATACAGCGGCGAATCTATAGGAATACCACTGCTTGCGCAACTATTATATCCACAGGGATTTATCACGCTTCCCGGTTGCTTTTTTGTATGGATTTCCAATTTTGTATGAAGATTCGTTATGAATTAATCTATTGTAATATACCGCAGAAAATGTGTTTTGACATTGATTGACTTAACGATGACTTGTCGATTTTTCGTTAAACGCCGAGTTAGATCTCTTTAATAACTCATAGTAGATAGGACAACCGGGGAGCGGTATAAATCCCTGTGGATATAATAGTTAGTGGTAAGTGCGTGATAAATCCCTGTGATTATATCCTGGAAATGTATCTGATGATGACCGTCAAAAGTCTCCTTTAATTTCTTGATTTGAGTTATTAGTACTTGCATGTTTCAGTGTGTATTCTTTGATTGTTTGTTGGTCCATATGGTGTGTGGTTTTATTGTGTGTCTCGTTATCCCCTGGTTTTTTTGTCTATTTAGTGTGTATTCTTTTATTGTTTGTTTGTCCATATGGTGGTTTTTTGTGTTGTTTGTCTCGTTGTCCCCTATTGTTTGTTTTCTGTCTGATCAATACGTATTGTATTTTCGAGTCTTGGGGATTTGTTTTTCTTTATTCTGTGCAAAAAGATCTTTTTGGAGAAATCTTTCCATATCAAGAACACTCAATTAGGGCAATGTGAATAATCGTGATGTGCACGTTTGTTGCTGTTTGCGATGATTTTGAATTTCCGAACCATTTGTTTCCTCCAGAGAACAGCCACAACATGGAGAAGTACTACTCACATTATATACATAACAAAGACGACATAATGACAGTTTACAATATACCGGCACAACACTCTATGGTAAGTGTTACGGTCTTGTCCTACAGAAATGAAATGCTAAGTAGATGGTGATGGGTGCCATCATTAAGAGATTGTACATAGACTTAGAAGAAGGGAGGTGAATTCCAACCAGATCCTGTTGCAGCGTGTTAGGTAAGTGTTACGGCCTTGTCCTACAGAAATGACATGTTAAGTAGATGGTGATGGGTTCCATCATTAAGAGATTGTACAAAGACTAAGAAGAAGGGAGGTGATCTCCAACCAGACCCTGTTGCAGCGCCAACAGCAAAAAACCAAAACACGCGATGCAAAAACACAAAGACGGACACAGCAAGAGACGAAAAAGAGACATACGACATAGAAACATCAAGCAGAAAAGAAGAAACGGTATTTTATTCACTCTATGTGTTAGATTTGTTCTAAACATATAGCTTTTATCCGTTAACATTGAGGAATCATAAGATGGACCAGACTTCCTCCAACTTATAGGAAAGAAGCACGACCGGTCAAGCTAGGGAGTCTCTGAAATAAAAAAAGGATGGATGGAAACCCATCGGGTATAATTATAATATGTCGTTACTGGCAACAATATGCTGCTTTGTTTTCAATGAAATGCTCTCAAATATGTATCTATGCGTCTGTGTTGCATATCTGGCGTTTGTGAAGTAATTAGGTTATCAACAGAGTTATATTATCACCATGATAATGATTCATACATATAAAATCAAACTATGAATAAATATTCATATCTGGCTTTAATAAAGAAGAAACAAAAAATAACATAAAAAAGAATAATTAAACAAGTAGAAAAAAAAACCCACCAAGAATCGAAGAAACCCCGATCGAAACTAAATAGATCTAAAACAAAATTAGGCCGACTAATTAATGTATTTTTACATTTGTAATCTATTCTGCTTACAGCCCACGGAGAGCTATGGCGGAGCTTGTGGTCAACTGAATCAAAAGAACTACATCAATAACTGTGGATACAGCGCCGCCTATGATTTACTCAACCATATTTACGGGGGGCAACTGCGGGTAAGCAAACAAAGTTTATGATAGCTGCTAATGTTAAATGTCTTTGAATTCAATAGCATCATTTAGGAACAATTAAATTTGCAGTATGGACCAGACATGCACGTTTCGAGTACTTAACCCTCGTCGGTGATCCTCAGTCTAAACATTGTTATATGGCCAAAAATGTACCGAAAGGCGTAGCAGGATGGGCGGGATATAATGCTACAGGAACCACATTTTAGAAGATTCAAAAAAATTTCGATAACAGAAATTTTCGAATGCGTTGAAGAAACGATCAACCGAAGTTGAAGCTCATAGCAATCTTTTTGCAAACAGAAAATTAATCAATTCAATGTTGAATCCTAAATTCCCTCATTTCACATAAATATACATTGAAACACAAATCATTTCAATTTTCAGAAACCATCAAGTTACTCTGTGTCATCTCAACCAGGACGGGTGAGTTGCTATCATTTATTAAAACCATAAATAGCTAATCCAAGGACTTGGGAAAATTGCAAAAAAATGTTTCAAATATGTTCAACAGAGAGGAGGGGATCTTCAACCGGATCCAGTGGCAGCAACCACAGCAAAACACTGAATCACCAAAATGGGAAATCACAAAGGAACAACCACAGCAAAACACTAAATCACCAAAATGGGAATTCACAAAGGGACAACCACAGCATAACACTAAATCACCAAAATGGGAAATCACAAAGGAACAACCACAGCAAAACACTAAATCACCAAAATGGGAAATCACAAAGGGACAACCACAGCAAAACACTAAATCACCAAAGTGGGAAATCACAAAGGGACAAGAAGAGCAAAACACTAAATCACCAAAATGGGAAATCACAAAGGGACAACCACAGCATAACACTAAATCACCAAAATGGGAAATCACAAAGGGACAACCACAGCAAATCAATAAATCACCAAAATGGGAAATCACAAAGGGACAACCACAGCAAAACACTAAATCACCAAAATGGGAAATCACAAAGGGACAACCACAGCATAACTCTAAATCACCAAAATGGGAAATCACAAAGGGACAACCACAGCGTAACACTAAATCACCAAAATGGGAAATCACAAAGGGACAACCACAGCAAAACACTAAATCACCAAAATGGGAAATCACAAAGGGACAACCACAGCAAAACACTAAATCACCAAAATGGGAAATCACACTGGGACAACCACAGCAAAACACTAAATCACCAAAATGGGAAATCACACTGGGACAAGCACAGCAAAACACTAAATCACCAAAATGGGAAATCACAAAGGGACAAGCACAGCAAAACACTAAATCACCAAAATGGGAAATCACAAAGGGACAAGCACAGCAAAACACTAAATCACCAAAATTGGAAATCACAAAGGGACAAGCACAGCAAAACACTAAATCACCAAAATGGGAAATCACAAAGGAACAACTACAGCAAAACACTAAATCACCAAAATGGGAAATCACACTGGGACAACCACAGCAAAACACTAAATCACCAAAATGGGAAATCACACTGGGACAACCACAGCAAAACACTAAATCACCAAAATGGGAAATAACAAAGGGACAAGCACAGCAAAACACTAAATCACCAAAATGGATCATCACAAAGGGACAAGCACAGCAAAACACTAAATCACCAAAATGGGAAATCACAAAGGGACAACCACAGCAAAATATTAAATCACCAAAATGGGAAATCACAAAGGGACAAGCACAGCAAAACACTAAATCACCAAAATGGGAAATTACACTGGGACAATCACAGCAAAACACTAAATCACCAAAATGGGAAATCACACTGGGACAACCACAGCAAAACACTAAATCACCAAAATGGGAAATCACAAAGGGACAAGAACAGCAAAACACTAAATCACCAAAATGGGAAATCACACTTGGACAACCACAGCAAAACACTAAATCACCAAAATTGGAAATCACACTAGGACAACCACAGCAAAACACTAAATCACCAAAATGGGAAATCACAAAGGGACAAGCACAGCAAAACACTAAATCACCAAAATGGGAAATCACAAAGGGACAAGCACAGCAAAATACTAAATCAACAAAATGGGAAGTCACACTGGGACAACCACAGCAAAACACTAAATCACCAAAATGGGAAATCACACTAGGACAACCACAGCAAAACACTAAATCACCAAAATGGGAAATCACAAAGGGACAAGCACAGCAAAACACTAAATCACCAAAATGGGAAATCACAATGGGACAAGCACAGCAAAACACTAAATCACCAAAATGGGAAATCACAAAGGGACAACCACAGCAAAACACTAAATCACCAAAATGGGAAATCACAAAGGAAGAACCACAGCAAAACACTAAATCACCAAAATGGGAAATCACACTGGGACAACCACAGCAAAACACTAAATCACCAAAATGGGAAATCAGACTGGGACAACCACAGCAAAACACTAAATCACCAAAATGGGAAATAACAAAGGGACAACCACAGCAAAACACTAAATCACCAAAATGGGAAATAACAAAGGGACAACCACAGCAAAACACTAAATCACCAAAATGGGAAATCACAAAGGGACAACCACAGCAAAATACTAAATCACCAAAATGGGAAATCACAAAGGGACAAGCACAGCAAAACACTAAATCACCAAAATTGGAATTCACAAAGGGAGAACCACAGCATAACACTAAATCACCAAAATGGGAAATAACAAAGGGACAACCACAGGAAAACACTAAATCACCAAAATGGGAAATCACAAAGGGACAAGCACAGCAAAACACTAAATCACCAAAATGGGAAATCACACTGGGACAACCACAACAAAACACTAAATCACCAAAATGGGAAATCACACTGGGACAACCACAGCAAAACACTAAATCACCAAAATGGGAAATCACAAAGGGACAACCACAGCATAACACTAAATCACCAAAATGGGAAATCACAAAGGGACAACCACAGCAAATCAATAAATCACCAAAATGGGAAATCACAAAGGGACAACCACAGCAAAACACTAAATCACCAAAATGGGAAATCACAAAGGGACAACCACAGCATAACTCTAAATCACCAAAATGGGAAATCACAAAGGGACAACCACAGCGTAACACTAAATCACCAAAATGGGAAATCACAAAGGGACAACCACAGCAAAACACTAAATCACCAAAATGGGAAATCACAAAGGGACAACCACAGCAAAACACTAAATCACCAAAATTGGAAATCACAAAGGGACAAGCACAGCAAAACACTAAATCACCAAAATGGGAAATCACACTGGGACAACCACAGCAAAACACTAAATCACCAAAATGGGAAATCACAAAGGAACAACCACAACAAAACACTAAATCACCAAAATGGGAAATCATACTGGGACAAGCACAGCAAAACACTAAATCACCAAAATGGGAAATCACAAAGGGACAAGCACAGCAAAACACTAAATCACCAAAATGGGAAATCACACTGGGACAACCACAGCAAAACACTAAATCTCCAAAATGGGAAATCACAAAGGGACAAGCACAACAAAGAGACTCCAAAGAAACAAGAAAGAATAAACAATAAACATTAAATCTCTTAACACAAAAAACTACTCATAAACCAACGAGAGCAATGGACAGCCATTGTTGGTTTTAAATGGATATCTTCTAATCTTCTATGTTAGACGTCTTCAAATTCAATTGCATCATTTAAAAGGAGATAAATTTGGAGCATGGACCAGACAGTAGTTAATGGTGTACAATTCGGATTACATGCGTACTTCATCCAACTTGTGCGATTACCCATCGGTCTCGAAAAATTATACCGGTAAAATAGCCCCCTCACTGTAACATGACGACAGAAAAAAGCAACAAACCGCAGGGGCCCAAGTACCATACAGATGAACAAATACATAACTGTTATGGATTCTACATTAATTAATATAGAAACGAACATTGCTCTCAGTATAGTATGACTTATTCATTTGACAGTTACTGAAATTTGACCAAACAGAGTTCACAATTTCCACCAAAAAGAAGAGGTTCTTATTGAGCTCGCTCCTCAGTAGCTTACCTGGCACGTCAGGCAGCTCCACTGGAGGGTTTGACCCCACTAGCTATACCAATCAAATACTCGGTATGTACGGGCTAGGAGGATCAGGGTCAGGAACAGGGTCTGGATCTGGAACAGGATCAGCAACAGGGTCAACATCAGGCAGCGGTGGGAGCTCTGGATTCACGAATCCCTTGTTAAGTGCTTTCAATGGATTACTAGGATCATCCAGCAAAAATACCACCAATCCTTTATTGAGCGCGTTCAGCGGTAGTAATCTACTGGGCTCGCTTACAAGTGGTAACAATTTAATGGGATCGTTGAACATGAACGGGTTACTGGGCGCAGGAGGCTTTACCGGAATGGATAGTACGGGATACATCTATATTCCTTCAAGATGCACTTCAGACAGTACAGAAAGTAAGTTTTATAGTAAGTTAAGTAAGTTGCCTTCATAGATTTGTCAAAAATAATAAAGTAGGATGTGAGTAGGCATGGAGACAAAATCGTTATCTCAAAGACATATATTACGAATTCAATGTCAATAGAATCCATATAATAATTTTCAGAGTGTAAACTCCACGTTGCTCTGCATGGCTGCAAGATGGGAAGGTGAGAAATGTTTAAGTTCGTATTGAGTAAGGGTACTGATAGATTTCACTCATATTTCGAATTAGAAAATTCAGTTTTACATTCTTTAAAAGCACGTGAAATATCGGTGTATGAAAGTCAACCACAAAACAAGAAATCATATTAAAAAAATTACAACGAAACGTTTTATTGACATGCATGTTTTCAAGTGACTGATCAGGTGACCGGAAAGAGTATTAATCTCCTGGTAGCTGGCGACATAAAATTGCTTACTTATGTTGATTTTTTTGAATCAATAACATTTTTTTTTTACATTTTAGAGCTGTTATTGGCGAGGACTACGTCCGTAATGCAGGTTACAATGAAGTGGGAGAGGAGAACAATATTATAATAATGTACCCCCAGGCTGTGTCCACCACCATGTCTAATCCTAACGGATGCTGGGATTGGTGGGGATATACCAACTCTAATTTTGGTAAGTTTTCCCCTTATGTTAATTTTATTTTTTCAATGGTGTACATAACGATTCTAATTTCGGTTATCAAAATTGTATGCTTTGCCTACTTGACAATCATTTAACACACACAGACAAAAAAAAGAAGAACATCTTGATTAAACAAATGCCCAGCTTATTGCAAATTTCATGTCAAATTAATGAATGTTGAACGTCTTCAAATTCAATAGCATCAAATTTACAGCTTGGACCAGATATGTACGTTTCGGGACCTAACCCTCGTCAGTGATCCTCAATCTAAACAATGTAATATGGCCAAAGAGTGTGAACGTTATTATGTCCAAAAATGTACCGAAAGACGTATCTCTCGTATCTTTCGATACATTTTTTGACATAATAATTTTCACCCTCTTTGGCCATATTACATTGTTTAGCTTGAGGATGAGTACTCGAAACGTGCAGATCTGGTCAATGCTGCAAAATTTTCTGCTTATAAATGATGCTATTGAATTTGAAGACGTTTAACATCTGAATGTTTGAATTACTTTTCGAATATTGGCTTTAGTCATTAGTTTCTTTTTATTATGACAGATACGAATAAAGGAGTTCAAACTGAAGCCATCCGGAAAATGTTGGAACGTGCAATGGGCAGCTGGTAAAATATTTGGTAAAAGGTGGTCAGCACGACATTTCGGATCCTGATGTGATATATTGTTTTGATTTTATCTCTATTGATGCAAAGTAAAATGTAATTTTTGTAATAGTTGTTCTTGTCTTTCTTTATAGAGTAATTCGATGTACTAAAAAGTGAAAATCCTACTTGAGATTTGAATATGTAGCTCTTCAATGTATTGCACATTAACGGCCAGCTGATGTGATTGCATTTAGGATAATAATTAGCTAATAATAATGAACCTGATAGATATTATTTACGATCTTTTTTTTACAATGAGCGAATGAATGTCAAGCTAAAGGCCAAACCAGAAGTCAAAAATCACAATTAATGAGCATATGACATCAGGATGAAAACAAATTATTGATAACCATGCGATACAAAGATAAGGAGGATATTTCACACAGGATGACGTTACAGGGATAACAGCGGAACACACACAATAAAACATCAAAATAAGAACTAGACGGAGACAACGTGATCAATAACATCACGTCAGTGTGTGTGCCGGAATAATTCAAAATGATTGAAATAAATATTTATATGAGTACAAATGATGCAGTATGATAATCGTATCGATTCTAGAACTAGTATTTTGTACACGTCTCCAAATTCATATCATCATTGAAGAAGAGATGAATTTTCAGCATGGACCAGACGATCCTCAATACAAACAATGTGTAAAGACGGTGTAAGTTATGTCCATAAAATACCGAAAGATGTAGTAAGATATGTGTGATATGATGCTACAGGATATACTTTTCAGATAGTTTTTAGAAATGACTTCAAAAATTCTGGCTGCATAGAACAAATTTAGAGATTGCAATCTGTCGATGAAATACAACTTTACGTGTAGATGTGAAAAAGGGAGAACGACTTTTTCATAGCTTGTCAACAATTGAAGTAGAATCACGCTCAAATAAAGGACAACTTTATCTAATGAACAATCTTCAAAGCCCCAGCGCAAGTACGGAATGTATTGTAGGTGGCTGGATGTAGCGCATTCTTAAGAATTACACTTTGACTGCCTATAGCGACAGGATTCAATGACGGGCCCGGTCTAAACCTCTTTAGAGAAGAAATTTCTAAAACGTGGGTCCTGTAGCATCTTTTCCCACCCATTCTACTACGTATTTTGGTACATTTCTGGACATAATAATTTTCATACTTTTTGGCTATTTTACATTGTTTAGACTGAGGATCGCTGACGAGGGCTTAGTATCCGAAACGTGCATGTCTGATCCATGCTGTAAATTTATCAGGTCTTAAATGATGCTGTTGAATTTGAAGACGTTTGACATGGTCCCGCCCACCTGACCTCTCTGAATCTCAGTCAGATTCTTCTGTGGTCCACATGCATGAGCTCGCTACAGTCGGCAGAGCACAGACTGTATTTCGTATGCCTTCTGTTCTTTTATATCCATTTACATATCCATCTGTGTTTCTAGGGTCCCTGCATCATGCTGTCTGTTTGCATGTTCATCTAGTGAGAGCTTATTTAACACCACAAATGTGCGTTCTTCGAGACATCTTGGTAATCGGAAAAGTGGGAGGGTTGTGCGCACATACTCCGGATAAATACACCGTCTACCACTTGCGTTGCCGATGGCCGTCCTTAGTCGACACCTATTGCCCATTGGTATCGTTTGTTTATGTTTGGTCTTTTGTGTTTCATGTTTCTATGTTGTGAGTTGGTGTTCCATGAAAACACATGGCCGAATAACTATGTAAATATATTTTAAAAGAAAGTAAAACGGCTATGCTCTGCTTGCTAAAGATAAGTCACCAGAGAAGTCAATCAGTTTTCAGGGAACAGTGTTCTCTGGTGAGATTTTGTAAGTACCCATCTTGGAGATTCATTGTCAAGGTTGGTAAAAAAATGCTACGGTTCAGTAGTATGCATTCTGCTCATTTGATGTCCTCATGATCATATCCTCAGTATGGAAGGCAGCGTTTTATGATCTTTTTTTCAACTTCGATTGAGTTAAATCTTCCTTTGATTAATCACAAACTTTAATAAATGAAAGTCATCCAATGCTGCCTTCTTGAACTCAGACTTGATCTAAATTTCTCCTCAATTTGAATTTGATATGGCTCAAACTGAGAAATATTCACTTAACAAAATGAGTTCAATGTCTGCCAAACAGCGGATAATTTGGAAAACTGAAAATATCATCATGGGCCGTAAGTAGTGTCAAGATTGGTCCTTTAAACAAAACTCTAACTCGAACATCGATTTCTCTTTTGTAAATAAATTATAAAACATGTAATTAGTAATAATTTATATATAATGTATGTATTACATATTTGTATTCCAGTTGGGTTATCTGAATAAATTGAACTTGAACAGTAGTCAAAATTTAAATCTGCAATAACAACCAAAAAGTCTTTTAAAAATTCAAAATAGCAATAAATACTATGTCTGAGAGTCATGACACTGAAAATATAGGTCCACTGAATCCAAACTTAGACTCACATACCATATATCAGTTCATTATCAGCAAAAACACAAATTCAGAAAACTAACGTACAACAACAGACAGCCAGACAGACGGACTGAGTGGAAATATTATGTCCCCTTATTAATTCTATTTGCTCCGATGGCTGCCCGTTGAAGTATAAAAGACAAATATATAATCAAAATGATTTTCAAATTTGCATTCTCACAGAACTTTCACTCTCCTGATTTCAATATTTTTAGTCCCCTACCGGCAACGCCGAAGGGACTCTTAGTTTCCTCTCGGTCTGTCTGTCCGTCTGTCCGTCCGTCTGTCTGTCCCTACGTCTGTCCGAATATCAGTTTCCACACTTTTATTTGCAACGGATGGTGATATTATGATGAAATTTGATACACAGCTTGGTCTTGGATAGTTACAGAGCAAGTTCGACTTTCGTCACGCTTGACCTCTTTTTCGAATCGATAAAGCTAAAGCAGATAAAACCTCAGAACAGAGCTGCACAGACAGTAAGTTCAATTAAAACTCATACATGTTTAATTGAAGAGTAATTCATAGGCAGAGTTGCAGGACATAAATATATGCCGCCGGTAGGGGACTATATCGCTCAGCGATCATAACATTTTTTCTGCAACGGATGGAGATATTCAAATGAAATTTGATACACAGCTTGGTCTTGGATAGTTACAGAGCAAGTTCGACCATCGTCACGCTTGACCAATTTTTCGAGGAGTTACACCCCTTGATGACATGGAAAATTCAGGGTTTCTTTTTTTACTTTCTTCTGCAACAAATAAAGATATTCAGGTGAAATTTGATACACAGCTTGGTCTTGAATTGTTACAGAGCTAATTGGACTTTTGTCACGCTTGACCTATTTTTCGAGGAGTTTTGCCCCTTGATGACTTGGAAAATTTAGTTTTTGTCGGTTTTCCGGACTTTTTCCTGCAACAAATAGAGATATTCAAGTGAAATTTAATACACAGCTTGGTCTTAGATAGTTACAGAACTAGTTTGACTTTTGTCACACTTGACCTATTTTTTTTAGGAGTTATGCCCCTTGATGACTTGCAAAATTCAGTTTTTTGTCAGTTTTCCAGACTTTTGTTTGCAACAAATAGAGATATTCAGGTAAAATTTGATACTCAGCTTGGTCTTGGATAGTAACAGAATAAGTTCAACTTTCGTCACGCTTGAAGAGTAATTCATAGGCAGAGTTGCAAGACATAAATATATGCCGCCGGTAGGGGACTTATATCGCTCAGCGATCATAACATTTTTAGTTATGCCCTCCTCTATTTCTTTAATGAATGTTACCGTTCATACCTATATTATATGCATAGAGTGCCATAATCATAAGCCCTTTCAAACTTTGGTACAGTAAAGTTGTAATTGCCGATAGACTGTCTCTCAGTGAATACATAAGAGCTTTTGTAATAACATCAATGCATAGTACAGCTTTCATGCATTTATCAAAGTCAAACTTTGATAAATACACCATATTCAACGCATTCCAAAATCCATGTATTTATGAAAGTCAGACTTTGATGGATACATCAAACGCATTCGAAATTTTATGTGATCAAAATTTCTTGAAATTTCTAAAACGTGGGTCCTGTAGCATCATGTCCCACCCATCCTACGTCTTTCGGTACATTATTCGACATAATAAATTTCATACTCTTTGGCCATATTACATTGTTTAGATTGAGGATCACTGACGAGGGTTAAGTACCCGAAACGTGCATGTCTGGTCCATGCAGCAAATTTATCTGTTCTTATATGATGCTATTGAATTTGAAGAAGTTTAACAATTGAAACCAATGTTCATAATAAAGACAGTAGCACTAAGTCTTTCATTTCGTCTTATCTCTCACATTTACATTACATGTGTGATCATCATGGCGTTGTTACTGCTATCTTTGTTTATGGTTTCCCTGGCTGTAGCTGTGGATCCAGCACTAAGTATTGTCTTACGCTTTGTTTACTCTTAAGTCATTCAATCATACAAAATTTGTCGCAAAATTATTTCTTTAGAACCATTTATAATGGTATAAAAGACAAAGTTTACCTACACGATACGAAAATTTAAGTTTAAGTTAAAACAATTTAAAATTGTCTCATTCGAAAGTTTTCAAAAATTTCAAAATGTGACATATGGTTATATTTATGAATTTTTAACAAGAATCATACAATGTGGACAAGTCCAGTCTGTCTGTGTCGGGTATATCTAGTGGAGCGTGCATGGCCACACAGCTTCATGTCATCTTCTCGAAACACTTCATGGGTGCTGGGATCATTGCCGGAGGTAAAATATAGTGTACAAATATTCATTTCTACAATTATAGATAAGTACGCACAGATTCATTTTTTTTACAAATCAGATTTAAGTCTATAATGATTTTAGGATCATAGATACGCTAAATCTATATCTGGTAGCATTTTTCACCATTTAAGAAAGGAAAATTAAGTCAATGTATGTATACAAATTTAAAGTTAGTAATTCAAGCATAAAAGTCTAAAGGAAATATTGTTTGCAGTTCCGTTTGCTTGTTCCGATGGTAATTTAGCAGGAGCCACGAAGTGTATGCTTACTCCCGCCCTGGAGACAGTATTTACCTATGAGAGGCTGGTCTCATCAGGTGCTCTCTTCGGGAATGTGGATTCAGCATCTAGCATGGCCAATGACAAGATTTACATATTTGCGGGTACTCAGGATTCTGTTGTTAACCCAGGTAAGTTTACACCTGTAAGTTTATGAAGTTGTTATAAGGTAAAGCCAGGTCAGTTCAAACCTGTAAGTTCATGAAGTTGTTATAAGGTTAACCAAGGTAAGTTTACACCTGTAAGTTTATGAAGTTGTTAGAAGGAAAACCCAGGTCAGTTTACACCTGTAAGTTTATGAAGTTGTTATCAGGAAAAACCAGGTCAGTTTACACCTGTAGGTTTATGAAGTTGTTAGAAGGAAAACCCAGGTCAGTTTACACCTGTAAGTTTATGAAGTTGTTAGAAGGAAAACCCAGGTCAGTTTACACCTGTAAGTTTATGAAGTTGTTATAAGGAAAAACCAGGTCAGTTTACACCTGTAAGTTTATGAAGTTGTTAGAAGGAAAACCCAGGTCAGTTTACACCTGTAAGTTTATGAAGTTGTTAGAAGGTAAAGCCAGGTCAGTTTACACCTGTAAGTTTATGAAGTTGTTAGAAGAAAACCCCAGGTCAGTTTACACCTGTAAGTTTATGAAGTTGTTAGAAGGAAAACCCAGGTCAGTTTACACCTGTTAGGTTATGAAGTTGTTAGAAAGAAAACCCAGGTCAGTTTACACCTGTAAGTTTATGAAGTTGTTAGAAGGAAAACCCAGGTCAGTTTACACCTGTTAGTTTATGAAGTTGTTAGAAGGAAAACCCAGGTCAGTTTACACCTGTTAGTTTATGAAGTTGTTAGAAGGAAAACCCAGGTCAGTTTACAACTGTAAGTTTATGAAGTTGTTAGAACACATGAAGTCAATAAAACAGTGCAAATGGTGCCCCCGGCTGTTTATTTTTCATAGACAACAGATACAAGGCATTTCTATATGTCGTGACTTAGGAGTACATGGGACCTCATTGGCCATATAAGAAAAAATATATTTCTCACTATCATGCGGTCTGCAGACCAGCTCAAACCCCCATTTTTGTAACATACGTGACTGTCGCCATTTAAGAATTTTACATTCAAGTCACTGAAAACAAAGTAAAACACTTTCAACCCAGATAAACTTTATTTTCTAATTTTAGGGTGACGTGTTTTTCATCTTTTCAGATTAATTAATTTTCCCTTTAAACCTTATTAGTTTGATTTCCATCACATTGAAAAATGTCGCCAATTTTCGATTTTTCAACATAATGAACATATAAAGTTATACTATGTTTGCTAAAAAGATAGTTATAAATGATTAAACGACTTTATGATAAAGAGAAAAGGTCTAATTTAACATGCATTGAACATTTTTTTGAGTAAACAGAAGTATCTTTGAAAAAAGTCAAGTTTTTCATCAAAAAATTGATTGGTCATTTAAGAATGTAACATACGATACCTATCATAATATTTCTCATGAACATGAAAGATGGTGCCCACACTCTTTTTATCCTTCTTTGCTAACGTAAGAAGAAATTCAATCAAGTGCAACGAGAAATGTATCATAAATGATGAAATAAACTGGAGATGAAAGTTGAATTTGAACATACGTGATGTAACATACGTTGTCTGCCACTACAATTCATTGGTATAAAATCATTTTTCTGATGATCAGTGATCACATGGTATGTCACATGGTTTGGGGAGATGTTGTTCCTTCATAATAAGCAAAAATAACACTGCTACGTAGGAGAAAAAATTGTGAAATTACTTTTATCCCAAATCTTATCCAATTTTAGATAGTGTCGGATATTTTATGTAAAATTTTCAGAAATTAAGTATCTCACGAAAAAAATAGTTCAATGCTATTTTCAAAACTCATAACTGTGCATGATACGCTCAAATTTCCTCTGTTGTACATATTATTGTGTATTTTAAGTTCGTAACATACGTTACAATTGGTAACAAATGTTACCATGTGCAATTCTTTCCGTTTTACGAATCAGTGCGAAGAACCGTTGGTTGTAAGTCCTGTGCTCTATAAGAAATCACTTAGAATCAAACAATTAGAGCATAAGCATGTAAGAAAATTTCATTCTATGCAATATTTGGCAAAATATGAGCATTTTGCTTCAAAGAATGAAGTAAAATGTGAAAGAATACATCTCACATGTAAAAAATTACACTCTGAATTAACTTTTAGTGACTTTTCTATCATTACAGTTTGAACCGTTATGTTTTAATTCAAATTCTTTGATAATTGATGATACATCCATGATTGCACTATATAATAAATGTAAAATTATGATTCTTCTTTCGGGAAACATACGTTACCATGATTTCTCATTAGTTTGGAGACTTCTTTGGTCCATCACCAACCTCAAGTTAAGTAAAACGGTTAAGACTTATCCAAGTTCGTTAATTAACGAGGAAAATTGGCGTTTTGGTCCCATATGATTTTCTTGGATTAAAGTTAGAATTAATATCTTTAATAAATTAAATTTTTATTTGCTAATGTTTAAATCACCCCGATGAAAAGTTCTTAAAATAAATACTTAGTTGAAAATATGGTGCTTGAATATTGAAAAGGATAAAATCTTAAGAGAAAGCTGATAAAATGTCAAAAAATATACTAACTTCAAGCAACTCTGGAGTACTAAAGTCATCAGTAATTGATACTTTGAAACATACGTTACTTCTGATTAACTTCAGTAATATGCTTCAAAAATTAAAGAGAGCTGTTAAAGTTTCTTAAATCAAGTGTATTTGCATACTTATATATATGAAACAGATATATAAATGGCTTTCCGGATATTAAATTGTCACAAATTAAAGATATTGATAATGAAACCTGGTCATTATGTTTGCATATTTCTTTGATTTGGTCGCTTTTTTGTACCTGTAGCTCTTCTTCGTCAGGAAAGGGCAAAAATGAAGAAAGATGAAAAAAAAATCCATTAATTTTGTAGAATAAAACTATATTTTGAAGAATTAGTGATAATAATGGAGAAATAACAGAGTAGGAAACATTTTTTACGCATTATAGTGACGCAATATGTAGGTAACACATGTTACATTGAGGTAAATTTAAAAAATACGGCCATCTTTTAAATTCATATTTTAGAAAAATGGAAAAAATAATGTTGAAAATATTTTGGGAATTAAACCCTCGGGTATGTAGCTTTATTTCCCCAAGAGATTGAAATTTTATGAGGCCACTCATGTCACCTCATTCTTCAGACCCTATTTGCACGGTTTTATTGACTTTGAGTGAGAAGGAAAAAGGATATATTTCCTGCAAGACTTCCTTGTACTAACCTCAGCGGACCACACTTACAGGAGAACGAAAATCATTTTATATAATATTAATCATGTGGTGTATGAAAATATTTTTTTTATAAATTATATGAACATGATAAGTACGGCGCGTTTTGAAAGCACCACCTACAATACATTCTACTAGGCCCTCGATCCTCACTTGCAGTGGAGAAAGTTCATTAGAAAAGGTTTTCTTGGAATCCGGTTTCGGCTTTTGTTGTGACTTTTATTCACTGATCAGGCAAAATAATATTAACAAACAGCAGTTGGAGGGGCAGCGTGGCACAGAAAAAAAAAACATCCACAAAGAACGACCCAACAACAAACAGATTCTTAAATGCTTGATAGGGACAAACAAAAGTCGATGGTGTGTATAGTGGCAATTAATCGAATTATTTCTTTTCCCTAAATTTAAAAGTCATAATTTGAAGGGAAGCACATGCGAATGGTATTCATCTCATATCCATCCTCTTGTAGGCATCTAAGACACATATTTAATAGCTTTATCTCTGTTAACTAGGTAACGGCAAGAACATAGCTAAATTCTACTCACACTTTATACACAACAATGGAAACATCAAGGAAGTGTTCAATGTTCGAGCAGAGCATTCCATGGTAGGTCTTTGTGAATGAATTGATCAATAATGAAATTTTTTATCCACTGTAATATTTTCAGTTACCAATGCGCAGTTCAAGAATGTTAAATGTCTTCAAATTCAATAGCATCATTTAGGACCTGATAAATCTAAAGCATGGACCAGACATGCACGTTTCGGGTACTAAACTAGAAGTAAATGATCATCAATGAAGATCGAAGTCGAAGTAGAGGGTATCCAACGGATGAACATATAAAGAAATAAACTGATAGAAATTTAAATGCTCAAATGTGATGCTCAGTTATTCTTTGCCAAACTTATTTTGATATCATTCATTGAAAATGGCCAACAGAACTTTGTATCTCAAGCTATATCATAGAAATCGAATCGTATGTGTATACATTAAACAGAATCTATATGAATAAGTATAAACGAAAAAAAATATAAAAAAAAAACCAAACTAAAATATAGTCATTTTACTCTTAAGCCAACAGAGAACTATGGAGGATCATGTGATAAACTGAACAGTGGATCGTACTTGAACAATTGCGGATACAATGCTGCGTTCGAACTTCTGAATCATATCTATGGAGGTAACCTACAGGTAAATCATATCTATGGAGGTAACCTACAGGTAAATCATATCTATGGAGGTAACCTACAGGTAAATCATATCTATGGAGGTAACCTACAGGTAAATCATATCTATGGAGGTAACCTACAGGTAAATCATATCTATGGAGGTAACCTACAGGTAAATCATATCTATGGAGGTAACCTACAGATAAATAGTCATGACTGAAATAAACTGAATAAAGAGACGAATTAAAGAAATAATGGATATAAGGATAATAGGTAAATAAATGGATATATGAATGAATATTACAATCAAAGAAATGAATGGATGAAAAAATGTACAACATTCCCATTTCATCGTTTTAAGATTTACAAATGATATACATCTAGTAGGATCCGATAGATAAAACACTACGTGTCATAACTAAGAAAAATAATGTTATTCCCATGAAGAGAAGAAAACACTAATTCCAAAAACAGTATTCATTAATAGCATCATTTAAGAACAGATAAATCGTCAACATGGACCAGACATGCACGTTTCGGTTACTTAACCCTCGTCAGTGATCCTCAAATCTAAAATCTGTATATTCTACTTTTTATGGTGCTAATCTTGAGATTGATATCATGTAATAATTGATTCCCTTCATCTTCAGAAGCTATCTATTACCTCTACATCTCCACCAGCGGGCCAAGTAAGTTGTTTTCTATCTTGGATCAGTAATCCTATTAAACTGTAACCGATTTTTGCTTGGTTCAATTTGTCCCCGAGGTTGAAATGGTTGATTTAATCACGTACTCCCCTTTTGATCCTCTCAAATGTTTGGGCTCCGGTCTCATTCCTTCAACATAGCCTTAGGGAATAGTACATCTTAGATGGACAGGATTGGTGTCGCGAAGATTCACACAGCCCTACCCCTACCACAGACTTGACCAAACCTATTTCTTATACAAAATCAGGATAAAACAGGAACCAAAGCAAAAGGCTGTTCGAGGATAGCAATATTGGACACTTTGTTTTTCTCTATCCTATACTCTGTTTTCTGTTCAGTGACTGGTGTCGCGAAGATTCACACAGCCCTACCCCTACCACAGACTTGACCAAACCTGTTTCTTATACGCATAATCGGTCTCTTTTCCTGACGTGAACGTTTTATCGAGTTGGCGACAAACTAAATCAAATTTTCAACATCTTGGATAAAGCATCAATGATGAAGATTCATACATGTGTGTATGGTGCTGTTTTTGACCAGAATGGCAAATGTGGATAATGATCATATCCCTGTATACAGCACAAAATGACAAATATGGATAATGACCATATCCCTGTATACAGCACAAAATGACAAATATGGATAATGACCATATCCCTGTATATAGCACAAAATGACAAATATGGATAATGACCATATCCCTGTATACAGCACAAAATGACAAATATGGATAATGACCATATCCCTGTATACAGCACAAAATGACAAATATGGATAATGACCATATCCTTGTATACAGCACAAAATCGATAATTCAGCAAATCAGAAACCGAAGCCATACAAAATCAGGATCAAACAGGAACCAAAGCGAAAGACCGTTCGAGGATAGCAATATTGGACACTTTGTTTTTTTCTATCCTACACTCTGTTTTCTGTTCAGATATTTCACGATGATGTCATTTCACGATGATGTCATTTCACGATGATGTCATTTCACGATGATGTCATACATCAAATCTACGAAGCAATGTAGAAGGAGCACATATCAATGTCGAAGAACTACGAATATTTCGAAAACATTACTACGATACCTGCACGATTTGTTAATAGAAACTACATTGCATAAATGATAAACACGTATGTTTTGTTATGTTATCTTTTAATTACATTCTTTAAAATGAATTCTATCTAAAATATATAAAATTGCAGTTGCTGAAATTTGACCAGTCCGAATTCTTTCATCTCAGTCCGGCTCGGAAATATGGAATGGACACGACTGGTTATATCTATGTGCCGTCAGGATGTATGGACAAAACTAGAAGTAAGTTTTCTGATAACTAACTTTGCAATGTTGGGTTTTTTTTTTCAATAAATTGATGCTATGTTGTAAAATTAGATCAATAAGTAACGAAAGCAAAGTGTCTCTTCTGCATCAGAATCGGAAAGTAAAAAAAAGGGGGGGTCTCAAACAAAACTCGGTTGCAGCACTCACAGTAAAACTGCGAAAGCACAGAGTAGCCAAGTATTGAAAGATACTTTGCACTCTTTGTCATAGGGATTTATGTCTTTGAACAGCTTCACAATACAGAGGAGAATAAAGTAAAGAAGTAAAGAAAACAAAGTACATAAACGCATTCCAACAAATAATTTTGCTACAACGACATTAGTGAGATTCTCAAGATCGTTATAGTCAAGAAATGATTACACACAAGAGAACAACAACAACAACAACAACAAAACTCCAAACAAAGGGCATCTCATGCTTTATGAGATGAAGATATTATTATACGGAGTACATAAGCAAGTGCATGCCGAATCCCATAAAAGGAAATCGATATGTAAAATTTTATATATATGCAAAGTGTTCTTTCAAGAAGGTGACAATCTACGAAGTTGACAAATGGACCAAGCGACCTGCCCATCGATATAAATGGATGAATAGAACAGTGAATGGATTTTAAGGGATGGGATGGAAGGTCATTTTCCTCATACTAAAGATACATTCAATTCAGTGAATGAAAGTCAAACTTAAAAGTCAAAACCATATTACAAAAAATACCCGCAATCGAAAGGTTTTCGAATTTTGGAAAAAATACAAAACATACGCGAAAACAAATACATGTAACTGGTCACGTGCCTTAAGCGACTACTAGAATGAGATAAAGAAGATCCTGACGACAATATCTCAACAGCATTCACAATAGAGTACCAAATTGAGCATCGACGGACCCCTAGAAGTACTATGACTTGAGTTATTGTTTCAATCGAAGATTCGCAAAATGATGCTATATATACATTAATCTATAAGTAGACACATACCATACGATGCAAATAAAAAAATAATACTGCAAACAGAGAAAGACTTTGAAACAATGACATGAAATAATTGAATGCATTTTCTCTACTTTGAACAAACCTCTGCTCACCAGACCATAAATATATAATACAGGGTTTATCTATAATGCATCTTTCTCCATGAAAATATATGTACTTTTGAGAGAGCTTAGAAATTGTTGTATTGATTTCTTTTTCAGAGTGCAAACTGCATGTCGCCTTACATGGTTGTGAGATGGGAAGGTAGGTACGTCCCTGGGTATACAGTATGATGGCGATATTATGCTTGCTCATACGCTTGTATGATATGAGATATGCACGTGAATGTAGCTGCATATGATCTAAAAGGACATCTTGATCGAATTCAGCACAATGGATGCTCGCTCATATAATATTTGCATGCGTACAAAGTATATAAATGATGTTGATGAAAACGTTAAAGAAGGCAAAAGCATACATGTACATTATGCTAGTTCATGAAAAAAATCATAACAAAATCATACCAGGGACGTATATATATACGTCCCTGATCATACGAAATAATCTTATATAATAAATGAATTCGAAATCAGATAAATCAATTCAATTCAAATAAAAAAAATCTGGGGGAAAGCTTTGCAGGATAAATGTCAAATTTTTTTGCTAAAATGTTGTGAGCGCGTGAGCTGAATGGCCATAAAATTTTACAACTAAGTTAAACGTAGCGAATGGGCACCCTATGTGGGCACCGATTGCTCATTGGTCTCGTCGCTTTATTCTCTTCTTTAGTCTTTTGTGGTTAGTGTTTTGACGTAGTGTCTAATGCTTAGTGTTTAATCTTCCTTGTTCCTTTTGTGTCTATTATGCTAGTCCCCGCTATGTTTTTCTTTCATTTTAATAGTTTGGTGTCTTGCTGTGGGGGTTGTAGCCGAGTACTGTTGGAGATCCAGTCCTTTCCTGTTTTGAATGAATCACCGTACTTTATTTATGAAAAATAAAAATAAAATTAAGTGTTCCGACTCTGCCGTCAGATAGCAGCCTTCTGGTACAAAGAATACCACTTTGGTTCACCGACATATGTTACGGATAGTGATTCCTCATTAATGGTACTTCAAGCCAAACTATTTCAAACTAGACTCAGAAATTTAAAAACTACATGTATACATTTTACTAAATAATCTCATATATGAATAGATTAAAAGGCATATAAAGAGGGATAAATAAAACGCCAAAGATATAATAGAATTTGTTAAAAATGATACAGGTAAATCATTAGATTATCCATTGTTGCAATTTATTTCAATTACTACAGTTTCAATGAGTGAATCAAAGGTTATAGATCCGATTTTTCAATGAAGCAGATTGATTGATGAATACAAGAAGTCTTTTCTTCGTAAACGTCATCAAGCATTTCATAGACAATTTGAATAGAGAACGTTGTTTTCAAATCTAAGTAAAATGTAAGACTTATAGATAAGTTACTACAGACTTTTGCTTATTGAATGAAGAGTTCTTTCATCTGCATATAGGACTATAATTGGTGAGAAGTACGTAAGATATGCCGGGTATAACGAGGTAGGAGAGGCCAACAACATCATCATCCTCTACCCGCAGGCAATTAAAACACTCTCCAACCCTAATGGATGCTGGGACTGGTGGGGATATACAGGTCTTTACTTCGGTGAGTATAAATAGGAGATACCAGCAACATCATACTGTACCCTCCTCACCAACCTTAATGGCTGCTTGGAGTTGTGGTGATATACAGGGCTCACTTTGGTGAGTATGATAAGGAGAGACCTACAATAACATCATACTTTACCCTCAGGCCATTAAATCACTTACAAATCATAATGGATGCTGGGATCGATGGGGATATATGTGTACAGGACTTCTCCTGAAGTATAGTTTTTTTTTCATTTGCTTAACACAACAATATTTACGCTGTTGTCGGAGGACAAATATTCCAACAAACTATTGGAATTCCAATGGGCACAAACTGTGCCCCTCTCCTCGCTGACATATTCCTCTATTCATACGAGGCAGAATTCATACAGTCTCTGTTTTCAAATAACAAAATGAAGCTAACATCGCAGTTCAACTGGACTTACAGATACATTGATGACGTGTTCTCCATCAATAATTCAACCATTCAGGCTTTTCTTGGCGCCATCTATCCCAGTGAAAGAATGACCACATAAAACAATTGATAGCAATGTTACACTTCATTCTTCAACCTAGACATACATGTACTATTTCGATCAGTGACAACCGTAATTTTAACACCTCTTTTATTGCAAACGTGACGTTTGATTTCACAATCACAAACTTCTCCTTCATGTCTGAAGATAGCAGCGTTCTCTCATTGCCTACCCATGGCGTATTCATTTCACAACAAATACGCTCTGCAAGAGTATGTTCTACTTACGAGAACTTCATATTGAGGGCAATGGAGTTAATCACCTGCTTGCTCAAGGTTATTTAAGGGAACGACTTAAAAGAACTTATTGCACATTTCGACATTTGCCTATCAAGAATGAGTAAGGACATTCTTGAGTGAGATCTTTCCAGTTGACCGTCTTTTACCTATTTAAACACCATCGGGTTATACATGTTTCCATTTGGTATTCGCGGCTGCATGTAGCATGTAGCCAGAGGACGCTTCATTCGGGGGTCGCGGTTTCCTTGTTAAAAGAAACTTACACAATTTTGTCATGTACCCCTGGCTCTTTGATCCCTGAACTAGGATTGTTACTTCTTCCCTGGTATCCTTCGGTGAGTAGGGGATGCTTACTCCTCCTGGGCACCTAGTCCCACTTCTAGCTTGGTTGGGGTCCGTCGATGCTTAATTTTGTGCTCTATTGTGAGTGCTGTTGAGATTATCGTCAGGATCTTCTTTAACTCATATGAGAGATTATAATAATTCTTTCATCCAAAACCATCAAAACTCTCTTACAATAAACTCTTTTGATCATTTAGTATCAGCGGGGTATACTTGTTGGCAAAGACATTTCTAGCCGAAATTATTAGACATAACAGCACAATTCAGAAAAGAAAGGAGAGGATCTCCATCAAGAGTCCATTGCATTACCCATACAGCAAAAAAAAAAAAACATGTGCGAAAACATGGATAGAGAAGCGTAAACAGGGACAAGGAACACCAAAATAATACAACGTTAAAACGCTTAACACACATGATTACATATAAAGTAACGATACAGGTGATCGGGGCCCTGTCTTCTCTAAGGAGACGTGGACAGGGCCCGTTATGTACAATTCAGAGTTATCTTCTGGTGACATTATGATCATAACTACGGTATAAAAGGCGATTGGTGATTCTGACGCATTTTCTATAGAAATCATGTCTACATTTGATCCTTCTTCTTTTGTTTATTACATGTATGTTACCATGAAAGGCAGGTAATCTATTCTGTTACCTGTATATACATAGGTCCAAATTTCAAAAGCAGCTCAGAGCATATTTGTAATAAATGCATCAAAGATACAAAGTGCCGAGTTGCAAAACTTGAATGTAAGTATGAATAATGCAGAGTACATGGATTGTATAACTAAATGGCCTTGACAGATGGGAAACATTACTTGCACGTTCCAGGTTGATACAAATCCATTATATAATAATTCAGAAATTATTTTTAATTACCTGAGTCCTATGATTTGACCTTTGATCCCAAAATCAATAGGGTCATCCTTGATTCATGGCAAACATTTCTGGCAAGTTTCGTGATCATAGGTACATATGTACATGCTCAGATATGGTCCGGAAACCATCTTCAATCATCAAAGTCCTATGACCTTGATCTTTGACAATTGAATCCCAAAATCATTAGGGTCATCCTTGATTCATGGAAACCATCTCTGGCACGTTTCATGATCATAGGTGCAATACATATCCAAATATTGTCCGGAAACCATATTCAATTATCAGAGTGATATGACATGACCTTTTGATCCCAAAAGCAATAGGGGTCATCCTTGATTCATGGGATACATTTCTGGCAACTTTCATGATTATAGGTGTAATACAGGCACAAATATGATTCCGAAACCATTTTCAATCATCAGAGTCCTGTTACCTTGACCTTTTGACCCCAAAATCAATAGGGTAAGTATATGGAGTTTCATTGCACTAGCATGTATCATTCTTGACCTATAGTCCGGAAAATAATTGTTGATGCTCGCCCGCCCATACGCCCGCTCGCCCGCCCATACGCCCGCTTGCCCGTCCCATATCAAATTAGGAGCCGAGTTTTGCAACTCAGTTAAAATTCCAGAGTTTATGACCTAAAAAATTCTTAGTCATTTGTAAATGTCTACAATATCTCTGAATATCCAAGTGTAAGGGATAAGATGATATAGTAAATATTGTATGACCGAAGTGCAGGAACATCACCGTCAAGCCAGGAATTATTTACTGGAACCAAAACCACCTCATTTGTCATACACACTTGTATATTGAATTTAATATGATTTTTTCTGTTTACTATTTTGATATTGTGTTTGTGTTTGTGTAACGCTTGCTTTGTTATATAATCAAATTCTTTTAAATATATACGTTCTATTTAATATTTTCCCTTCGACGTCAACCTCCTTTACATTTTTTAACTACAACGTATACATAATATAATGTAGTGGTCTTTTTATTCTCGATTGTCCGGAATGGTAATCGTTCATTATTTCAGATACATACATGTATAAATCATTATAATATTATTTCAGCCACCAACAAAGGGTTCCAGATAGAAGGAATACGTAGGATGCTGGACAGGGCGATGGGAGGCTGGTAGACGTAATATCACTTCGTGTATGACGGTGAATTCAAATTCATCCGTCGCTCATTTACATGGACGTTTCCTTTGTGTGTTTTTTTCAGTCAATAGATTTTTTCATAAATTTACCTTACATTGGTACACATGGTACACATGTATGCTTAGTTTTTGTTTCAAGAGTCTTGCTAGAGATAACTTTTGACCGTCAAAGTTTAAATCTCAACGTCTTGTATACACGGATGAAATAAAATTTTAGGCTGTTATAAAAATATATATATAAAAACGAAAAAGTAAAAGATTCCCGAAAATAAAAGGGATGTGGGTACGTGTGGATTTACAGTACATTGTATATATTGTCATGTACACCATAATTAAAATACACGACTTTTGGAGTACGAAGTTTTGATAGAAAGCCTGATCGATAAAGTTAATCTGTATATAGTATTTATAAACAATAGAGTAGAAACGTTGGTTGAAACAAGAATGTATTACAATCTGAGACCTTTACTGGACAAATATTTTCAGATAAAGTTCTATTTATGTTTGTATACCACAGAAAGGTAAGGAATGTGTTTAAATTTAATAGTATAGATCTTTTACTATCGCAATAACTCTATCAATAGAAATTCTACAAACCAAGTGACTTTATCAACGCTTGTTGTTGTGTAGATTTTAGGCAAGTATCAAGAAAGACTGTTTAGAAAAAAAGCATTTAGAAAAATTCACATTGATCGACACTTGAATTATATAAGGCCAAAGTGATAAAATATTTTGTTTTACGTCCATGATATTTTCCCTCCCTACCAAGCAAGAAAGTATGCAAACACTTTAGCATATATGTAATTACTGAAAATACTCTAAGTAGGAAAATGAAGACTTCGATAAAGAAATTATAGGAAAATTGTCTCGTGGAGGAGAGAGATGTATCTGAATTTATGTTTTAAAGAAATCCCAGTTGTGTCAACGTCAAGACATATTGATAAAGGTGTGTACATGTGTTCATATACTGAGATGAGATACCAATCATAAGAGAAAGGAGGGGATCTCCAACAACACCTAGTTGCAGCACCAACAGCAAAACCCGAAAACACCCACTGTAAAGCAGACACGCACAGAAAGAGACCCAAATGGTACAAGGAACGCCAAATCATAAAACACAAAACACAAATGACTACACATAAACCAACGAGACCAATGGGCAATCGGTGCCGACTAAATAACTTTGTATATTTCTTAATTGAAGAAAATGAATACCCGTGTTTGCATTTTTCCAAAGAAACTGCCTGAATGCCCGCGGACTTAATATTCTATTACTATGACCTTATAAGTTTTACAAACAGTTCACAGATTTAAATACAAACATTTATAACCTCTTACAAGACCTTGTAACAATAAACATTTACTTTGAATTCAATAATATTTAAATACAAATGACTTTAGAGCGATATAATCTCAACACATATTTAAATTTAAAGCTGCATTTCTGGACCACGAGTGGATTCATGCACCACCGGCATCACATTATGTTGAGTGTTTGAAACGTAAACAATCATCGAAATGAGTAAAATTATCAGTTTTCGTTGCGTAGATATAAAAATAATTTGTATAAAAGTTTCCTTTTTTCCCGTGCACTCATTCTCTGGGCGTATTCATACCTATAAGGGGTGCTACGCGGTTTTGGTCTAATCCCGCGAATCCTGCCGCCATTTCTATAAAGTTAATAGCCATATCAGTTCCCGTGATCACCATCAGTACTAAAGATAGCGGGTCCCTCTTGTCTTGTAGGTATAATTGGAAAAATATAAACCCAGCGGTCACTAGAGAAGTTAACTTAAAATACCCAATCAAATACACTACTTTCTCTGACTCCGTGTCGTAACGTGAAATCAACACCGTTAATACAATTGCCGCCAAAAACAGTATACCTAAGTAGGCGTAGAACACACGTTCCCAGTGCTCGTTAATGAAGCTAAATCCAGAGTTAATCCACGCCATGGCTAGTTCCGTGGCGTCAAACCCGTATCCTATCCACATTCGGAAAATAAAAATCCGTGCGGCGTTAGACTCTCCTAATTTATACACACCTAAACAATATAGAACATCCATTTTAGAAATTTTGAAGTATTACAGACTCTGTCTCATGAAATATAGCATAATCCTATTCACTGTAATTTCTTCAAGCTCCATGTCATAAGTTTTTCCGACTTGGCGCTTCGAATCATTTAATTTTGCCATGCAAGGTTTAAAAATCAATACACCCATGTATCAATTTAGCCATAAATCTCCGACTTTGAAACCTCGTACACACTACAGGGGTATGTAATAGTGCTTCCGTGGGAATTTAAACGCAAGTTTTGACTTGTATGTATTGCTTTAAATTGCGATTTATCAAAATATGTGTCCGCATTATCATGATTATACCGGATAATTGATGACATTTAAAAAGCTTTTTGAACTTTTTTTTACAGAAGCGAGAAAAAGATACCTTCACCTTTAACAAAAGAACATAAATTATTCCATATGTCAAGATATAAATCACCAATTGATTATAGGTATTTCACATAAAAGAGACAATTCTTAACATAATTTAAGTCTTCCGCGTTTATCATGTTGCTTTTGGTTTCTTTTTCGTTCTATTAAGCAATGTATAGTCTGATATATTTTCGTAAAAATACGTGCACAACACTTTTGTATCAGCATTATTTCAAGCATTGGTTTTGGGGGTCCATCGAGTATTGAACACTGACCAACCATGACGATTTATCGCGTGAGATCCATCCAGCATTGCACACTGACCAACCATGATGACTAATCTCATGGGATCCATCCAGCATTACACACTGACCAACCATGACGACTAATCTCTTGAGATCCACCCAGCATTGCACACTGACCAACCATGACGACTAATTTCATTAGATGCATCCAGCATTGCACACTGACCAACAATGACGACAAATCGCATGATATCCACCCAGCATTGCACACTGACCAACCATGATGACTAATTTCATTAGATGCATCCAGCATTGCACACTGACCAACAATGACGACAAATCGCGTGATATCCACCCAGCATTGCACACTGACCAACCATGATGACTAATTTCATTAGATGCATCCAGCATTGCACACTGACCAACAATGACGACAAATCGCGTGAAATCCACCCAGCAACGCAAACTGACCAACCATGACGATTAATCTCATCGCGTGAGAACCATCCAGCATTACACACTGACCAACCATGACGACTAATCGCGTGAGATCCATCCAGCATTGCACACTGACCAACCATGATGACTAATCTCATGAGATTCATCCAGCATTGCACACTGACCAACCGTGACGACTAATCTCATGAGATTCATCCAGCATTACACACTGACCAACCATGACGACTAATCGCGTGCGAACCATCCAGCATTACACACTGACCAACCATGACGACTATCTCGTGAGATCCGTCCAGCATTACACACTGACCAACCATGACGACAAATCGCCATAGATCCATCCAGCATTGCACACTGACCAACCATGACGACTAATTTCATGAGATGCACCCAGCAATGCACACTGACCAACCATGACGACTAATCGCGTGCGAACCATCCAGCATTACACACTGACCAACCATGACGACTAATCGCGTGCGAACCATCCAGCATTTCACACTGACCAACCATGACGACTAATCGCGTGCGAACCATCCAGCATTACACACTGACCAACCATGACGACTAATCGCGTGCGAACCATCCAGCATTGCACACTGACCAACCATGACGACTAATCGCGTGTGAACCATCCAGCATTACACACTGACCAACCATGACGACTAATCGCGTGCGAACCATCCAGAATTACACACTGACCAACCATGACGACTAATCTCGTGAGATCCATCCAGCATTACACACTGACCAACCATGACGACTATCTCGTGAGATCCGTCCAGCATTACACACTGACCAACCATGACGACAAATCGTCATAGATCCATCCAGCATTGCACACTGACCAACCATGACGACTAATTTCATGAGATGCACCCAGCATTGCACACTGACCGACAATGACGACAAATCGCGTGAGATCCACCCAGCAATGCACACTGACCAACCATGACGACTAATCTCTCGAGATCCACCCAGCAATGCACACTGACCAACCGTGACGACTAATCTCTCGAGATCCACCCAGCAATGCACACTGACCAACCATGACGACTAATCTCTCGAGATCCATCCAGCATTACACACTGACCAACCATGATGACTAATTTCATTAGATGCATCCAGCATTGCACACTGACCAACAATGACGATAAATCGCTTGAGATCCACCCAGCAACGCATACTGACCAACCATGACGACTAAACTCATGAGATCTATCCAGCATTGCACACTGACCAACCATGACGACTAATCGCGTGAGAACCATCCAGCATTGCACACTGACCAACGATGATGACTTATCTCATGAGATCCATCCAGCATTGCACACTGACCAACCATGACGACTAATCTCATGAGATCCATCCATCATTACACTCTGACCAACCATGACGACTAATCTCATGAGATTCATCCAGCATTACACACTGACCAACCGTGACGACTATTCTCATGAGATCCATCCAGCATTGCACACTGACCAACGATGATGACTTATCGCGTGAGAACCATCCAGCAATGCACACTGACCAACCATGACGACTAATCTCATGGGATCCATCCAGCAATGCACACTGACGAACCATGACGACTAATCTCATGGGATCCATCCAGCATTGCACACTGACCAACCGTGACGACTAATCTCATGGGCTCCATCCAGCAATGCACACTGACCAACGATGATGACTAATCTCATAAGATCTATCCAGCATTGCACACTGACAAACCATGATGACTTATCTCATGGGATCCATCCAGCAATGCACACTGACCAACCATGACGACTAATCGCGTGAGATCCATCCAGCATTGCACACTGACCAACCATGATGACTAATCTCATGAGATTCATCCAGCATTGCACACTGACCAACCGTGACGACTAATCTCATGAGATTCATCCAGCATTGCACACTGACCAACCGTGACGACTAATCTCATGAGATCTATCCAGCATTGCACACTGACCAACCATGACGTTTAATCTCATGGGAACAATCCAGCAATGCACACTGACCAACCATGACGACTAATCGCGTGAGAACCATCCAGCAATGCACACTGACCAACCATGACGACTACTCTCATGGGATCCATCCAGCATTGCACACTGACCAACCGTGACGACTAATCTCATGAGATCTATCCAGCATTGCACACTGACCAACCATGACGACTAATCTCATGGGAACAATCCAGCAATGCACACTGACCAACAATGACGACTAATCGCGTGAGATCCATCCAGCAATGTACACTGACGAACCATGACGACTAATCGCGTGAGATCCATCAAGCATTGCACACTGACCAACCATGATGACTTATCTCATGGGATCCATCCAGCAATGCACACTGACCAACGATGATGACTAATCTCATAAGATCTATCCAGCATTGCACACTGACCAACCATGATGACTTATCTCATGGGATCCATCCAGCAATGCACACTGACCAACCATGACGACTAATCGCGTGAGATCCATCCAGCATTGCACACTGACCAACCATGATGACTAATCTCATGAGATTCATCCAGCATTGCACACTGACCAACCGTGACGACTAATCTCATGAGATTCATCCGGCATTGCACACTGACCAACCGTGACGACTAATCTCATGAGATCTATCCAGCATTGCACACTGACCAACCATGACGACTAATCTCATGGGAACAATCCAGCAATGCACACTGACCAACCATGACGACTAATCGCGTGAGATTCATCCAGCATTGCACACTGACCAACCATGACGACTACTCTCATGGGATCCATCCAGCTATGCACACTGACCAACCATGACGACTAATCGCGTGAGAACCATCCAGCATTGCACACTGACCAACCATGACGACTAATCTCATGAGATTCATCCAGCATTGAACACTGACCAACCATGACGACTAATCTCATGGGATCCATCCAGCAATGCACACTGACCAACCATGATGACTAATCGCGTGAGAACCATCCAGCATTACACACTGACCAACCATGATGACTTATCTCATGGGATCCATCCAGCAATGCACACTGACCAACCATGACGACCAATCGCCTGAGAATCATCCAGCATTGCACACTGACCTACCATGAGGACTAATCGCGTGAGAACCATCCAGCATTGCACACTGACCAACCATGATGACTTATCTCATGGGATCCATCCAGCATTGCACACTGACCAACCATAATGACTAATCGCGTGAGATCCATCCAGCAATGCACACTGACCAACCATGACGACTAATCTCTCGAGATCCACCCAGCAACGCAAACCGACCAACCATGACGACTAATCTCATGGGATCCATCCAGCATTGCACACTGACCAACCATGGCGACTAATCTCATGGGATCCATCCAGCATTGCACACTGACCAACCATGAAGACTAATCGCGTGAGAACCATCCAGCATTGCACACTGACCAACCATGACGACTAATCTCATGAGATCCATCCAGCATTGCACACTGACCAACAATGACGACTAATCTCATGGGATCCATCCAGCAATGCACACAGACCAACCATGACGACTAATCTCATGAGATCCATCGAGCATTGCACACTGACCAATCATGACGACTAATCTCATGGGATCCATCCAGCAATGCACATTGACCAACCATGACGACTAATCTCATGGGATCCATCCAGCAATGCATACTGACCAACCATGACGACTAATCTCATGAGATCCATCCAGCATTGCACACTGACCAACCATGACGACTAATCTCATGGGATCCATCCAGCAATGCACACTGACCAACCATGACGACTTATCTCATGGGATCCATCCAGCATTGCATACTGACCAACCATGACGACTAATCTCATGGGAACCATCCAGAATTGCACACTGACCAATCATGACGACTAATCTCATGGGATCCATCCAGCATTACACACTGACCAACGATGATGACTAATCGCGTGAGGTCCATCCAGCATTGCACACTGACCAACCATGACGACTAATCTCATGGGATCCATCCAGCATTGCACACTGACCAACCATGATGACTAATCGCGTGAGGTCCATCCAGCATTGCACACTGACCAACCATGACGACTAATCGCGTGAGAACCATCCAGCATTGCACACTGACCAACCATGACGACTAAACTCATGGAATCCATCCAGCATTGCACACTGACCAACCGTGACGACTAATCTCATGGGATCCATCCAGCATTGCACACTGACCAACCATGACGACTAATCTCATGGGATCCATCCAGCATTGCACACTGACCAACCATGACGACTTATCTCATGGGATCCATCCAGCAATGCACACTGACAAACCATGACGACTAATCTCATGAGATCCATCCAGCATTACACACTGACCAATCATGACGACTAATCTCATGGGATCCATCCAGCAATGCACACTGACCAACGATGATGACTAATCGCGTGAGGCCCATCCAGCAATGCACACTGACCAACCATGACGACTAATCTCATGGGATCCATCCAGCAATGCACACTGACCAACCATGACGACTAATCGCGTGAGATCCATCCAGCAATGCACACTGACCAACCATGACGACTAATCTCATGAGATCCATCCAGCATTGCACACTAACCAACGATGATGACTAATCGCGTGAGGCCTATCCAGCATTGCACACTGACCAATCATGACGACTAATCTCATGGGATCCATCCAGCATTGCACACTGACCAACAATGACGACTTATCTCATGAGATCCATCCAGCATTGCACACTGACCAACCATGACGACTAATCTCATGGGATCCATCCAGCAATGCACACTGACCAACCATGACGACTAATCTCATGGGATCCATCCAGCAATGCACACTGATCAACCATGGCGACTAATCTCATGGGATCCATCCAGCATTACACACTGACCAACCATGACGACTAATCTCATGGGATCCATCCAGCATTGCACACTGACCAACGATGATGACTTTTCTCATGGGATCCATCCAGCATTGCACACTGACCAACCATGGCGACTAATCTCATGAGATCCATCCAGCATTGCACACTGACCAACCATGACGACTAATCTCATGGGATCCATCCAGCAATGCACACTGACCAACCATGGCGACTAATCGCGTGAGGTCTATCCAGCATTGCACACTGACCAACCATGACAACAAATCGCGTGAGATCCATCCAGCATTGCACACTGACCAACGATGATGACTTATCTCATGGGATCCATCCAGCAATGCACACTGACCAACCATGATGACTAATCTCATGGGATCCATCCTGCAATGCACACTGACCAACCATGGCGACAAATCGCGTGAGGTCCATCCAGCATTGCACACTGACCAACCATGACAACTAATCGCGTGAGATCCATCCAGCATTGCACACTGACCAACGATGATGGCTAATCTCATGGGATCCATCCAGCAATGCACACTGACCAACCATGGCGACTAATCGCGTGAGGTCCATCCAGCATTGCACACTGACCAACCATGACAACTAATCGCGTGAGATCCATCCAGCATTGCACACTGACCAACGATGATGACTAATCTCATGGGATCCATCCAGCAATGCACACTGATCAACCATGGCGACTAATCGCATGAGGTCCATCCAGCATTGCACACTGACCAACCATGACAACTAATCGCGTGAGAACCATCCAGCATTGCACACTGACCAACCATGATGACTAATCTCATGGGATCCATCCAGCAATGCACACTGACCAACCATGACGACTAATCTCATGGAATCCATCCAGCAATGCACACTGACCAACCATGGCGACTAATCGCGTGAGAACCATCCAGCATTACACACTGACCAATCATGACGACTAATCTCATGAGATCTATCCAGCATTACACACTGACCAATCATGACGACTAATCTCATGAGATCCATCCAGCATTGCACACTGACCAATCATGACGACTAATCTCATGAGATCCATCCAGCATTGCACACTGACCAACCATGATGACTTATCTCATGGGATCCCTCCAGCATTGCACACTGACCAACCATGATGACTTATGTCATGGGATCCATCCAGCATTGCACACTGACCAACCATGACGACTAATCGCGTGAGAAACATCCAGCATTGCACATTGACCAATCATGATGACTAATCGCGTGAGATCCATCCAGCATTGCATATTGACCAACGATGATGACTAATCTCATGGGATCCATCCAGCATTGCACTGACCAACGATGGCGACTAATCGCGTGAGGTCCATCCAGCATTGCACACTGACCAACCATGACGACTAATCGCGTGAGAACCATCCAGCATTGCACACTGACCAACCATGATGACTAATCTCATGGGATCCATCCAGCATTACACACTGACCAACCATGACGACTAATCCTCGAGATCCATCCAGCATTGCACACTGACCAACCATGACGACAAATCTCTCGAGATCCATCCAGCATTGCACACTGACCAACCATGACGACTAATCTCATGGGATCCATCCAGCATTGCACACTGACCTACCATGACGACTAATCGCGTGAGAACCATCCAGCATTGCACACTGACCAATCATGACGACTAATCCTCGAGATCCATCCAGCATTGCACACCGACCAATCATGACGACTAATCCTCGAGATCCATCCAGCATTGCACACTGACCAACCATGACGTCTAATCTCTGGAGATCCATCCAGCATTGCACACTGACCAACCATGACGACTAATCTCATGGGATCCATCCAGCATTGCACACTGACCTACCATGACGACTAATCGCGTGCAAACCATCCAGCATTGCACACTGACCAACCATTACGACTAATCTCATGGGATCCATCCAGCATTGCACACTGACCATCATGACGACTAATCTCATGGGATCCATCCAGCATTGCACACTGACCAACCATGACGACTAATCTCATGGGATCCATCCAGCAATGCACACTGACAAACCATGACGACTAATCGCGTGAGAACCATCCAGCATTGCACACTGACCAGCCATGACGACTAATCTCATGGGATCCATCCAGCATTGCACACTGACCAACCATGACGACTAATCGCGTGAGAACCATCCAGCATTGCACACTGACCAACCATGATGACTTATCTCATGGGATCCATCCAGCATTGCACACTGACCAACCATGATGACTTTTCTCATGGGATCCATCCAGCAATGCACACTGACAAACCATGACGATTAATCTCATGGAATCCATCCAGCAATGCACACTGACAAACCATGACGACTAATCTCATGGGATCCATCCAGCATTACACACTGACCAATCATGACGACTAATCTCATGGGATCCATCCAGTATTGCACACTGACCAATCATGACGACTAATCTCATGGGATCCATCCAGTATTGCACACTGACAAACCATGACGACTAATCTCATGGGATCCATCCAGCATTGCACACTGACCAACCATGACGACTAATCGCGTGAGAACCATCCAGCATTGCACACTGACCAACCATGACGACTAATCTCATGGGATCCATCCAGCATTGCACACTGACCAATCATGACGACTTATCTCATGGGATCCATCCAGCATTGCACACTGACCAACGATGATGACTAATCGCGTGAGGTCCATCCAGCATTGCACACTGACCAACCATGACGACTAATCTCATGGGATCCATCCAGCATTGCACACTGACCAACCATGATGACTAATCGCGTGAGGTCCATCCAGCATTGCACACTGACCAACCATGACGACTAATCGCGTGAGAACCATCCAGCATTGCACACTGACAAACCATGACGACTAAACTCATGGAATCCATCCAGCATTGCACACTGACCAACCGTGACGACTAATCTCATGGGATCCATCCAGCATTGCACACTGACCAACCATGACGACTAATCTCATGGGATCCATCCAGCATTGCACACTGACCAACCATGACGACTTATCTCATGGGATCCATCCAGCAATGCACACTGACAAACCATGACGACTAATCTCATGAGATCCATCCAGCATTACACACTGACCAATCATGAGACTAATCTCATGGGATCCATCCAGCAATGCACACTGACCAACGATGATGACTAATCGCGTGAGGTCCATCCAGCAATGCACACTGACCAACCATGACGACTAATCTCATGGGATCCATCCAGCAATGCACACTGACCAACCATGACGACTAATCGCGTGAGATCCATCCAGCAATGCACACTGACCAACCATGACGACTAATCTCATGAGATCCATCCAGCATTGCACACTAACCAACGATGATGACTAATCGCGTGAGGCCTATCCAGCATTGCACACTGACCAATCATGACGACTAATCTCATGGGATCCATCCAGCATTGCACACTGACCAACAATGACGACTTATCTCATGAGATCCATCCAGCATTGCACACTGACCAACCATGACGACTAATCTCATGGGATCCATCCAGCAATGCACACTGACCAACCATGACGACTAATCTCATGGGATCCATCCAGCAATGCACACTGATCAACCATGGCGACTAATCTCATGGGATCCATCCAGCATTACACACTGACCAACCATGACGACTAATCTCATGGGATCCATCCAGCATTGCACACTGACCAACGATGATGACTTTTCTCATGGGATCCATCCAGCATTGCACACTGACCAACCATGGCGACTAATCTCATGAGATCCATCCAGCATTGCACACTGACCAACCATGACGACTAATCTCATGGGATCCATCCAGCAATGCACACTGACCAACTATGGCGACTAATCGCGTGAGGTCTATCCAGCATTGCACACTGACCAACCATGACAACAAATCGCGTGAGATCCATCCAGCATTGCACACTGACCAACGATGATGACTTATCTCATGGGATCCATCCAGCAATGCACACTGACCAACCATGATGACTAATCTCATGGGATCCATCCTGCAATGCACACTGACCAACCATGGCGACAAATCGCGTGAGGTCCATCCAGCATTGCACACTGACCAACCATGACAACTAATCGCGTGAGATCCATCCAGCATTGCACACTGACCAACGATGATGGCTAATCTCATGGGATCCATCCAGCAATGCACACTGACCAACCATGGCGACTAATCGCGTGAGGTCCATCCAGCATTGCACACTGACCAACCATGACAACTAATCGCGTGAGATCCATCCAGCATTGCACACTGACCAACGATGATGACTAATCTCATGGGATCCATCCAGCAATGCACACTGATCAACCATGGCGACTAATCGCATGAGGTCCATCCAGCATTGCACACTGACCAACCATGACAACTAATCGCGTGAGAACCATCCAGCATTGCACACTGACCAACCATGATGACTAATCTCATGGGATCCATCCAGCAATGCACACTGACCAACCATGACGACTAATCTCATGGAATCCATCCAGCAACGCACACTGACCAACCATGGCGACTAATCGCGTGAGAACCATCCAGCATTACACACTGACCAATCATGACGACTAATCTCATGAGATCTATCCAGCATTACACACTGACCAATCATGACGACTAATCTCATGAGATCCATCCAGCATTGCACACTGACCAATCATGACGACTAATCTCATGAGATCCATCCAGCATTGCACACTGACCAACCATGATGACTTATCTCATGGGATCCCTCCAGCATTGCACACTGACCAACCATGATGACTTATGTCATGGGATCCATCCAGCATTGCACACTGACCAACCATGACGACTAATCGCGTGAGAAACATCCAGCATTGCACATTGACCAATCATGATGACTAATCGCGTGAGATCCATCCAGCATTGCATATTGACCAACGATGATGACTAATCTCATGGGATCCATCCAGCATTGCACTGACCAACGATGGCGACTAATCGCGTGAGGTCCATCCAGCATTGCACACTGACCAACCATGACGACTAATCGCGTGAGAACCATCCAGCATTGCACACTGACCAACCATGATGACTAATCTCATGGGATCCATCCAGCATTACACACTGACCAACCATGACGACTAATCCTCGAGATCCATCCAGCATTGCACACTGACCAACCATGACGACAAATCTCTCGAGATCCATCCAGCATTGCACACTGACCAACCATGACGACTAATCTCATGGGATCCATCCAGCATTGCACACTGACCTACCATGACGACTAATCGCGTGAGAACCATCCAGCATTGCACACTGACCAATCATGACGACTAATCCTCGAGATCCATCCAGCATTGCACACCGACCAATCATGACGACTAATCCTCGAGATCCATCCAGCATTGCACACTGACCAACCATGACGTCTAATCTCTGGAGATCCATCCAGCATTGCACACTGACCAACCATGACGACTAATCTCATGGGATCCATCCAGCATTGCACACTGACCTACCATGACGACTAATCGCGTGCAAACCATCCAGCATTGCACACTGACCAACCATTACGACTAATCTCATGGGATCCATCCAGCATTGCACACTGACCATCATGACGACTAATCTCATGGGATCCATCCAGCATTGCACACTGACCAACCATGACGACTAATCTCATGGGATCCATCCAGCAATGCACACTGACAAACCATGACGACTAATCGCGTGAGAACCATCCAGCATTGCACACTGACCAGCCATGACGACTAATCTCATGGGATCCATCCAGCATTGCACACTGACCAACCATGACGACTAATCGCGTGAGAACCATCCAGCATTGCACACTGACCAACCATGATGACTTATCTCATGGGATCCATCCAGCATTGCACACTGACCAACCATGATGACTTTTCTCATGGGATCCATCCAGCAATGCACACTGACAAACCATGACGATTAATCTCATGGAATCCATCCAGCAATGCACACTGACAAACCATGACGACTAATATCATGGGATCCATCCAGCATTACACACTGACCAATCATGACGACTAATCTCATGGGATCCATCCAGTATTGCACACTGACCAATCATGACGACTAATCTCATGGGATCCATCCAGTATTGCACACTGACAAACCATGACGACTAATCTCATGGGATCCATCCAGCATTGCACACTGACCAACCATGACGACTAATCGCGTGAGAACCATCCAGCATTGCACACTGACCAACCATGACGACTAATCTCATGGGATCCATCCAGCATTGCACACTGACCAATCATGACGACTTATCTCATGGGATCCATCCAGCATTGCACACTGACCAACCATGACGACTAATCGCGTGAGAACCATCCAGCATTGCACACTGACAAACCATGACGACTAATCTCATGGGATCCATCCAGCATTGCACACTGACCAATCATGACGACTTATCTCATGGGATCCATCCAGCATTGCACACTGACCAACCATGACGACTAATCGCGTGAGAACCATCCAGCATTGCACAATGACCCATCATGACGACTAATTTCATGAGATGCACCCAGCATTGCACACAGACCAACAATGACGACAAATCGCGTGAGATCCACCAAGCAACGCAAACTGACCAACCACGACGACTAATCTCTCGAGATCCATGCAATATTGCACACTGACCAACAATGACGACAAATCGCGTGAGATCCACCCAGCAACGCAAACTGACCAACCATGACGACTAAACTCATGGGATCCATCCAGCATTGCACACTGACCAACCGTGACGACTAATCTCCTGAGAACCATCCAGCATTACACACTGACCAACAATGACGATTAATCTCCTTAGATAAAATGGGATCCTTATCCCCTAACCCATCTGGGATTAGTTTGTCTACCCAAGTGATTAACTGAATATGAGTTTGCTTTAGCCAGCAGAGCATCAATTGCTTTTTTGTTCCACGCCTTTTGATACACAGAGTTGATGAGTAACTTAGTATTACAGTATATTTTGTGAAAACCAGATCTTCAAATCATCGTTTGTTACATCAGTGAAGAACGTCCAATACAAAAGCCCGAAACCCGATTCCCAAAACCATTAAAGAAAGGCTTACGAATTTTGGGAAAAATACAAAATAGACCAATCTCATGCGAAAAAGAAAAAAAGCTAGGAATATTAGACGGAGACAATGACACAAGCTCCACAGAAAGCTCAAACTACATCAATTTCTTAGTGAGAGCAAAAAGTTAATTACTATTCCAGGATTATATCAAGTGAACGACTGACTTTATGTTAAAACTTCAAAAACTTATGTTAAAACTACTACGAAAACACAAAACGCTATAATATGAAATTGTTTCCATATGTTAAGAGATATTTTCTGTTACAACCATCCAAAAACATTGAAAGTGACCCATCCACGGATTTTGACTTTGAAGTGAAAGCCGTTCCTGGTAAGCAAAATAAGCTTACTCTCCCTGGGCACCTTATCTCTATCTCCAAAATGAAGACGGGTGTACAAAAATCTAGTTGTAAAATTCACATCAAATACATGCCTTTTTTAATTAAAAAAAATATTTGTACAATTTCTAGTTGCCATCTCATCAGCTGGCGAAAGCAATTAATCAAAGAATCGACAGACAGACAAATACATATCAGCAAACCTAATAACTTGTACTGTTACTAAAACAGCAGTTTTGACCAATAAATGCACTTTTTCTCAACAGATACGACTTTGAGAATAGCTTTGTTCATTATACATATATAGGTTTATTGTCGAAACTTTATTGATTTATGGTTGAAAAAAGAAGTAGAAATCCTTAAGTATGTCTAAAGTGGTGAAATGATAAGAAACAATGAATAGTTGGAATATTGATTTAATTTGAGCTTGAAAAATGGATACAAAATGTACTTAAGAATTTTATGTCATGGCATATCGTTGCTGAAATTTCAAATTGTCGCAAGCTGATCCCAAAATCAACAGGCCTCTTCCCCTCCTCATAAGAAAGCATAAGTGTGACGGAATGCCAGATAAACAGACTTTTAATGCCCTTCATCATTACATGATGGGGCTTTAAGATCATATGACCCTGAATCGCATAAGTCATAAAGTGGAAAGAACCCCATGAATTATTTAATGGAAAGTAGTATATCCCAAAAGTCTTATTTGACCTGTCGATAAAAGATTATGCATTATATCATGTTGAATAAGATGACTATTGCAGAGGTTTCAGAGTAGAGGTCAAATAAAATAGTTAAATTTCTAGCTTTCCTGAGAAGTTGCAAAATTAGAGATTAGAACAATTCAAAATTACAGCAAAGATTCATCTTTTACATAAAAAAATGGAATTCATAGCTTTGTAATTAAAATGATTTGATGACATATTTACAGCTGTACAACTTGTTGTGATTAACAAAATGAGGACGAGTGCTAATGCCAGATCTGAATAACAAAATTGTAAAGCAGATGACTGATACATGTACTTTGGAAAAATCTAAACCTACAAAACAAAGAAATACAGATGTATATGGTGAAATATTCAGACATGTACATTTAGAAATCTTTGCATAGCATTTTTCTCCATCATATTATACACAATTCTCTGACGTTAGCATAAAAATATTTTTCTTCTTCTGTACCACACACACAGCCACAAAGATATCATAATAAGGTGTTTAGAGTCAATACTTGACAATTTATCTTCTATGGCACTTTATTTTATTGCTGCCTTGTATGCAACAAGTACAGGTGAAAGTAATGGTATTAGCTTGTAATGATATACAAAGTCACATTAGAGATGTGTATGCGTTTATGTATACATTTAGGTGAATTATCCATGATCAGATCAAGTCATCAAAATACATTTATACATTTATCTAGAACATCAATGAGCTCATAATCAACACGTCCAAAGAAAGACAAAAACAATGTATAAATGCAATACATCTTTCAGTGTTATCATCTTTTCTAGCATAAACATAGAAAAATGGGCAAATCAACATAATATTATGATTAACTTTAAATCATGAATTCATTAAAACACTAGATTTATTTTCCATTACTATCTATTAGGTTTTTGATGCCTTTGCATTACAAAGGGATCACATGACCTTTTCTATGGCAATACACATTCTGGAAATATTTCAGAAACTAAAATGTATCTTAAGTTTTCAACATGGTTGTACAGTCAAAATACACAGAACCATGAAAAAAGGTAAAACTGATGGTGATACAGTGGAAGTAGTGATTCAATATGTTACATCAAAAATGAACAACAAGCACTCAGTAAATAACAAAGACATATTTGTAGAACACAAATGCCCCCGTCAGCATATCTCTCAGTTAAACAAGGAGACTCACATGTACATCATTAAAGATTTATGTCGAAGAATAAAAGTTTTCAAAAGCAGGAAGAATATACATCCCTATCATTTTTAATTCAAGAGTTATGGTCATGGTTATAGTTTTTTCTTCAAAAAGTAGGTCAAGCTCTAAGGTCAAAGTAAGTACACCAGGTAAAAAATTTTGGTACCAAATTAAAGGTTTTCTCACAAGGAATAAACATTTGAAACATGAAAGTCATATCACTTACCAATCTTAAGTCATGACCAAGGTACATATTTTTCAAAAATATGTCAAACTCCAAGATTAAAGTAACAATTTCCAAACTGTTGGTATCAATGGAAAGGTATTGGCAATAGGAAGACAGATGTGGTATATTAAAGCCCTATCGTTCACATGTACCGTTCTAGAATTTTGACCAAGGTTGGTTTGCGGACAAACATACTTTCAAAAGGGCAGGAAAAAACTATATATGCTCCCAATCTCTACTTATGGGAGCACTCAAAAGGTGCACATGCCCAATAAATAAAAATGTGATTACAAATTAACTTAATAGAGAGGTTGATATTTCCTACATGTAACTTGTACGTGTACTTGTATTCTGGTCGGCTATTGTGACGTCATCATTTATTGCGTTTGACGTCATTTGCTTTACAAGTTACACGTCCCCAGTGAACGTGTTATGTGCGAGATACAAGTAGGTCTTTACTTCAAGATATTTCATCCCCGTTTTTTCTGTCAAATATCATAAAAAGTATGGCATTCAATTCATAGTGATTTCAAGTTTCTATTTCAATATAGATTTAACCAAAGTAAATGTTCCTCTTGAATTTATACTGTCCAAAAGTCATCTCAAGTTCACTTAGATTTACAACTACACGTAGTGGTCTTTGAAAAGAAATCTCAACAACAGTTACGTGTAATTCAACTTGTACACTAGACGTACCCGTACAAGTTACACGTAGGAAATCTCAATCTCTCTAATATGTGCATGACACAACTGAATATAGCATGCCCAACAAATAAGTAAGAAATGGCACAAGTTTGGATGAAATACATTATAAATAAAAACAAGAGCCCCAGGGGGGCACAACGCTCACCTGATATCCATGCACACTCTGAACATACTGACATTGAATAATGTTAGAGCCAGAGCCATAGTCAGAATTTTTTGGTCCATATGCCATAAATAATTAAAAAAATATCATAAAAATTCCAAAAAAGTAAAATGCAATAAATGAGTGTGCAAAATGGAGAAAATGAAAATGGAACCAGACTTGTCAGAATGACAACATAGCTCGCCGGTGGCAACCATATGTAAATTGCAACAACAACAATAACCAGACTTGTCAGAATGACAACATAGCTCGCCGGTGGCAACCATATGTAAATTGCAACAACAACAAAAAGTAGGTAAAATTTCAAAGTCAAGGTCACTAGGTCAAAATTTATGGTACGGCATGAAAGGTCTTATCACAAGGAATGCACATGTGAAATATCAAAGCCCTATCACTTACCATTCAAAAAATATGGCCCAAGTTAAAGTTTTTGAAAAGTAGGTAAAATTTCAAGGTCAAGGTCACTAGGTCAAAATTTATGGTACGGCATGAAAGGTCTTATCACAAGGAATGCACATGTGAAATATCAAAGCCCTATCACTTACCAATCAAAAAATATGGCCAAGGTTAAAGTTTTTCAAAAGTAGGTCAATCATCTCCAAGGTCAAGGTCACAAGGTCAAAAATTTTGGTAGCCATGGAAACGTCTTGTCACAAGGAATACACATGAGAAATATTAAAGCCCTATCACTTACCATTCAAAAAATATGGGCAAGGTTAAAGTTTTTCAAAAGTAGGTCAATCTCCAAGGTCAAGATCACAAGGTCAAAAATTTTGGTATCCATGGAAACGTCTTGTCACAAGGAATACACATGTGAAATATCAAAGCCCTATCACTTACCATTCAAAAAATATGGCCAAGGTTAAAGTTTTTCAAAAGTAGGTCAATCTCCAAGGTCAAGGTCACGAGGTCAAAAATTTTGGTATCCATGGAAAGGCCTTGTCACAAGGAATGCACATGTGAAATATGAAAGCCCAATCTGTATTGGTTTAAAAGTTATAAGCAAGGTTAAAGTTTTGTGCACGCGCACGCCAACGCCAACGCCGACACCGGGGGTATGACAATAGCTCTCTGGACATTCATCCCGGCAAGCTAAAAAAGGTCTTATCACAAGGAATGCACATGTAAAATATCAAAGCCCTATCACTTACCATTCAAAAAATATGGCCAAGGTTAAAGTTTTTCAAAAGTAGGTCAATCATCTCCAAGGTCAAGGTCACAAGGTCAAAAATTTTGGTATCCATGGAAACGTCTTGTCACAAGGAATACACATGTGAAATATCAAAGCCCTATCACTTACCATTCAAAAAATATGGCCAAGGTTAAAGTTTTTCAAAAGTAGGTCAATCATCTCCAAGGTCAAGGTCACAAGGTCAAAAATTTTGGTATCCATGGAAACGTCTTGTCACAAGGAATACACATGTGAAATATCAAAGCCCTATCACTTACCATTCAAAAAATATGGCCAAGGTTAAAGTTTTTCAAAAGTAGGTCAATCTCCAAGGTCAAGGTCACAAGGTCAAAAATTTTGGTATCCATGGAAACGTCTTGTCACAAGGAATACACATGTGAAATATCAAAGCCCTATCACTTACCATTCAAAAAATATGGCCAAGGTTAAAGTTTTTCAAAAGTAGGTCAATCTCCAAGGTCAAGGTCACAAGGTCAAAAATTTTGGTATCCATGGAAAGGTCTTGTCACAAGGAATGCACATGTGAAATATGAAAGCCCAATCTGTATTGGTTTAAAAGTTATAAGCAAGGTTAAAGTATTTGTGCACGCGCACGCAGACGCAGACGCAGACGCCAACGCCAACGCCGACACCGGGGGTATGACAATAGCTCTCCGGACATTCGTCCCGGCGAGCTAAAAAGAAAAAAGAAGGTTTTTTTTTGTATTCAGATGATTTAAAAGTGCTTAAAAAGCTTGCAAAATGCAACCAGACTTGTCAGAATGACAACATAGCTCGCCGGTGGCAACCATATGTAAATTGCAACAACAACAATAAAAAAGGTCTTATCACAAGGAATGCACATGTGAAATATCAAAGCCCTATCACTTACCAATCAAAAAATATGGCCAAGGTTAAAGTTTTTCAAAAGTAGGTCAATCTCTAAGGTCAAGGTCACAAGGTCAAAAATTTTGGTATCCATGGAAACGTCTTGTCACAAGGAATACACATGTGAAATATCAAAGCCCTATCACTTACCATTCAAAAAATATGGCCAAGGTTAAAGTTTTTCAAAAGTAGGTCAATCATCTCCAAGGTCAAGGTCACAAGGTCAAAAATTTTGGTATCCATGGAAACGTCTTGTCACAAGGAATACACATGTGAAATATCAAAGCCCTATCACTTACCAATAAAAAAATATGGCCAAGGTTAAAGTTTTTCAAAAGTAGGTCAATCTCCAAGGTCAAGGTCACAAGGTCAAAAATTTTGGTATCCATGGAAAGGTCTTGTCACAAGGAATGCACATGTGAAATATGAAAGCCCAATCTGTATTGGTTTAAAAGTTATAAGCAAGGTTAAAGTTTTTGTGCACGCGCACGCCAACGCCAACGCCAACGCAGACGCCGACACCGGGGGTATGACAATAGCTCTCCGGACATTCGTCCCGGCGAGCTAAAAAATAAAAAAAAAAAAAATTGGGATGCCAGTGCCTGAATTTGAACCCACAATCCTTGGGTCTATGTGCACGCACAGCATATCTAGATTAAAATAAAAAAAAAAAAAAAAAAATTCAAAAAATAAAGTTATAGCAAATAATGTATATAAAAGAATTGAGTAACTTAATCTGACAAACATGCAATAAATGAGTGCAGAAGATCATATATTTACTAAGTTATTAAAAGAAATAGTTAAAGAAAAATAATAAGAGCACCCTAACATCTCTCTCTTTCGGGGAAAGGATGGACAACCTAAAGAGGCATCAGATAGGATGTCATCCTTGCAGAAAACCACTGTTAGATGGAGTAAATGAAAGAAAGATTAGTATTTACTCTGATTAGTTCATTAATATACAAGCCAATTAGAAAAAAAATATTATTTTGTCCAGTTCTTATTATATCATCTAATAGAAAAAAAAATCTGTCAGCAGATGTTGTTACAGAAATTTTGACCCCCCCCCCCTTTTTATACTCTATAGAATACAAGAATTATTATAAATTCAAATTGTACATGTTGTTAATCAAAAATGCTCTCACACAAGCATTCATTAATTTAATTTTACCTAGGATATAGGTTTCAAAATATCAATATGAACTCAAGGGAAATTAATATGGAGAAAATGCCAAACTTCATAAAAAATTCCAAAGTTCAAAAAGTGGCAAAAATGGCATTAAAATTATTCAGGTAAGTTAAAAATAGCATTCAAAGCTTAAAATATGGATGAAAAATGAAAAATAAAGAAAAAAATTTTTTAAGGCCCAGCCGGGATTTGAACTCGCTACCTTGGGACTCATTGACAAAGAAAACATGCCTATTTACAGTATTAAAGAAATCATTAAAAATCTATAAGTCAAGATATTGAAAAAATTCTTTCACTGTTACATTCCTTACAATAAATATGATAAATGTTAAAACAATCATTCATCGGAAGAACCATAAAATGCCAAAAATGATGAAAATGACCACCCCCCCCTTCCTTTTTTACAGTATTAAAAAAATCATAAAAAATTCAAAAATAAATTTTTCAGCAAAATTCTTTCACTAAAGCATTCCTTTGCTTAAAAATGGCTAAATTAAACTAAACTGGAGCAGAATTTTTCAATCAGAAAGAAAATATTATGAGAAATATCAATTTTTGCATTAAAAATGGAATGTCGAAAAAGACGTCAAAAACGCGTCAAAAATTAGTTATCGGATTTTAACGAAATGAACAAACTTGAATCATACATCCTTCTAGATCACATAGATACAATTAGTTTTTCAATCCATTCAGTGGAACTGGAGAAGAAGATTTTTGAAGAGGGGTACCCTCCGGGGCCTATTTGACCCCGCCCTGGATCCACCCCTGAAGGGATCGAGCCGAAATGAACAAACTTGGTAGAGGACCTTTAGTACTTCATGCATACCAAGTTTCATCAAAATCCCTTCAGCCGTTCTTGAGAAGAAGTTGAAAATGTTAAAAGTTTACGACGGACGGACGACGGACGCCAGACGCCACACTATGACAATAGCTCACTTGAGCCTTTGGCTCAGGTGAGCTAAAAAGGGAAAAAAAATTTTGTTGGGGTCCCGCCGGGGTTTGAAGCCACTCCCCATGGGTCCATTGGGCATGGAAAACATACATTATACCTATGTACAATCTTAAAAAATATTCCTTAAAAATCCAAAAGTGGATATCTGGACAAAATTCTTTCACTTGTAGGGTACCATGCATGAGTACCTCATACCTACAAATTGTCATGACAATCTGAAGAGTGGTTATAGAAAAGAAGCAGAAAATGTATGAAAATCACCCCCCCCCCTTCCTTTTCACGTAAGAAAAAAATTCATAAAAAATCAAAAAAATAAAATTTAAGCATAAAATACATATCAAAGCATTAAGTAAGTTAAATATGATAAATATGTAGTAAATGAGTGTGTAAAATCATACACTTATTGAGTTATTTAAAGAAAAAGTGCAAAAATGTGCATTTCTGACTAAGTCCGAAAAGACGTCAAAAACGCGTCAAAAATTAGTTATCGGATTTTAACGAAATGAACAAACTTGAATCATACATCCTTCTAGATCACATAGATACAATTAGTTTTTCAATCCATTCAGTGGAACTGGAGAAGAAGATTTTTGAAGAGGGGTACCCTCCGGGGCCTATTTGACCCCGCCCTGGATCCACCCCTGAAGGGATCGAGCCGAAATGAACAAACTTGGTAGAGGACCTTTAGTACTTCATGCATACCAAGTTTCATCAAAATCCCTTCAGCCGTTCTTGAGAAGAAGTTGAAAATGTTAAAAGTTTACGACGGACGGACGACGGACGCCAGACGCCACACTATGACAATAGCTCACTTGAGCCTTTGGCTCAGGTGAGCTAAAAAGGGAAAAAAAATTTTGTTGGGGTCCCGCCGGGGTTTGAAGCCACTCCCCATGGGTCCATTGGGCATGGAAAACATACATTATACCTATGTACAATCTTAAAAAATATTCCTTAAAAATCCAAAAGTGGATATCTGGACAAAATTCTTTCACTTGTAGGGTACCATGCATGAGTACCTCATACCTACAAATTGTCATGACAATCTGAAGAGTGGTTATAGAAAAGAAGCAGAAAATGTATGAAAATCACCCCCCCCCCTTCCTTTTCACATAAGAAAAAAATTCATAAAAAATCAAAAAAATAAAATTTAAGCATAAAATACATATCAAAGCATTAAGTAAGTTAAATATGATAAATATGTAGTAAATGAGTGTGTAAAATCATACACTTATTGAGTTATTTAAAGAAAAAGTGCAAAAATGTGCATTTCTGACTAAGTCCGAAAAGACGTCAAAAACGCGTCAAAAATTAGTTATCGGATTTTAACGAAATGAACAAACTTGAATCATACATCCTTCTAGATCACATAGATACAATTAGTTTTTCAATCCATTCAGTGGAACTGGAGAAGAAGATTTTTGAAGAGGGGTACCCTCCGGGGCCTATTTGACCCCGCCCTGGATCCACCCCTGAAGGGATCGAGCCGAAATGAACAAACTTGGTAGAGGACCTTTAGTACTTCATGCATACCAAGTTTCATCAAAATCCCTTCAGCCGTTCTTGAGAAGAAGTTGAAAATGTTAAAAGTTTACGACGGACGGACGACGGACGCCAGACGCCACACTATGACAATAGCTCACTTGAGCCTTTGGCTCAGGTGAGCTAAAAAGGGAAAAAAAATTTTGTTGGGGTCCCGCCGGGGTTTGAAGCCACTCCCCATGGGTCCATTGGGCATGGAAAACATACATTATACCTATGTACAATCTTAAAAAATATTCCTTAAAAATCCAAAAGTGGATATCTGGACAAAATTCTTTCACTTGTAGGGTACCATGCATGAGTACCTCATACCTACAAATTGTCATGACAATCTGAAGAGTGGTTATAGAAAAGAAGCAGAAAATGTATGAAAATCACCCCCCCCCTTCCTTTTCACATAAGAAAAAAATTCATAAAAAATCAAAAAAATAAAATTTAAGCATAAAATACATATCAAAGCATTAAGTAAGTTAAATATGATAAATATGTAGTAATTGAGTGTGTAAAATCATACACTTATTGAGTTATTTAAAGAAAAAGTGCAAAAATGTGCATTTCTGACTAAGTCCGAAAAGACGTCAAAAACGCGTCAAAAATTAGTTATCGGATTTTAACGAAATGAACAAACTTGAATCATACATCCTTCTAGATCACATAGATACAATTAGTTTTTCAATCCATTCAGTGGAACTGGAGAAGAAGATTTTTGAAGAGGGGTACCCTCCGGGGCCTATTTGACCCCGCCCTGGATCCACCCCTGAAGGGATCGAGCCGAAATGAACAAACTTGGTAGAGGACCTTTAGTACTTCATGCATACCAAGTTTCATCAAAATCCCTTCAGCCGTTCTTGAGAAGAAGTTGAAAATGTTAAAAGTTTACGACGGACGGACGACGGACGCCGGACGCCGGACGCCACACTATGACAATAGCTCACTTGAGCCTTTGGCTCAGGTGAGCTAACAAGAACAAGATAGATGATTCTTCATAACAAAATCATATCAACAACCTCTCATTGAAAAATTATACCACAATAATTCAACTATTCCCGTCATGTCTGTATAACGCCTATACAAACGTACGGCGCGAAATTTTATCTATAGCTGTATAGACAATGTCGCCCATTATGACGTCACTAACGGCGAGCGTAGCTACGTTAGGCCTGTTCAAATATCACGTCGCCAGTTTTGAACTTGAAAATCAACCACGCTAAAATGACAACAATTGCAAAATAAACTAGATGATTAAATAGCTTCGCGGATTATATAGTTTGTGCATCGGTTTTTGTCAATACATTGATAGACAGAAAAATTTTTACGGTCATTTGCGGATTATATAGTTTGTGCATCGGTTTTTGTGTATACATCTATAGACAGAAAAATTATTACAGTCATTTCTTAAATATACATGTATGAGGTCTAATGGATTATCAAATATAAATGTATATATAAAACAAGTACATTTGTACATGATAAAATTAATAACTGTGTCATACACACATACATGCAATAAGGAAATGCATAGAGTAAAAAGCATTGTGAATACTGAAAACAGTCAAATATTAATCAAAATAGCAATCCAAGGAATGCTTGTGTTGCCTGCGAAGCGGTTTGATTATTATTCTAGAAAGTGGATCAAATTATTGGTATCAGTAGAAAAGTCTTGTCAAATGAAATTCATTTGAAATATCATACCTCTTAATTACAAATTAAAAGATATGGTCATTCTCAAATTTTCAGAAAAGAGCGTCAATCATCTAGGTCAAGGTCACTACGTAAAAATTGGTAACAAAAAGGTCTCATCATAAGAAATATTAAAGACCTATCACCACCTACCAATTAAAAGATATATACAACCTTAGAAAAGAGGGTCAAATAGCTAGGTCAAGGTCAAAAGGTAAAAAATTATGGTATGTGTAGAATAGCATTGTTACAAGGAAAATACATGTGAAATATCAAAGCCCTATCACCTACCAATCAAAAGATATAGCCAATATTACTTTTCTTGAAAAGTAGATCAAATATCTAGATCAAGGTCAAAAGGTCAAATATTATGGTCTGTGTAGAGGTCTTGTCACAAGGAATACACATGTGAAATACCAAAGCCCTATCGCTTACCAATCAAAAGATATATCCATTCTTATTTTTTTTTAAAGTAGGCCAAATATGTAGGTCAAGGTCAATAGGTCAAAATATATGGTATGTGTAGGAAGGTGTTGTCACAAGGAATACACATGTGAAATATCGAAGCCCTATCACTTACCAATCAAAAGATATAGCGAATCTTATTTTTTTTCAAAAGTAGGTCAAATATCTAGGTCAAGATCACAAGGTCAAAAATTATGGTATGTGTAGAAAGGTCTTGCCACAAGAATTGCACATGTAAAATATCAAAGTCCTAACACTTACCAATCAAAAGATATATCCATTCTTAATTTTTTTTTTGTAGGTCAAATATGTAGGTCAAGGTCAATAGGTCAAAATATATGGTATGTGTAGGAAGGTGTTGTCACAAGGAATACACATGTGAAATATCGAAGCCCTATCACTAACCAATCAAAAGATATAGCGAATCTTATCTTTTTTACAAAAGTAGGTCAAATATCTAGGTCAAGGTCACAAGGTCAAAAATTATGGTATGTGTAGAAAGGTCTTGCCACAAGAATTGCACATGTGAAATATCAAAGTCCTAACACTTACCAATCAAAAGATATATACATTCTTAATTTTTTTTGTAGGTCAAATATGTAGGTCAAGGTCAATAGGTCAAAATATATGGTATGTGTAGGAAGGTGTTGTCACAAGGAATACACATGTGAAATATCAAAGCCCTATCACTTACCAATCAAAAGATATAGCGAATCTTATCTTTTTTTTCAAAAGTAGATCAAATATCTAGGTCAAGATCACAAGGTCAAAAATCATGGTATGTGTAGGAAGGTCTTGTCACAAGGAATACACATGTGAAATATCAAAGCCCTATCACTTACCAATCAAAAGTTATGGGCTGTGACACCCAAAGTGTGACAGACAGACAGACGGACGGACGGACAGACGGACAACGGACAAAGTGATCCCTAAGTGTCGCTATGCTTCGCAGGCGACACAAAAACTTAACTGAATAGTTGCATTTTAAAGAATTTTTATCCAATGTCCATGTAATGTCATTGCAAGTTGTATACCGGTATAGATCTTAATGCTCAATATATATGTACACCAAATCTAGAAAAAGCAAATTCTGACCTTGACTTTTTGATATTTATTTAGGTATTCAAAGTTTAAACTTCTAAGAATAACTACCTGTCAGCTATTTACTCTGTGCATTATTCAGTCGTACTATTCAGTTCAGTTTTGATTATTATTTGAATCAAATGAATCATGAGTAAAGTAAAAATATAAATATGGATATATAATCATAAAGATCTTATCTACTGGCTTATTTTAGAACTTTGGCAAGAAGCTTTCAATTGATCAATATGAGTTTAAATTAAAGTGATATTAGAACATATGAGATAATACTTTTACCTAAAACTTTCCCTAAAAATAAATCATAATACGCCAAAAATTGTTTTCAGCTCTTACCGCACACATACGTAAATCAGTTTTGAATTTGCTATTTTTAGCCATTTACAGAAACCCTGATTCTATAAATGAGCACTTCCGGTAAATATGATGGCGACACTGATGACGTAGAAAGTTGTACACGAGAGACGAATGTAGTGTAAACAATGCAATGTACTGTTGAGGTATTGAAGCTGAGTTCGCATTTAATTTGCTCAGTTTCACATCTTTTGATGTTTTCTTGATCATGTCGAGGATTAATATGTAAATGTTTAATTTTAGTAATTTGCATGTGACCGAGCATCTGTCCGTGAGAAAAAAAAAGGGGGGAGGGGGGAAGGGTCTTGGGATGGACGATTTCACACATGATGTCACATCATATTTTCTGTCTGTTCTATTTAACTATTTGTTCTAAACACGCACGATTTGAAACAATGGTTGAATATACAGCCCGACGTGTTTCAAACGCAGAAGGGGGGGGTGTTAACTTGGAATGCGTGCGACTAGAGTTTCAGACCGGGAGGCCCCCTGCCCATTCTTTTATTGAGCTTAGTGTACAACATAGTATTACCTATAATCATATTGTCATATACATTCACTTTAATGACAAATGACAGGTGGAGATATCTTTGGCATATTGGCATAGACGGATTCAGGAATCTTAAATAGGGAGGGCGGATCACAGTGAACACCGAAAACAATCTTTCTGAGAAGCGTAGAAAGGGGGTGAGGGGTATAATAACTAAAACAAAACATTAGTAATTTATTTAACATATATATATTTTTTTAAATTCATCTTTATAAATAATTATATCAAGATTCACCTGCATTGGTGCAAGGGATATAGGGTAGACCTTTATTTCCTTATTAAAACACTCAGTAAATTTTAATATTATTCTGAGGAGGTCGATGTCATGGAATCTATTTTGATTAAATAAGGATGAAATTCTATTCTATCAATATATATGGTCACAATTTTAGGGATTAACAACGAAAAACGATTCGACATTATTCTTTTTTTTTTCTAAATCATTAAGTTATGGTCACAGCTAGCGGTTTTACATAATAATATAAAAGAACGAGGCAATAAATTTATATCTGAAAACATTTTTGAAATACGTTTTCATGAGAGGCAATTGATGATAGAAAAGATTGGATTCTCTCTCTCTCTCAACGAATCAAAACGGACAAATGTGCATGTGTGTGTGTGGGGGGGGGGTACCCCCGCAAACCACGGTCTAATATTCGGCATGTGCTAGTTCCATAATTCCATACGTAGATACAGAATCTATCAAAAATATTGGCCAGCACGATTATTTTTCTTAATCAGAATATAAATTATGTCAAACTTCTTCTGTCCTGAATCTACAGGTGATCGCCAGCCATGAGCATGTTTAGAAATGGTGCGCCCTTATTCATTTATTTATTTATTTATTTTATTTCATTTTATTTTATTTATTTATTTTATTTTATTTATTTATTTTTTTTTTTGGCTCAATAAATAACAAGAGCCCCAGGGGGCACAACGCTCACCTGATACCCATGCACGCTCTAATTGACATACTGACATTGAATACTGATAGTGCCAGTACCAGGATTTTAGCCCACAACCTTTCTAACAAGATTTTTGCCGGATGCAGACAAGTTTTTTTTTCAGACAACCTTTAAAAGTACAAACAAGAGAAAATAGTCACATTTCAAAACAACAACTTTTTTACTGATTTGAAAAGATGGATTATGCGATCCAAAGTCATATGCCCAGCTAGTATAGTTCGATTATGCAACAACAAAAATAAAATCATTTTGTAAAATTCCACATTAATGTGCAACAGAAACAGAATAAAACAATGAAATGATTTCATAAATTAAGTTTATTTAAAATTGAACACCAAACCTTTCATTATTAATAGCTAGTATGCCAGAAAATAATAAAACCTGTGTTTGTGAAACATGAATGCCCCGCGGTGGCATCTTTGTTGGTATAAACTCCATTTTCTGTTAAGTATGTGAGAGGTCAGGGTCAGAGTAATGTTGGTATCAATGGAAAGATCTTGTCACAAAGAATACACATGTACAATATGAAAGCCCTATCACTAACCATTCAAAAGTTATGCCCAATGTTAAAGTTTTTGAAGAGTAGGTCAAAGGTCAAGGTCAAGGTCACGAGGTCAAAAATTTTGGTATCAATGGAAAGGTATTGTCACAAGGAATACACATGTGAAATATGAAAGCTCTATCACCTTCCTATCAAAAGTTATGCCCAATGTAAAGTTTTTCGGACAAACAGACAGACGGACAGGCCAAAAACTATATGCCCCCGTATCTTTGATTCCGGAAGCATAAAAAACAAAGACTTTTTTCGGTTTTGCCTTTATTTCTTATTAAATTATACAGAAATCTATGAATGAGAGCTTTTGAATAGTATTGATTTCATCTTAATACATGTAATGTACAGTCAAAATCGTGTTAATCCAATTAATACAGACAAGTTGTTAGCGGACAATATTAATTCAAGTGAGTTGTGCAGAAATTGAGCCAATTTATTTTCCAAACAGCAGTGTACGGTGTATCAAACCTCATGACCCAGTGAAGCCACTTGGACAAATTATTTTGGTAAATATGCTGAAATGCGGTGCTTGGAAATGTATTTTTAGCATATTGAATCAATAGTCATGATAAATTTAACTTCGAACTTGATCTTGTCTTTTATGCAATCTACAGATAGGTTTGAAAATATGCAAAATTCGGAACATTTTCAAGAGGACGCAGAGTTCCTGTAAAAAAAAGTGAAATTTGCGAAAAAAAGGACATGCATGACCCCCCCCCCCCTTTTTCTTTACATTTTTATGCGTGCCAAAGATTCACAATCAAAAAATGCCAATTTTACAGACTTCCGGGCATTTCAAGTCAGTCAAATTTTTAGTGTGCACCTTTTTATTTCCTGTAGTTACCCCTACTAAAGGGGCAAGGAGGTATTGAACCAATCAAATCTGTAACACAAGATATATGGCGACTATGTTTACCATAGATACAGAAATAAGACAGAGAAAATAATCATTAAATAGGGAAATTGTTCTGAAATATGCATGTATGAAAAAAAGCAATCCAAGGAATGCTTGTGTCGCCTGCGTAGCAGATTTTTTTTTTATTGAAATTAGGTCAAATATCAAGGGCAAGGTCACTAGGTTAAAAATTATGGAATGTTTAGAAAGGTCTTTTCATAAGGAATACAAATGTGAAATATCAAAGCCCTATCACTTACCACTCAAAAGATATAGCAAATCATAGATTTGTTGAAAAGTAGGTCAAATATATAGGGCAAGTGCACGAGGTAAAACATAGGTAATCACAGATTACGAAGCTCACCTCGTGACAGCAAAATTCAATTCAAACATATTTCTTAGTACATGTATATTGGCTTTTAAAGGCAAAACCACTCAAGCAGAAAAAGTAGGTCAAGGTCATTTTATGAAAGTTTGATCAAAGATACATCCAATATGCAAGTTTGGTACATGTAGCAGTTATACTTTGCTCAATATTGGCTTTTAAAGGCAAAATCACTCAAGTGGAAAAAGTAGGTCAAGGTCATTTTATGAAAGTTTGATCAAAGATACATCTAATATGCAAGTTTGGAACATCTAGCACTTATACTTTGCTCAATATTGGCTTTTAAAGGCAAAATCACTCAAGCGGAAAAAGTAGGTCAAGGTCATTTTATGAAAGTTTGATCAAAGATACATCCAATATGCAAGTTTGGCACATGTAGCACTTATACTCTGCTCAATATTGGCTTTTAAAAGCGAAATCACTCAAGTGGAAAAAGTAGGTCAGATGCTGCATCCGATGCATGGGTCCATCTCGGCATCCAAAGATGAATCACTTGTGCAAGTTTGGTTACTGTAGCATTAGTACTTTGTCAGATACTGAGCTACCCCAAACTTCTTATCCAAATCACTCAAGCGGAAAATGTAGGTCAGATGCTGCATCCGATGCATGGGTTCACCTCAGCATCCAAAGATGAATCACTTGTGCAAGTTTGGTTACTGTAGCATCAGTACTTTGTCAGATACTGAGCTACCCCAAACTTCTTAACCAAGTCACTCAAGCGGAAAATGTAGGTCAGATGCTGCATCCGATGCATGGGTTTACCTCAGCATCCAAAAATGAATCACTTGTGCCAGTTTGGTTACTGTAGCATCAGTACTTTGTCAGATACTGAGCTACCCCAAACTTCTTAACCAAGTCACTCAAACGGAAAATGTAGGTCAGATGCTGCATACGATGCATGGGTTCACCTCAGCATCCAAAGATGAATCACTTGTGCCAGTTTGGTTACTGTAGCGTTAGTACTTTGTCAGATACTGAGCTACCCCAAACTTCTTAACCGGACGCGGACGCGGACACAGACGCGGACACAGACGCGGACACGGACGCGTGGGGTTATAGCATAAGCTCACTCAACTTCGTCGAGGTGAGCTAAAAAATGATGGTATGTGAAGAAAGGTCTTGTCACATGGAATGCACATGTGAAATATCAAAGCCTATCACTCAGCAATCAAAAGAAATAGCCAATCTAAGATTTTTTGAAAAGTAGGTCAAATATCTAGGTCTTGGTCATGAGGTCAAAAGTTATGATATGTGTAGAAAGGCCTTGTCACAAGAAGGAATACACATATGAAATATCAAAGCTCTATCACTTACCAATCAAAAGATATAGCAAATCTTAATTTTTTTGAAAAGTAGGTCAAATATCTAGGTCAAGGTCATGAGGTCAAAATTATGGTATGTGTAGAAAGGTATTGTCAAAAGGAATACACAAGAGAAATATCAAAGCCCTATCACTTACCAATCAAAAGATATAGCCAATCTTAGATTTTTTGAAAAGTAGGTCAAATATCTAGGTCAAGGTCACGAGGTCAAAAAATATGGTTTGCGTAGAAAGGTCTTGTCACAAAGATTACACACGTGAAATATCAAAGCCCTATCACTTGCCAATCAAGAGATATACCCAATATTAGATTTTTAGAAAAGTAGGTCAAATATCTAGATCAAGGTCACAAGGTCAAACATTATATGTGTAGAAAGGTCTAATCACAAGGAATACACATGTGAAATATCAAAGTCCTATCACTAATCAATCAAGAGATATAGCCAATATTAGATTTTAGAAAAGTAGGTCAAATATCTAGGTCAAGGTCAAAAGGTCAAAAATTATGATATGTGTATAAAGGTCTTGTCACAAGGAATACACATGTGAAATATCAAAGCCCTATCACTTACCAATCAAAAGTTATGGGGTGTGACACCCAAGTGTGACAGACAGACAGACAGACGGACAGACGGATGGACGGATGGACGGACAGACGAACAACAGACAAAGTGATCCCTAAGTGTCGCTGTGCTTCGCAGGCGACACAAAAAGTCAACATCTTAAAAATAAATTCAGCGTATATTTGATAGCGTATGTGGCCAAGTTAATTCGAAGTATGAAAATAAGTACACAAAGCCAAACTAGCTATAGCTTGTCTTATTTAAAAAATCATTAAAAATCTAAAAGTTGATATTTTGACAAAATTCTTTCACAGTTTCATTTCTAGCGATAAATATAAAAATAAAAAGAGAAAAAAAACTGAAAAAGAGAAAAAAATAAAGCCTGTGTTTGTGAAACACGAATGCCCCCGGTGGCATCTTTGTTAGTATGAACACTATTTTCTGTTAAGTACATGTATGTGAGGTCACTGTGTTAAAAGGTCAAAGGTCAAGGTCATGAGGTCAAAAATTTTGGTATCAATGGTAAGGTCTTGTCACAAGGAATACACATGTGAAATATGAAAGCCCTATCACTTCCCATTCAAAAGTTATGCCCAATGTTAAAGTTTTTGAAAAGTAGGTCAAAGGTCAAGGTCAAGGTCATGAGGTCAAAAATTTTGGTATCAATGGAAAGGTCTTGTCACAAGGAATACACATGTGAAATATGAAAGCCCTATCACTTCCCATTCAAAAGTTATGCCCAATGTTAAAGTTTTTGAAAAGTAGGTCAAAGGTCAAGGTCAAGGTCACAAGGTCAAAAATTTTGGTATCAATGGAAAGGTCTTGTCACAAGGAATACACATGTGAAATATGAAAGCCCTATCACTTCCCATTCAAAAGTTATGCCCAATGTTAAAGTTTTTGAAAAGTAGGTCAAAGGTCAAGGTCAAGGTCACAAGGTCAAAAATTTTGGTATCAATGGAAAGGTCTTGTCACAAGGAATACACATGTGAAATATGAAAGCCCTATCACTTCCCATTCAAAAGTTATGCCCAATGTTAAAGTTTTTGAAAAGTAGGTCAAAGGTCAAGGTCAAGGTCACGAGGTCAAAAATTTTGGTATCAATGGAAAGGTCTTGTCACAAGGAATACACATGTGAAATATGAAAGCCCTATCACTTCCCATTCAAAAGTTATGCCCAATGTTAAAGTTTTTGAAAAGTAGGTCAAAGGTCAAGGTCAAGGTCACGAGGTCAAAAATTTTGGTATCAATGGAAAGGTCTTGTCACAAGGAATACACATGTGAAATATGAAAGCCCTATCACTTCCCATTCAAAAGTTATGTCCAATGTTAAAGTTTTTCGGACAAACAGACAGACAAACAGACAAACAGACAAACAGATAAACAGACAAACAGACGGACAGGCCAAAAACTATATGCCCCCGAATCTTTGATTCCGGGGGCATAAAAATTGTTGGGGTCCCGCCGGGGTTTGAAGCTACTCCCCATGGGTCCATTTGGCATGGAAAACATACATTATACCTATGTACAATCTTAAAAAATATTCCTTAAAAATCCAAAAGTGGATATCTTGACAAAATTCTTTCACTTGTAGGGTAACATGCATGAGTACCTCATACCTACAAATTGTCATGACAATCTGAAGAGTGGTTATAGAAAAGAAGCAGAAAATGTATGAAAATCAACCCCCCCCCCTTCCTTTTTACATAAGAAAAAAATTCATAAAAAATCAAAAAAATAAATTTTAAGCATAAAATACATATCAAAGCATTAAGTAAGTTAAATATGATAAATATGTAGTAAATGAGTGTGTAAAATCATACACTTATTGAGTTATTTAAAGAAATAGTGCAAAAATGTGCATTTCTGACAAAGTCCAAAAAGACGTCAAAAACGCGTCAAAAATTTGACTTCGAAGTGGAACCAAAACTAACAACACTTCTTAAGACATCTCTCTAGATCATCCTGATGCTTTCGGTTTGTCGATACATGCTTCGGTTCTGAAGAAGAAGTTTGTCAAAGGAGGGTACCCCCCGTGACCTACTTTTGGCTGTGGTGGCGCCACCTGTTGACAGATCCGGACGAAAAACAACAACACTTGTAGGGGACCATGAGTACTTCATACCTACCAAGTTTCATCAAAATCCCTTCAGCCGTTCTGGAGAAGAAGTTTAAAATGTGAAAAGTTTACGACGACGACGGACGACGACGGACGACGGACGACGGACGCAACACTATGACAATAGCTCACTTGAGCCTATGGCTCAGGTGAGCTAAAAAACTATGTTTTAGATATTGATTTTTTTATTCTTGAAACGGTTTATAAACACATTCGTATACACATGTGCGTGAACAGGCAATCACTTTGTCGTGTACAACTTATGACGTCATTTACTGAGACCCATGAAGAATACTGTCGATCCCGAAAATTGATTGGGTAAATTGACAAAAATGTCGATTTCCTCTAAACCCAGGAATTTTTTTTCTGTGGTTACAGCATGAAAAATTTCATTTTTAAAGAGCTAATGCTATATACTATTTTCACAGATGTTCTAATATCACTTTAAGTAAATGTACAAAAATCACAATTGAATAAGTTTCATAATTATTTTACAAAAGTTATCATCCAATAGCATGATATAGGAACTCCTGGTGTTTGACAAAGACTTTTGGTGAAATAAAAATTCTTATCCAATATTTCTTCATATACATGTAAATATTCAAATTTATTTCTTCAACAAACAGTACTTTATTGAGAGATTATTGATTAAGAATGATAGACATTTATGTAAAATCTAATAATGATATGAATAGAATTTTGTTTTAAAAAAATTAAAACTTTAATGCCGATATGTGTGTTTAATTACTAGTAATTGTTTCCTGGCCAAATAATTGTTGCGTAACTTGTGCTTTACTTGCTAGATATCCGATAAATATATCAGTAAATCCAGTATGACTTGAAATATAATATTACATTGAAAAGTCCACTCATCTTAATCATATACATGATTGTACAGTATATGACATATATACATCTACTAAATTGAGCATTAGTTGTTTCTTTTGAATTTTTTCAAATCAATAGATGAACTGAAGGAGATGTCTTCTTGAATGGTGTCAGACCTTGTAATTGTTATAAATTATTGAAATTTTCATTACGAACAATAGTCATGCTTTCAGAGACATTTTTATGTTATCTTCCCCTTGATAATTCTTAATACAAAGATACATATACATGGCAATTGCAGAAAGGCACCATAACAAGTTAAAAATTCTTACCAATTCTAACTTTCTGACAGACATTGTACATCATGTATTTTAATATTTTATTTCTGTCCTATTTTCAGGAAATACATGTAATGCAAGTAAAGTCTGATTTCAAGTTATAAAGTATTGAATCACAGTATTTTTTATCAATAACAGTATCATTTTCTTATATACACGTACACTTAATTCCCTTTAATAATGCTTGAAAGTGAGTATTTAATACAGCTAATTATCTCAGCCACTGCACACCTCCCCATCCCTTTATTATGCTGTCCAATTATTTTTGTTATTTTTATTCTGTATTTGGGACACAGTTCAATCAGAGATTGAGCAATGTTTTATGAACAACATTGTGCTAACTAAGATTTTGTGTGAATTTAAATATAAGTGAGATCATACTCCATATTCATGTACATACAGTACAACATGCAAAGTAAAGTAAAATATAAAGATGTCACAAGAACTAAACATTAAATTAAATACAGTAAACTTCGTATATAACGAAGCCCAGGGGACCATTGGTCCAAATTCGTTATAGCCATATTTCGTTACATGCATTTTGATGCTAAATATGTTTTCTTGGTGTGGCCGTTCTGAATGAATGAAAAGTTAAGACCAGTATGCAATAGCTATGTTGTGATTTATTAAGTAAGCAGTCTTTACAATTGACATGCCGATAGAGTATTATGTGAATGGCAATCATTTCCTCATGTGTATACAACACGTCTCCTAATAGTTAATTAGCACAGAGACAAAAGATGGGGAGAGCAATTATTTGATAATTAGTAATTATCTGTCCACCAGGTGTGTTAATTGGGAATACCTGGAGGGCATTTCGTTACATCAGATGAAAAAGTGAAGAAATTATGACCACAAGATGGCTTCGTAAAAGCCGATAATTCGTTACATACAAATTCGTTACAGGCGTATAAAAGTCAATGGAGGGTAATAGGACTTCTGCAGGGGACTTTCTTTTTACTTTGTTACAAGCAGAATTTCGCTATAAACCTGTTCGTTATAGGTGAAGTTTACTGTACTGATAAATTTTTCATACAGAGATATATTTTTCAATTTCAATCTGTAAACCTTTGTTGTTTCAAAATGTATACCATATGCAGTGTGTATCTTTTATGTTTATAAATTTTTCAAAATGGATTGTCTCTGCACATTCATGTGTAAATGTATGAAATACAGAAAGTATTCTTGATAATGAACAAAAATGTTAAATCCCTCGAGGTACATGTATAAAAAAGTACCGAATCTTAAACAGTGTAGAGGCTAAAAACTTTGTAATAATTTTCATCTGAATAAAAATTCAACCATTTTATCTAGACTTTGTCCTGACAGAGTCACTAAAATATATAGTACACAAAGATATTCATGTTCAACATAAAATCACACCAAATCCCTTCATGAATAAAGGTTAACTACATGTATATATATAAAAGTTAACAAATTTAGAATTTTATTTCACTAACTGACAATTTTACCAAAAATTCAACTTTTTTTCACATAATTTACACACATAGAACACTTATTTGTCAATGACTAGATTAAAATTACCCTGCACCATATGTCACAGAGTTTGAATACTTTTATTTTGACATCATCAGGTAAACTAATAATAATGAAAGTATAAATATTGTATAGACTTGAGGAAGTTTATTATGTTGTATAAGTTTTTTGACCGAGTGATGAACAACTTACACTGACTCTCGACAGACTAATATTATAGTAAATAAACTTTAACTATGACTTTCATATGCACTTAAGACAAGTATATCACTCTTATAGGAATACATTATTACTATCTTAATCTCCACCTTCTTAACAAAATTTTAAAATATTAGTAATACATGTATAACAATTCGTATAATGATCATAATCTATGATAATTCATTCTTTGTCTCTAAAATCTTATATTTAACTAATATTTAATTAATCAGTAAATGGCAAGGTAAAAAAAAACAATTCATCAAAGTAAAGATACATGCGCTATACATGTAACTTACAGACTGCTTAATGTTTATCTTGTAAAAATGTTACAACACTGCTAATGGAAATTTACAGTGTGGAGATAAATATTATCATTATCTATATCTTTTCCTATATTTAAAAAAAAACATGATTGATCATGAGCAGAATTATTTTGCTCTTGAACGAGGGACAGAAGAAAATAAAGAATGTTGAGAGATATTGCTTTATCAGCATAGTTTTTTTTTCTTAAAACACCACAGACATGTATACAATACTCAGACAAGGACATTTTTATCATATAACACAGAACATAGATGAGTGTATGTCGGCCGAGCCGTGGTCCTAGTGAAGCTTGAACCAGCAATCTTTTGGTCACTGGCCCAACACCCTAACCACCAGACCATGGCGCCGACTCTTTATCAGCATAATTGAGCTATTGGTAATTCTGGTCATTCTCTGTTGCTGCTTTGTCCGCACCAGTTTGGTATTGTATGACGTTTTCATCGCCTGTTACGAAATTATCAACTTTTTCCACACTGATTTGTGGTTGTATCACAGGGCCATTATAGACATTGTAAGTATTAGTCACATGTTGTACGATTGGTGTACCTGAAAAAAAAATGTATGCAACTGAATCGGCCCTGCAGGAAATTTTGAGCCCCGCACTCTCTGTAAAATAAATGCAGAAATTGACATTCTAAAAATAACACAAGAGGGCGCTAGTGAAATTAATGTGGGCTGCTAATTAAAAAGTAATTTGGCTGGAGGCGTCACTGGTGGGGGTTTAATATTCGAAACACATGTCTGGTGCAAAAAATTGGTAGGAAATTTTCTTAAAGAAGGTATAGAGTTGGAACCCTTCTGAATTATTCTATCATAGCCACATTCAGAAAGCAAATAAACTTCTATTCTAACACATTAATAAGTGGTGCCTGGCCATTTGACAGTAAGAGCCCAAAATTTCACCTTCTCGCCTTTTTTTTTAATCATCAATGTTTCTTATAATGGTCTTTGATCTCAAATGCAGTAAACAATATCCTTGATTAATATGAAATAAATTCAAGTGCAATACTGTACTATGAATATTGATCGCTATATTTCAAATGGTCATTTGACTTATGGTCTTAAAACCAATCACTGACATCAATCAGCCCATTCACTGCATGTCTCAAATCAAATTCTGTTCCAGTTTTGTAATTTGTTTGCTAAATATGCAACTTACTGGATCTAGAACCACCAATTTGATCTCCAGTGATCTGAAAAACATATTTCAAATTTGTTTTAATTGTAAACTTTCAGATAGAAACGGAGCGTTAACTCAATCAAAAGTCAAGTTCTCTTTTGAATAGCAGAAGAGGTTGTTTTTATTTAGAGCTTAAAAAATAGCTTTAAATTCAATTTAATGTCTATTTGCCTGTGACTGAAAAAATCTTTTTCGCATCAATTTATGTCTTTCTTCATAGGTAATTTTGGCACATATTATGATTCTCATATGATAGTATTTACATACATGTATGAGAAAATCATATGTATATCATATGTAAATAACTTCATATGAGAATAATATTTGAGGTTTCATGTTTCTCATATGAAATCTCTCAGATTCTCATATGATATAATCTACATATGAGTCATGGCATAAGCACTGTGTCTGTATGGAATATTAATATACATGTACATTTAATCTGTCAAAAAAAAACCCATATCCAAAAAGCTTCATTTAGAAGCAAATTTGCTTTTATGTAACAGATGATGGGTTGGACAGGGTGAAAGGGAGGAAGGAGGAAGGGGGGCAGGAGAAGGGAGGAAGGGGGAGAGAGAAAGAGGTAAAGTTTGATCACATAAGCATGGGCAGCTATAGCCATGTAGGTCAAAATGTATCAGACAGTTCACTAAAACAGATAGGGTATAGTCTGTACCTCAGGTGTATCAGGCTGTGCATCACCTCCTCCATCATCTACAGGTGGGTTGTCCACTGAAATAAAAAATGTCATTAGCCAATTAATAACATGATACTTAGAGAATAACTGTCTTTTGGAATGTGATTTTACTGTGATAACCTATAATGGATCCAGCACGTTAGCATAATATGAGAATCATAATTCCTGGATCCATTATAGGTTATCACAGTATAATCACATTCCAAAAGACAGTTATCATACATGTATATATTTACATTCCATTTTCAAGCTTAAAAATGACATTTAGATCATTTAAAACTCCATTGCTAAGGCTCTGTTACTCCCTACCGTCATACATGTACTTCAAATCAAGCCAAGTTACTATGACGTCATAGTTCAAATTACATCGAGCCGCAGCGGTTATACTCCTATAATTACAGTGTGAATTCTATCCAAATGAATGGGCATATGTAAAAACACTGATAACAAATTTTTGTATTACAGGCTTTCTACTCTACCTTGATGAAAAAGTAGGAAAAAAGTAGGAGTAGTCAATGAAAAAAGTAGGAGAAAAATAGGAAAAAGTAGGAATTAACAGAGGAAAAGTAGGAAATTTTCCATCACTTTTAGCGACAATTTTCAGTAAGTATGACACACAAATCACAGTAAGCAATGATTGTAGACTGGTAATGTTTATCTTTGAGGAAATCACAGAGAGAAATAAATTTATGAATCACAAGCGATATACATGTAAGTCCCCTACCGGCATTAATATATGTACATATCCTTCAACTCTGCCTTGATCTGTACTTACACCAAAAAGATGAATCCAACATTAAAATAAGCTCAAAATGCATCGAAGATGCAAAATGCCGAGTTGCAAAACTGGAATGTAAGTATGAATATGCAGACTAACATGAAATGTGTATGGTTTGTAACAACATTTTGTGGTCCTAAATGAAAATTTCTGGATCAAGAAATGGTCTTCTCTTTATTCTATATCAGCGTGTAATATATTTTCAAGGATACAGATTTTCAATCTCATCATACAGAATGCTTTATGTATTTGTATGTACAATATGATTTAACAAAGCATACTCTAAAGATACAGAATAAGGTACAATTCATATCTTAAATCACGGGAAACATTTCTGGCAAGTTTCATGATTATAGGTGCAATACAGGCTCAAATATGGTTGGGAAAACATTTTCAATCATCTGAGTCCTGTGACCTTGATCTTTGACCTTTTGACCCAAAAATTAATGGCAAGTTTCATGATTATAGGTGCAATACAGGCTCAAAAATGGTCTGGAAACCATTTTCAATTACCTAAGTCCTGTGACCTTGATCTTTGACCCTTTGACCCCTAAATCAAAAGTGGTCATTTTCTATTCACTGGAAACATTTCTGGCAAGTTACATGATTATAGGTGCAATACAGGCTCAAATTCAGTCGGGAAACCATTTTTAATCATCTTAGTCCTGGGACCTTGACCTTTGACCTTTTAACCCCAAAATTGATAGTGGTCATCCTTGATCCATGGGAAACATTTCTGGCAAGCTTCATGATTATAATTGCAATACAGGCTGAAATATGGTCCGGAAACCACTTTCAATCATCGGAGTCCTGTGACCTTGACCTTTGACCTTTTGACCCCAAAATCAATAGGGGTCATTCTTAATTCATGGGAATCATTATTGGCAAGTTTCATGACTTTAGGTGCAATACAGGCTAAAATATGGCCAGGAAACCATTTTCAATCATCAGAGTCCTATGACCTTGACCTTTGGACCCCAAAATCAAAAGTGGTCATTTTCTATTCACAGGAAACATTTCTGGCAAGTTACATGATTATAGGTGCAATACAGGCTGAAATATGGTCCGAAAACCAATTTCAATCAACAGAGTCCTGTGACCTTGACCTTTGACCTTTTGACCCCAAAATCAATAGGCCTCATCCTTGATTCAAGGGAAACATTTCTGGCAAGTTTCATGATTATAGGTGCAATACAGGCTGAAATATGGTCCGAAAACCAATTTCAATCATCTGAGTCCTGTGACCTTGACCTTTGACCTTTTGACCCCAAAATCAATAGGCCTCATCCTTGATTCAAGGGAAACATTTCTGGCAAGTTTCATGATTATAGGTGCAATACAGGCTGAATTATGGTCCGGAAACCATTTTCAATCATCTGAGTCCTGTGACCTTGACCTTTGACCTTTTGACCCCAAAATCAATAGGCCTCATCCTTGATTCAAGGGAAACATTTCTGGCAAGTTTCATGATTATAGGTGCAATACAGGCTGAAATATGGTCCGGAAACCATTTTCAATCATCTGAGTCCTGTGACCTTGACCTTGACCTTTTGACCCCAAAATCAATAGGGCTCATCCTTGACTAATGGTGAGTAAGTGTATGAAGTTTCATTGTTATAGCCTCTTTCGTAGTTGACTTATAGTCCGGAAACCAATTGTTGACGCCCTCCCGCCCGCCCAGACGCCCGCCCAACCGCCCGCCCAGACGCCCGCCCGCCCGCCCGCCTCACATCAAATTAAGAGCCGAGTTTTGCAACTCGGCTAATAAGTTCAATATGTGTATATGTATTAGTAAAAGGTCTGGAAAACAGAAAAATTTAATGAAATTTGCTATGAGGCCATACCTTTTGTAAGAACAAATAAATCAAACCCAACTTCAACTTATTCTTTATCATACTATAATGTATCTGCATACCAAAAATCAGCTCAATATCTACAACAACAAGCATGAAAAGACTAGAAACTGAGAAGTTCATGAAATTTGTTTAGTCCAGGGGCCATAACTCCTGTAGAAATAGGTCAATCAAATTTAAACATGAACATGATTTGTATCACACTGAGATATAGATACACACACCAAAAATGATTTCAATATCTGAAATACCATGGAAGAAAAGTCCAGAAAACTGAGAATTTCATGAAATTTGCTAAGTCCAAGGGCCATAACTCTTGTGAAAATAGGTCAATCAAAACCAAACTTGAAGTTAATCTGTTTAACACCAATATGCAATCACATACAAAAAAATCATTTCCAGATGTACAACAACAGCCAAAAAAAGTCATGAAAACTGAGAATTTCATGAAATTTGCTAAGTCCAGGGGCCATAACTCTTGTAAAAATAGGTCAATCGGAACATAACTCAAACTTGAGCTGTATAACACTAAGATGTATTCACATATAAAAAATCATTTCAATATCTGCACCACCTTGGAAGAAAAGTCCGGAAAACTGAGACATTCATGAAATTTGCTAAGTCCAGGGGCCATAACTCTTGTAAAAATATGTCAAACTCGAACTTGATCTGTATCACATTGAGATAAACTCACATACCAAAAATGAGTTCAATATATGCAACGACAGCGAAAAAAAAGTATGGAAAACTAAAGTGTGACGGGCAGACAGACAAACGGGGTGGAAACTATAAGTCCCCTCCGGTGAGCTGGTAGGGGACTAATAAGGACAAATTGATTTTCATGTAAAATATACAGAATGGGCGAGTGAAGTGAGCCCGAAATTTTTTAAAACTTTGAATCAGATGTTGATGACAAGTGAATCAAGTAATTTTTTACTTTTGAGATGAAAAAGTAGGAATAGTAGGAGGTTTTGAAGAAAAAGTAGGAAAAAATATGATCAAAATAAAAAAGTAGGAAAAGTAGGAAATAGTAGGAAAAATAGCAATCCAAGGAATGCTTGTGTCGCCTGCGAAGCGGTTTGATTATTATTCTAGAAAGTGGATCTAATTATTGGTATCAGTAGAAAATTCTTGTCAAATGAAATTCATTTGAGATATCAGACCTCTAAATTACAAATTAAAAGATATGGTCATTCTCAAATTTTCAGAAAAGAATGTCGATCATCTAGGTCAAGGTCACCACGTAAAAATTGGTAACAAAAGGGTCTCATCATAAGAAAGACCTATCACCTACCAATTAAAAGATATATACAACCTTAATTTCTTAGAGAAGAAGGTCAAATAGCTAGGTCAAGGTCAAAAGGTAAAAAATTATGGTATGTGTAGAAAGGCATTGTTACAAGGAAAATACATGTGAAATATCAATGCCTTATCACCTACCAATCAAAAGATATAGCCAATTTTACTTTTCTTGAAAAGTAGGTCAAATATCTAGGTCAATGTCACAAGGTCAAATATTATGGTCTGTGCAGAAAGATCTTGTCACAAGGAATACACATGTGAAATACCAAAGCCCTATCACTTACCAATCAAAAGATATATACAATCTTATTTTTTTATAGAAGGTCAAATTTGTAGGTCAAGGTCACAAGGTCAAATATTATGGTATGTGTAGAAAGGCGTTGTTACAAGGAATACACATGTGAAATATCAAAGCCCTATCACTTACCAATTGAAAGATATAGCGAATCTAACTTTTTTTTTCAAAAGTAGGTCAAATATCCAGGTCAAGGTCACAAGGTCAAAAATTATGGTATGTGTAGAAAGGTCTTGCCACAAGGATTGCATGTGTGAAATATCAAAGTCCTAACACTTACCAATCGAAAGATATATCCATTCTTAATTTTTTTGAAAAGTAGGTCAAATATCTAGGTCAAGGTCACTAGGTCAAAAATTATGGTATGTGTAGGAAGGTCTTGTCACAAGGAATACACATGTGAAATATCAAAGCCCTATCACTTAACAATCAAAAGTTATGGGCTGTGACACCCAAAGTGTGACAGACAGACAGACGGACGGACTGACAGACGGACGGACGGACGGACGGACGGACAGACGGACAATGGACAAAGTGATCCCTAAGTGTCGCTATGCTTCGCAGGCGACACAAAAAGTAGGAACAGTAGAAAGCCTGGTATTATGACACAGCTTCATGTCACCTCGGTGCATTGTTTTAATTGTATTATTGTACAAGAAATGAAGAAGAAGTTCTATGGAAATTAATATGTTATTTGTTTACCATTACTTCAACAGTAATGAAAATGACAAGAATATATATACATAAAGCAATGAATTATTGTGAAATTTTATTGAAATCAATTTAGAGGGGAGTGTTAAATAGGGCTGAGTATTGTGCGTGAAATTTTTATTGCGATATTTTATAACATCGAGATTCCTAATGATTATCATTTTCCTACTTAATTTTTGCTTTCAAAACTTTATTTAAGAATCTGAAAATATCAGAAAATTGTAGAACTGATCATACTTTTATTGCCGCTGTTGTTGGACGAAGCATGGAAAACATATGATGTAATTCACGATGTTGTAACTTAAAGGTCAGACATGTATCTTAAATGTGAGATATCATAAAGATACGGACACAAGAATCCATCAGATTACCCTATTGATGTATTTTGAATAGTAATTCGTGTTTGCATCATGAAAAAACATGAAAATAAAAAATATCAACAAAACCGGTTTTTGAAAACAAATAACGTGGTACGTATTGCAAAGCCTCGTATCGCAATATACCAGTACCGCGATAAAACGGCTCAGCCCTAGTGTTAAATGTGAATTGAGATTTGACCTATGACCTCGGTCATAGTAATATGATGGTGAAATCATTGAAAATTCTATGGAAACAAGTAAGAAATTCAAGAAAAAGTATGACACTTTTAAAGGATTCATATTATGTCATATTAAAAATTTTAATGCTTTTCATCAAATATCATCACAAAAATAACATAAGCCTGTATCAAAATCGGAAAGAAAGAATGAAAATTGATTTTCACACGATGTTGAAAAGTTAAAACTTCTACTCAATATACAAAAGACGTAGATACCATCTAGTTGTGTGTTATCTAGTATCTCTCCATTACTACATTGCTCTGGTTGAGGAACTGATGTGTCAGGTAGTACAACGATTCCATTTAATTCTCCAACTGCAAAATAACAGTATACATGTACATGTACATGTTGAATTATTGAACAAAAAAATATTATGGTTCAGCACGTTTTTATATACACATGTATATTTTAACAACTCACAAAGATATTCCTTATGCTTACAACATTATAAGTCGGTTGGAATCTGTTTTCCGAAAGAGGTTTAATAATGAAACTCTCTGTATAGATAAAACAAATAATGTTACTAGGTGTTACATTGTAACTTGAGGTGAATTAAAACCAAGTTCTATTACAATGACCTCAGTATTTGTGAATATGCTGCGATATAGACTTATCTGTAAACATGATGTTATAAATACTGTCTCACGCATTTCTTTTATCTTAGCTTATGCAACAGTATCACCAAAATGTCATACATTTTAGATTGAAATCTACATAGACAATCCCAGACTGGTTTGTATGGAGATCAAGCCCAGAGTTATTTATGAACATGAAGCTATATTACCTGAATGCGTCGGGCCATTTGGTTGGTTCTCCCGCTCTGTTAGAGGAACTGGATTGTAAGCATTCCGTTGAACTTCACCATTCGATGATTTAGCTGCAAAATAATATGATAATTCATACACCTCATTCATGAAAATTCATATCTTACAAATGTACATGTAATTTATATATTGAGTCTTTTCAGAATACAGAGTTATTTCCCTTTGGAGACTGTATCTGATGAAGTACAATTCTGACGTCATAAGATCAGTATGGAAATGTCATTACCCGAGATTTATGGAAGGTTTTCATAAAATTTTATGACGGCTCAATCAGTCCACATCAGATATCATTAAGTACAAATGTCATGTTGTAACAGTACAAAACTATGGTTTTTGAAAATACTAATTAAAATATGAACATTAAATTTTTCAACTTCGTAAGTTAAACTGAACTTGTCAAAATGTTAATATGTGAATTATGCTTCTGTAGCAGGTTTTAGAAAAGGTTATTGCACAATTGATAATGTTTTCATTTTATATACATTGATGAATATTGTACAAAGCAAAAGAAAAAAATTATATTGTATTTTCATAGATTTTGAAAAGGCCTTTGATAGAGTATGGAGAAACGGGGTATGGGATAAAATGTTATTGAATAATTTGAATGGAAAAATGTTTAAGATAATATTTAACATGTATCAAGACATTAAATCAAGAATAGTTTTTAATGGTGAATGTTCAGATTTTTTCATATGTCATAATGGGCTCAGACAAGGAGAAAATTTATCTCCTTTCTTATTTTCACTATACTTGAATGACCTTGAACTATTTATGGAAAATCATAATGTCTCTGGTATTGAATGTATGAAAGATGAATTTGAAGAGTTATTTCACGTGTATTTTAAACTTTTTCTTCTGTTGTATGCAGATGACACTGTGCTTTTTAGTGATTCTTTGGCAGATTTACAATTACAACTAGATATATTTCAAAATTATTGTAATATCTGGAAACTTAAGGTTAATATAAGTAAGACAAAAGTAGTCATATTTCAAAAGGTAGAGCAAACCGAGATGTAACACTTATATTTGAGAATGAAAAATTAGAGGTTGTCAAGAGTTTTAATTACTTAGGAGTTTTACTCTCACAAAGTGGATCATTTAATGAAGCAAAGAAACAAAATGCTAAAAAGGCTATGATAGCTGTTTATGATATTCTTAAAAAAGGGAGATTGCACCATTTATCTGTAAAATGTCAATATGATCTTTTTGATAAAATTGTGAAGCCAATATTGTTATATGGATGTGAAATTTGGGGTTTCAGTAATTTAGACATATTAGAAAGAGTTCATTTAAAGTTTTGTAAAATGCTTTTAAATCTCAGAAAAACAACTCCTAATTATATAGTATATGGTGAATTAGGTATTTATCCTTTGTCAACAGACGTTTATCCACGGATGATTTCTTACTGGTCAAAATTAATACAGTCAAATGAGAGTAGAATTTCAACAATTTTATACCGATTTTTATATATAAAACATATGAATTGTACTTTGAACAGTCCATGGTTGACACAAATATGTAAGATACTTAATGACTGTGGATTCAGTTATATCTGGCTTTCACAAAATTTTGCTTTGTTTGATAAGAAATGGTTATTTCACTCAATTAAAGACATTTTATTTGATCAATTTAAACAAAAATGGAAATCAGATATAGAAAACTCATCAAGAGGTATAAGTTACAGATTGATTAAGCAAGAATTTGGTTTTGAAAATTATTTAGATAGGTTAAAAGGTAAAGACAGAAACATTATGTGTAGATTTAGATGTTCAAATCATAAACTACCAATCGAAATAGGTCGATGGTCAAATATTGCTAGAAATGAAAGGTATTGTAATTTATGTACATCAAATGCACTAGGTGACGAGTTTCATTATATTTTAGAATGTCCAACCCTACTTAATGATAGAAAATTATTGTTAGGAAATTACTATTGTACAAGAGTTAATGTTATCAAATTTAGGAAACTATTTACAGAAAATAATATTTCAAGATTACGAAAATTGTGTAAATTTATCAAAATTATTAATTCAAAAGTCTGTCCTCCTTAGTAAGATTTTTCTACTGTAAATTTATCATAATACATGTAATTAGTAATAATATATATTGTTATTCATATTGCCATGAACGATTTGAAAATTTGTATATAATGTATATATTGTATTCTGTATTCCATTAAGTTGGATTATCTGAATAAATTGAACTTGAACTTGTATACATTTGTATCACTATATAATTATGTGATAAGTTTGAGTCAGACATTATTATTAAGTGGTGTATGGATTAATACTACATTACAATAAAATCAAGAAAGAGGCCAGATCACTCATCTAAGTTGCAGACCAAAGGGCTTAAAGTGGCTAAATTGGTAGAGGACCTTGATGGCTTGAGTAATGTACTAAGTAAAATGCTTAGCCAACCACAGCGCCCTCGTCAACCATATTGTTGACCAATCAACACAAAAAACCACAAGTTTTTCTAGAGGACCTTGAGTACTGGCTTCCTGTAAGGTTTCATGAAATTCTGCATTTGCAGAGGAGATTATTGTCCAAAATGTGTCAGCTAATCAGAGTCCTCGGTGACATTACTTGTTGACTGATGCATATGGGCATGAAAAACACAAAATTGATCTTATGTTGGTAGAGGACTGAAGGTATTTGCTTCCTGAAAGGTTTCATGAAATTTCGTGCAGTGTTTGCAAAGATGTTGAAATTTTTAAAAGTAACAACAGATAAACAGACAGACAACGGAAGAGGGGACAATGAATGGATGGCGGTCAGGGTGCTGTGACAATACGTAGCTCACTTTCAAGAGCTTCGCTCAGGTGAGCTAATAGGAACCACATGTTTTATGAATGAATGAAACTTATACTCATACATACCTTGAGTACTAAATGTTCTTGTGGTCTGACCTTAAAAAAAATTAATGGTAAGTAAACATTAATGATAGAGTCGTAGTATATACATGTATTACAGATAAGTAACATGATAAATAAAGCCTGTGTTTGTGAAACACGAATGCCCCCGGTGGCATCTTTGTTAGTATGAACACTATTTTCTGTTAAGTACATGTATGTGAGGTCACTGGGTTAAAAGGTCAAAGGTCAAGGTCACGAGGTCAAAAATTTTGGTATCAGTTTAAAGGTCTTGTCACAAGGAATACACATATGAAATATGAAAGCCCTATCACTTACCATTGAAAAGTTATGCCAAATGTTAAAGTTTTTGAAAAGTAGGTCAAAGGTCAAGGTCAAGGTCATGAGGTCATAAATGTTGGTATCAATGGAAAGTTCTTGTCACAAGGAATACACATGTGAAATATGAAAGCCCTATCACTTCCCATTCAAAAGTTATGCCCAATGTTTAAGTTTTTGAAAAGAAGGTAAAAGGTCAAGGTCAAGGTCACGAGGTAAAAATTTTTGGTATCAATGGAAAGATCTTGTCACAAGGAATACACATATGAAATATGAAAGCCCGATCACTTCCCATTCAAAAGTTATGCCCAATGTTAAAGTTTTTGAAAAGTAGGTCAAAGGTCAAGGTCAAGTTCAAGAGGTCAAAAATTTTGGTAGCAATGGAAAGGTCTTGTCACAAGGAATACACATGTGAAATATGAAAGCCCTATCACTTCCCATTCAAAAGTTATGCCCAATGTTAAAGTTTATGAAAAGTAGGTCAAAGGTCAAGGTCACGAGGTCAAAAATTTTGGTATCAATGGAAAGGTCTTGTCACAAGGAATACACATGTGAAATATGAAAGCCCTATCACTTACCATTCAAAAGTTATGCCCAATGTTAAAGTTTTTGAAAAGTAGGTCACAGGTCAAGGTCACGAGGTCAAAAATTTTGGTATCAATGGAAAGGTCTTGTCACAAGGAATACACATGTGAAATATGAAAGCCCTATCACTTCCCATTCAAAAGTTATCCCAATGTTAAAGTTTTTGAAAAGTAGGTCAAAGGTCAAAGGTCAAGGTCACGAGGTCAAAAATTTTGGTATCAATGAAAAGGTCTTGTCACAAGGAGTACACATGTGAAATATGAAAGCCCTATCACTTCCCATTCAAAAGTTATGCCCAATGTTAAAGTTTTTGAAAAGTAGGTCAAAGGTCAAGGTCACGAGGTCAAAAATTTTGGTATCAATGGAAAGGTCTTGTCACAAGGAATACACATGTGAAATATGAAAGCCCTATCACTTCCCATTCAAAAGTTATGCCCAATGTTAAAGTTTTTGAAAAGTAGGTCAAAGGTCAAGGTCAAGGTCATGAGGTCAAAAATTTTGGTATCAATGGAAAGGTCTTGTCACAAGGAATACACATGTGAAATATGAAAGCCCTATCACTTCCCATTCAAAAGTTATGCCCAAAATTAAAGTTTTTGAAAAGTAGGTCAAAGGTCAAGGTCAAGGTCACGAGGTCAAAACTTTTGGTATCAATGGAAAGGTCTTGTCACAAGGAATACACATGTGAAATATGAAAGCCCTATCACTTCTCATTCAAAAGTTATGCCCAATGTTAAAGTTTTTGAAAAGTAGGTCAAAGGTCAAGGTCAATGTCATGAGGTCAAAAATTTTGGTATCAATGGAAAGGTCTTGTCACAAGGAATACACATATGAAATATGAAAGCCCGATCACTTCCCATTCAAAATTTATGCCCAATGTTAAAGTTTTTGAAAAGTAGGTCAAAGGTCAAGGTCAAGGTCAGGAGGTCAAAAATTTTGGTATCAATGGAAAGGTCTTGTCACAAGGAATACACATGTGAAATATGAAAGCCCTATCACTTCCCATTCAAAAGTTATGCCCAATGTTAAAGTTTTTGAAAAGTAGGTCACAGGTCAAGGTCAAGGTCACGAGGTCAAAAATTTTGGTATCAATGGAAAGGTCTTGTCACAAGGAGTACACATATTAAATATGAAAGCCCTATCACTTCCCATTCAAAAGTTATGCCCAATGTTAAAGTTTTTGAAAAGTAGGTCAAAGGTCAAGGTCAATGACATGAGGTCAAAAATTTTGGTATCAATGGAAAGGTCTTGTCACAAGGAATACACATGTGAAATATGAAAGCCCTATCACTTCCCATTCAAAAGTTATGCCCAATGTTAAAGTTTTTGAAAAGTAGGTCAAAGGTCAAGGTCAAGGTCATGAGGTCAAAAATTTGGTATCAATGGAAAGGTCTTGTCACAAGGAATACACATGTGAAATATGAAAGCCCTATCACTTCCCATTCAAAAGTTATGCCCAATGTTAAAGTTTTTGAAAAGTAGGTCAAAGGTCAAGGTCAAGTTCAAGAGGTCAAAAATTTTGGTAGCAATGGAAAGGTCTTGTCACAAGGAATACACATGTGAAATATGAAAGCCCTATCACTTCCCATTCAAAAGTTATGCCCAATGTTAAAGTTTTTGAAAAGTAGGTCAAAGGTCAAGGTCAAGGTCAAGGTCATGAGGTCAAAAATTTTGGTATCAATGGAAAGGTCTTGTCACAAGGAATACACATGTGAAATATGAAAGCCCTATCACTTCCCATTCAAAAGTTATGCCCAATGTTAAAGTTTTTGAAAAGTAGGTCAAAGGTCAAGGTCAAGGTCACGAGGTCAAAAATTTTGGTATCAATGGAAAGGTCTTGTCACAAGGAATACACATGTGAAATATGAAAGCCCTATCACTTCTCATTCAAAAGTTATGCCCAATGTTAAAGTTTTTGAAAAGTAGGTCAAAGGTCAAGGTCAATGTCATGAGGTCAAAAATTTTGGTATCAATGGAAAGGTCTTGTCACAAGGAATACACATATGAAATATGAAAGCCCGATCACTTCCCATTCAAAATTTATGCCCAATGTTAAAGTTTTTGAAAAGTAGGTCAAAGGTCAAGGTCAAGGTCAGGAGGTCAAAAATTTTGGTATCAATGGAAAGGTCTTGTCACAAGGAATACACATGTGAAATATGAAAGCCCTATCACTTCCCATTCAAAAGTTATGCCCAATGTTAAAGTTTTTGAAAAGTAGGTCACAGGTCAAGGTCAAGGTCACGAGGTCAAAAATTTTGGTATCAATGGAAAGGTCTTGTCACAAGGAGTACACATGTTAAATATGAAAGCCCTATCACTTCCCATTCAAAAGTTATGCCCAATGTTAAAGTTTTTGAAAAGTAGGTCAAAGGTCAAGGTCAATGACATGAGGTCAAAAATTTTGGTATCAATGGAAAGGTCTTGTCACAAGGAATACACATATGAAATATGAAAGCCCTATCACTTCCCATTCAAAAGTTATGCCCAATGTTAAAGTTTTTGAAAAGTAGGTCAAAGATCAAGGTCAAGGTCAGGAAGTCAAAAATGTTGGTATCAATGGAAAGGTCTTGTCACAAGGAATACACATGTGAAATATGAAAGCCCTATCACTTCTCATTCAAAAGTTATGCCCAATGTTAAAGTTTTTGGAAAGTAGGTCAAAGGTCAAGGTCAAGGTCACGAGGTCAAAAATTTTGGTATCAATGGAAAGGTCTTGTCACAAGGAATACACATGTGAAATATGAAAGCCCTATCACTTCCCATTCAAAAGTTATGTCCAATGTTAAAGTTTTTCGGACAAACAGACAGACAAACAGACAAACAGATAAACAGACAAACAGACGGACAGGCCAAAAACTATATGCCCCCGAATCTTTGATTCCGGGGGCATAAAAAGGTCCATCTTATACAGATAGTTACAGTTAGAATTAAAGAAAGTTTCAGTATCTTTAAGTGATATCCATTGTATGACTTATAATGTACTATAACACTGTGTAGCATCACGTGACTTAAATTGGTGAAACCACGAACACATAATGGAGGCATAACGCTTGTTTGGAGGAAAGAAAACAGGTGAACACCTTCGTAGGTCAGTTTATGGACTTATAAAGACAGAACCAAAATGTAAATCTATAATGTTGTCGTAATGAATTGAAAGATGATGTCTGACATTGAACTTGAAAATTAAATAACATCATAACCCCCCCCCCCCCCCCCCCCTAAAAAATACAACAATCCAATATGACTATCGATTGATGATACCAGTACCATATACATGGAAAGAAGAAGAATCTTATTATCTAATTTGATCCCCACTCTCTCTTTAACCTTTCATGTTCAATGTTAGGTGTGAGCTAAGAATTTGAAGGAAAATTCACTTCTTTTTTAGTATAAAAAAACATGATACATCCTTAACCGGAATGTTTTGATCTTTTATTTTTAATAATAATTAATATCATATTTCATCATGGAAGTTCCTAATTTTTCCGTATACAGATTTTATTTTGTGAAGCAGGGCAAAATAAGCCTACTTGAAGTTAGTTTTACGTTTCAATGATTCAACTTAATTTCTTTATCGATAGCACAGTTTCATTTATATATTGTCCATAAAAACGGGTAATGGAAAGGGGTTTCCAACACACTGTCCGTGATCATCTCAGTACATACAGATGCAATTTTTCATTAGGCCATGCATGTACATAACACGACAGCTGGATTCATATAGATAATTCATTGATTCAGACAGTGATCAGACTTTATACTGATCATGATGCTGAAGCAGTCCCAAGGTACATGTAAACAGAGTAACATCGTTTATACATACTCAGTAGACGTGGAGGACATCTTGGGTTTCCGATCGGCTCGAAAAACACAAACTTGGTAGACTAAGAGGGCAATGAGTACTTGCTTCCTGTGAAGTTTCAAGAAATTCTGTAAAGCGGTTTCAGAGGAGAAGTCGAAAATGCGTCAGCCAATCAGAGCATGTGGCAGCCATCTTGGATTTCCAATCGGCTCAAAAACACAAACTTGGTAGAGGGCATGGAGTTCTTGCACCCTGTGAAGTTTCGAGAGATTCTGTGCAGCGGTTTCAGAGGAGCAGTCGAAAATGTGTAAGTCAATCAGAGCTTGTGGCAGCCATCTTGGATTTCCCATCAACTCGAAAAACACAAACTTGGTAGAGGGCATTGAGTACTTGCTTCCTGTGAAGTTTCAAGAAATTCTGTAAAGCGGTTTCAGAGGAGAAGTCGAAAATGTGTCAGCCAATCAGAGCCTGTGGTGGCCATCTTGGATTTCAGATCGGCTCGAAAAATACAAACTTGGTAGAGGGCATTTAGTACTTGCTTCCTGAGTAGTTTCATGAAATTCTGTGCAGTGGTTTCAGAGGAGAAGTCCAAAATGTGTCAGCCAATCAGAGCCTGTGGTGGCCATCTTGGATTTCCAATCGGCTCGAAAAACACAAACTTGGTAGAGGGCATTGAGTTCTTGCTTCCTGTGAAGTTTTGAGATATTCTGTGAAGCGGTTTCAGAGGAGAAGTCGAAAATGTGTCAGCCAATCAGAGCCTGTGGCGGCCATCTTGGATTTCAGATTGCCTAAAAAAAACACAAACTTGGTAGAGGGCATTGAGTACTGCTTTCTGTGAAGTTTCGAGAAATTCTGTGCAGCGGTTGCAGAGGAGATGTCGAAAATGTTAAAAGTTTACGCCTGAAGGATGACGACAGACGGCGGACGGCCCGCTATGACAATAGCTCACTTAAGCTTCGCTCAGGTGAGCTAAAGAATGAAAGTTCTTGTCATAGGCAATCTACTTCAAGGTCAAGGCCACTAGGTCAAATGCCACTAGGTCAAATATTATCTGTAATGGCTTAATTCAAATGTCCTGTTATGGGCAACCTTATTGTATAGTAATATGTTTCTGAGATTTTTACATATTTTCATTTTTTAATGCATGAAAGCAAGTGGGATAAATTTAACTATTTGAATAATTTGTGTTATTCAAATACCCATACATATAGTGAGTAGAACATTAAAATATACATACAGCATCTTTTTGTTCTCCTTAGATAACATACAACAACAGCTAGTATCACAGCAACAACAATAATACCAAATAAAACACCTATTAAAATGCTATGTGTGCTTGGTTCAGATTCATTTCTATTTGATCCTGGAATGCTGCTTGATCTGCAATACAGAAAACTTTGTTTACATTAATTTATATAATGTAGAAATCTATCTATAAATAATTCTTGTATAATAAGTACATTATGTATACCACATAATATACTTGTATCTCCCTAAATAGAAGTAACTGATTGTGATATTTCTGTCGAATTGAAGTGGCGGGTGTTGCATGCAAGCAGGAGATGCTTACTCTTCATGGGTACATGGTCTCTCTCCCATATTGGGAGTTCGTTTCTTTGTCAATGTTTTCTCAAAAAAATAGAATTTAAACACTTCTTTTGTGTGGAAAATTTGTACTTTCAGGGAAAAGAAGAAAGACACATTATGGAAAATATGAGAAATTACTTACATGTATGTTTGATCATTTACCGTGCTTGTTGTTGTTGTTGTTGTTGTTGTTTCTATCTGAGTGATTCCTAAACACCCAGGAACTGAAATAATTCAAAAGAAGGTAATTTTAAAAATAATCAACTAAATTAAATTTATCATAGAGACTCCGAATCAACAATTTTGTATTATGTATTATAATTTCTTGAACCTTAGTTCTCAAGTAGCAAGTAAAAAACATAAGATATAATTATACAATATTACTTACACCTATATAATTGATCAGATCTGTATTTAAGCCCTGCCTTGGGACAGAGGCCAGATGAACAATTAAAATTGACGTGCTCAAAGTCAAAATCCCCATTAATACCTCTCACTTGTGGACATTGCCAACCTGTAAAAGTAACAAAGTACAATTTAAATTACAATATCATTATCAAATGAATTTCACATTGAATAATAGCAATCCATGGAATGCTAATGTTGCTTGCAAAGTGGCTTATTTTCAAAAGTGGATAAAATATGTAGGTCAAGGTCACTTGGTTCAAAATTATTGGTATCAGCAGGTAAGTCTTGTCAAATAAAATGCACATGTGAAATATCAGACCTACATGTATTACTATTCAATCAAAGGATATGATCAACCACAATTTTTTTACAAAAAGAAGGTCAATCATCAAGGTTAAGGTCGCAAGGTCATAAATTTTGGTAACTAAAGGTATCCAATGTACTATAGGGCATTTTTTCGTGCCTGGTAAGGTACCATAAACCAAATATTGTCTGAAAGGTTATGATGCCCACTGCTCAGAGATAATAATTTTGGGGTCAGAAAAAAGTTTTAAAAGGCTATGTAAAACGACTCTACTGTACAACGGATACCTAATGAAAGGTCTCGTAACAAGCAATACACATCAGAAATATCAAATCCCCAATCACTTACAAATCAAACGATATAGGCCATCTTGATTTTTTTTAAAAAGTGGGTCAAATATCTACGTCAAATTCACTCTATGATAAAAAATTATGGTATCTACAAATAGGTTTCAATATAAGGAATACAGATGTAAAATAACAAAGCCCTATCACTTACCAATCATAAGGTACAGCCAATTTTATTTTTCTTAAGGTAGGCCAAATATCTAGGTCAAGGGCTATGGTATTTGTAGAGAGGACAAAAGGAATACACATGAGAAATATTTAAGACCTATCGCTTACTGTTCATAATTTTTCTAAATTAATAGAAAGGTCTTGTCACCAGAAGTCTCTGATGAGACTGTATATCTCCTAGTTTTTTTTTGTATTCTAAAACATCAATTTCTTGTCTTTTTTCTTTAAACCAAAGACCATATGGAGCAGGCGCTCTAACAAATTTTAAGTAGCACAACAAAACAACATATCCATTAGACTGCAAGTAGAATATCACTCATAAAATTCATAATATCCGAGATATAGTATTTCAAAAAGAATGCCACACCCATTTTCCAAGATCCTCGGGGCAAGGGGCTGCTAGCTCAAATGAACTATCGATGACACAACAAGACTACAGATCCATAATATTGCATAAAGAATGAACTCTCCATAATTAATAGCTTTAGAAGAGTAGAGAGCACATTAATATAGGAAAAAATTACCACATCCATTTTCTAAAACCCTAGGGGTCAGGGGCTCAAACAAAATATCAGGTGCACAACTACACCACAGACCCATCAAATTGCATAAAGAATGAAGTCTCCATCATTTATAGTGTCAGAGGAGTTGTGAGCACAAGATTACATAGAGTTATATAAGAGAAAATGACCACACCCATTTTCTAAGACCCTAGGGGTCATGGGCTCAAACAAAATATCAGGTGCACAACAAGACCACAGACCCATCATATTGCAAAATGAATGAAGTCTCCATCATATATAGTGTCAGAGGAGTTGCAAGCACAAGATTAGATAGAGTTAAATAGGGAAAAATGACCATACCCATTTTCTAAGACCCTGGGGGTTAACGGCTCAAACAAAATACCAGGTGCACAACTAGATCACAGACCCATCATATTGCAAAAAGAATGAAGTCTCCATCATTTATAATGTCAGAGAAGTTGCGAGCACAAGATTACTTAGAATTGTATAGGAGAAAATGACCACACCCATTTTCTAAGACCCTAGGGGTCAGGGGCTCAAACAAAGTATCAGGTGCACAACTAGACCACAGACCCATCATATTGAAAAAAGAATGAAGTCTTCATCATTTATAGTGTCAGAAGAGTTGCGAGCACAAGATTACATAGAATTTCATAACCACGCCCATTTTTTAAGAACCTGGGGGTCAGGGGCTGAAACCAAATGTCAGGTGCACAACTAGACCACATACAAAGTAGGATGTAAAAAGATGTATGAAACTTATGTAACACCTGAATCGAACTCGGTTAAATCCGGACCACGATAATAAAAAATAGCAATCCAAGGAATGCTTGTGTCGCCTGCGAAGCGGCCTATTTTTAAAAAGTTGATCAAATATGTAGGTCAAGGTCACTTGGTTTAATATTTGTAAATGTATCAGTGGGAAAGTCTTGTCAGATGAACTCACATGTGAAATATTAAACCTTTTACTTACCAATTAAAAGATATGGTCTATCTATTACTTTCAGAAAAGGTCAATCATCTAGGTAAAGGTCATTAGGTACAAATGTTTGGAAATAAAAGAAAGGACTCATCATAAGAAATACATGTTTGAAATATTAAAGCCATATCACTTATCAAGCAAATGATATAGCTAATCTTAATTATTTTGAAATGTAAGTCAACTTACCTAGGTCAAGGTCACTAGGTAAAAATTAATATCATGGTATGTGTAGAAAGGTCTCATGACAAGGAATACATATCTTAAATATTAAATCCCTATCACTTACAAATCAAAAGATATAGCCTATCTTAATTTTTTTGGAAAAGTAGGTCAAATATCTAGGTCAAGGTCAATAGGTCAAAATTTATGGTATGTGTAGTAAGGTTATGTCACAAGAAATAAACATGTGAAATATCAAAGCCCTATCACTTACCAATCAAAAGATATAGTCAATCTTAGTTTTTTTTTAAAGTAGGTCAAATATCTAGGTCAAGGTCACTAGGTCAAAAATTGTGGCATGCATAGTAAGGTTTATCACAAGAAATACACATGTGAAATATCAAAGCCATATCACTTACCAATGAAAAGTTATGGGGTGTGACACCCAAAGTGTGACAGACAGACAGACGGACGGACTGACAGATGGACAATGGACAAAGTGATCCCTAAGTGTCGCTATGCTTTGCAGGCGACACAAAAACCGAGATTATTAATTAAATAGCACACAATTGAGGATAAAAAGATAAACTTGTCTCAGGGGCCATTAGCCTTGTAACTATATTATAAGCAATACACTAAAATTGAGCTCTTTGCCGATGCAGCGTGGAACTGGCTAAATAAAGCCTGTGTTTGTGAAACATGAATGCCCCCGGTGGCATCTTTGTTAGTATGAACACTATTTTCTGTTAAGTACATGTATGTGAGGTCACTGGGTTAAAAGGTCAAAGGTCAAGGTCACAAGGTAAAAAATTTTGGTATCAATGGAAAGGTCTTGTCACAAGGAATACACATGCGAAATATGAAAGCCCTATCACTTACCATTCAAAAGTTATGCCCAATGTTAAAGTTTTTGAAAAGTAGGTCAAAGGACAAGGTCAAGGTGACGAGGTCAAAATTTTTGGTATCAATGGAAGGGTCTTGTCACAAGGAATACACATGTGAAATATGAAAGCCCTATCACTTACCATTCAAAAGTTATGCCCAATGTTAAAGTTTTTGAAAAGTAGGTCAAAGGTCAAGGTCACGAGGTCAAAAATTTTGGTATCAATGGAAAGGTCTTGTCACAAGGAATACACATGTGAAATATGAAAGCCCTATCACTTACCATTCAAAAGGTATGCCCAATGTTAAAGTTTTTGAAAAATAGGTCAAAGGTCAAGGTCGAGGTCACGAGGTCAAAAATTTTGGTATCAATGGAAAGGTCTTGTCACAAGGAATACACATGTGAAATATGAAAGCCCTATCACTTCCCATTCAAAAGTTATGCCCAATGTTAAAGTTTTTTGAAAAGTAGGTCAAAGGTCAAGGTCAAGGTCACAAGGTCAAAAATTTTGGTATCAATGGAAAGGTCTTGTCACAAGGAATACACATGTGAAATATGAAAGCCCTATCACTTACCATTCAATAGTTATGCCCAATGTTAAAGTTTTTGAAAAGTAGGTCAAAGGTCAAGGTCAAGGTCACGAGGTCAAAAATTTTGGTATCAATGGAAAGGTCTTGTCACAAGGAATACACATGTGAAATATGAAAGCCCGATCACTTACCATTCAAAAGTTATGCCCAATGTTAAAGTTTTTTGAAAAGTAGGTCAAAGGTCAAGGTCAAGGTCACGAGGTCAAAAATTTTGGTATCAATGGAAAGGTCTTGTCACAAGGAATACACATGTGAAATATGAAAGCCCTATCATTTACCATTCAAAAGTTATGCCCAATGTTAAAGTTTTTTGAAAAGTAGGTCAAAGGTCAAGGTCAAGGTCACAAGGTCAAAAATTTTGGTATCAATGGAAAGGTCTTGTCACAAGAAATACACATGTGAAATATGAAAGCCCTATCACTTACCATTCAAAAGTTATGCCCAATGTTAAAGTTTTTTGAAAAGTAGGTCAAAGGTCAAAGTCAAGGTCACGAGGTCAAAAATTTTGGTATCAATGGAAAGGTCTTGTCACAAGGAATACAAATGTGAAATATGAAAGCCCTATCACTTCCCATTCAAAAGTTATGCCCAATGTTAAAGTTTTTGAAAAGTAGGTCAAAGGTCAAGGTCAAGGTCACGAGGTCAAAAATTTTGGTATCAATGTAAAGGTCTTGCCACAAGGAATACACATGTGAAATATGAAAGCCCTATCACTTACCATTCAAAAGTTATGCCCAATGTTAAAGTTTTTTGAAAAGTAGGTCAAAGGTCAAGGTCAAGGTCACGAGGTCAAAAATTTTGGTATCAATGGAAAGGTCTTGTCACAAGGAATACACATGTGAAATATGAAAGCCCTATCATTTACCATTCAAAAGTTATGCCCAATGTTAAAGTTTTTGAAAAGTAGGTCAAAGGTCAAGGTCAAGGTCACGAGGTCAAAAATTTTGGTATCAATGGAAAGGTCTTGTCACAAGGAATACACATGTGAAATATGAAAGCCCTATCACTTCCCATTCAAAAGTTATGTCCAATGTTAAAGTTTTTCGGACAAACAGACAAACAGATAAACAGACAAACAGACGGACAGGCCAAAAACTATATGCCCCCGAATCTTTGATTCCGGGGGCATAAAAATGAGTCTTTTTATTTAGTAGTATAGATACAAAAAAAGTAGTCAAAAAGTGAAATATAAGAAAGTGTCAATATCTAAGTGCTTGACTTTGAACCAATGGAAAATGGGAGAATACATTGAGTATACTACTAATGCTCTGTTGTACATGTAGATCCATCCGAGCCAGAAAAACAGGTAGGAGCTAGATGATAAATCCCCTCTGACTAAGCCTGCCCTAGACAGGATTCAAAACTTGTCTCTCCAGATAAGATATGTCCTTCAAATTAAATGTCCAGCACTTTACCAACCGAGCTATGATACTGGTGTCAGAACAGTTTCCGGACGGTAACCGTTTCCGGACAGTCGCCCTTTTCAAGTACTTTAAAGGAAATCATTTTCAATTTTTTGTGACAATTTTGTAGATTTTTAAATGCAGAATTCAAATCACGACACATATAAACAAAATTTTGCTTCTAAGTTGCTTTATCAATCCACCTTTTTACCCCTTTCTGTAGCGTTCAATATCGCGCAACGGGGGAAGTCACCGAAAACCATACCTTTTTAACTTACTTAATTTGAGAAGTTTTGGTTCTACATGTATTTTCAAAATTAATTTTACACAGTCATTTGTAGAAAAGATTGAAGAAAAGAATATCCAACAAGAGCACTGACAAAGTCAGAAAGGGCCCCGCCGGCCACTTCTTTAAGAAGTTGAATGTGAAGGCAACAAGGTCAGTCAACATGGTTGGCAACAAAAGAATTGCTGCCAGAGGAATAGAGGCAAACATACAATGCAGTATTCCAATGTTATCGATCCATTTTTACAAAGGGCCCAAATATATCAATTGGGAAAGTTTATCCAATGTAGGTGAAAGGTCACGGTCTAGGTCACATGATCAAAAAATGTTGGTACCAACAGAAAGGTCTTGTCACAAGGAACACACATGTCAAATATCAAAGCCCCATCTCTTACAGTACAACAGTTATGGCCAATGTTAAAGTTTTTCAAATGTAGGTCAAAGGTCACAGTCAAGGTCACATGATCAAAAAATGTTGGTACCAACAGAAAGGTCTTGTCACAAGGAACACACATGTCAAACATCAAAGCCCCATCTCTTACGGTACAATAGTTATGGCCATTGTTTAAGTTTTTCAAATGTAGGTCAAAGGTCACGGTCAAGGTCACATGATGAAAAATGTTGGTACCAACGGAAAGGTCTTGTCACAAGGCACACTCATGTAAAATAAAAAAGCTCTACAAGGAACACACATGTCAAATATCAAAGCCCCATCTCTTACGGTACAACAGTAATGGCCAATGTTAAAGTTTTTCAAATGTAGGTCAAAGGTCACGGTCAAGGTCACATGATCAAAAAATGTTGGTACCAACAGAAAGGTCTTGTCACAAGGAACACACATGTCAAATATCAAAGCCCCATCTCTTACGGTACAATAGTTATGGGTACAATAGTTATGGCCAATGTTAAAGTTTTTCAAATGTAGGTCAAAGGTCACGGTCAAGGTCACATGATGAAAAATGTTGGTACCAACGGAAAGGTCTTGTCACAAGGCACACTCATGTAAAATAAAAAAGCTCTACCTCTTACAGTGCAGAAGTTATTGCCAATGTTAAAGTTTTCGCTGACGGACAGACAGACAGACAGACGGACGGACAGACGGACAGAGTGATTACTATAGGGCACCCGCCTAGTGGTGGGGCCCTAATAAAAATCATTCAGTTTGGGCTGAAATTGTTCGAGATTGACAGATTTAAAATCAGGTGTCTGGAATCTGTTCCAGTGATTTGTGAAAAAAGACCAAAATATAGGATCAAAAAATCGGTCTAGAAATCATATTTCTAGAGAGATTTAATATTTTCTTTCAACATGAGTATCTGTGGGAAGGGCATGGCATTACTTGAGAGAAATTTGAATGTTTTCCATCGATGAACGGAGGAGTTATCCCCAGAAAACCTTCAAAATCGTTTTCCATCGATGAACGGAGGAGTTATCCCCAAAAAACCTTCAAAATCGTCCGGAAACTGTTCCGACACCAGTACCCCTTTCTAGAAAGTTCTGTTATAAGATTGCACGTCGTATATTTCAGAAAACAAATATTGTGTCGAGGTGAAATTAGCCTGCAACTACCATGAGAAACGTCTTGCAAGAATCATCTTACTTAATTTATGATACTTGTAAAGTTGGGGATTAGAAAGGGAGAAGAAATCAGAGGAAAATATGAAGTAATTGTTAGTGTCCGACGCCTGTTTTAAACTTGAGATTTTCCAAGATTTGATTCAGGAAAACAGTGAGACATAATTAATGATAACATGTTAATTAATTAGAAATTATTCTTCTAAACACTAAATTTGCTAAGTACAAGGGCCATAACTCTTGTGAAAATTAGTCAATCTAAATCAAACTCGAACTTGATCTGCATCACACTATAATGTATTAACATACAAAAAATCTGTTCATTATCTGCAATTACAGGCATGAAAAAGTCCGGAAAACTGAAAATTTCATAACTCTTGTAAAAATAGGCCAATGGGAACCAAACTCAAACTTGGTATGTTTCACATTGAGATGTATTAATATACCAAAAATCAGTGCATTACTTGCAATAGAACTGAAGAAAAGTCCGGAAAACTGAAATTTTCACAAAATTTGCTAAGTCGAAGGGCCATAACTCTTGTAAAAATCAAAGCACTGAAGGTACTGAAAGTGAATAGCTTAAATATCAGTATATGTACATGCATCATTTATTATGTATGTCATCAAACTTTCCGTCGTAGACAAGTTTATGCAAATACATTTTGTATACAAGGCGACAGAAATTAAATTTTTAGTTTTACAGATTTTATTTTTTCAAAATAGGGTAGAAGGAGGGATATAAAATAAAATAAAAATCAGTAAATTTCAGCATTTCATGTTTTGTACCATGATCACGATCTTAATTCAGCAGACGCGGACGGGGGCGCGGGGGTATAGCATAAGCTCACTCAACTTCGTCGAGGTGAGCTAAAAATGAGTTCAATATATGCAACAACAGTGAAAAAAGTCTGGAAAACTGAAAATGGGACAGACGGACGGACGGACAGACAAACAGACAGACTGATAGGAAACTAAGAGTCCCCTTCAGCTTTGCCGGTAGGGGACTAACAATTTTGAATATCTACAAAAATTCAAAATTGTCTGGTACATTGTAAAATCTTTTGTGATGTATGTCATGATGGTATAAACAATGTCATGAATTCAACACATACTGTGTATTATGTGAATATAATATAAGAGATATGTTACTTCATTTTTTTTTTACTTAAGTAGAGGAATAGGGACAAGACAAACCTGTGATATTTTCAGGGTACATACAGCCCTCATACAAGTTCTTCTGTACTGACAGCACACAGTGGTATGTTTTGATTCCAGGGCAGTTTGCTTTGTCAGCAGTATCTTCCCATTTTTCCTTAGAGAGAGGACATTTGTCCACCCGTGTTAGATAATTTTGTTCGTTACTTTGTCTCCATAAAGCACAGAGGATGGCTAATTGGAATAGTAGGGTACCTACAATAATAATAACAAGATTATGATTTTAAATTACATATTTTAAGGTATTAAGGGTATTATAAATAACAATATCAAGGACTAGAAGTCTCTGACGAGACTGACGCTCTCCTGGTTTTTTAGTTAAATTCATTTAAGCGACACAACATTTTTCTAAGACCAAAGGGTCAGGGGCTTAAAAAGTATATAAGATGTGCAAGCCTAACATTAGATGTAAGTCTAAACATACTGCAAAAAAGCTCTTTATCAGTCACACTTTCTTAGAAATGGTGTTCAGAAGATTACAAAGAGTTGTATGGTAGAAACTGACTACAGCTATTTCCCAAGATCCTGGAGGTCAAGGGCTAAAACTAATTATCAAGTGGATAATCAATCCACATACCAATTACATATGAATTACGTTAAAAGAATTTACACTCTATCAAATTATGCATTCTGAGAATTGGTGTTCACAAGAATGCACAATACATATAGGAGAAAATGACCAAACACATTTTCTAAGACCCTGGGGGTTAGGAGCTCAAACAAAATATCTTGTGCACAACTAGACCATGGGCCTATAATATTGCAAAATGAATTAACATTCTATCAATTATACTTTCTGAGAAATGGTGACCACAAGATTACATAGAGTTATATAGGAGAAAAAGACCACACCCATTTTCTAAGACCCTGGGGGTCAGGACTCAAACAAAAACAGGTGCACAACTAGACCATGGACTTTTAAGATATCAAAAAGAATTACTTTCTATCATAAATACTTTATGAAAAATGGTGACCACAAGATAACATTGAGTTATATAGGAGAAAATGACCACACCCATTTCCCAAGACCAATAACTTGGAAACTTGGACACGTGCAAATTTTCCGAGAATCGCTTTGCGATTCACGGAATTTTCACGCGACCAACCAGAATTATACACCCATGAACACCAAAAGTAAGACAGTCATTTCTAAAATGAACAGGAGAATAACATAGTAAGACTGCAATCCTTAAACATAGTGTCATCAGAGATGACAGAGCTCACCATGTCAGCAACATTGTCACATTATCAGTATCTATTGCACAAAGTATCTCCAGATGCATCACTCACAAAAGTTTGGTTGATAAAAGACTTAAAAATGTATGCTGGAAATGAAAATGTCTTATTCTACTTTACCTTGTTGTTGAAGCGTGAAATATATGCGAGATGCAGCATCTGTATGATGCATTACAGGAAGCATCCTCAGACACGCGTATCTGTATCATTCATTGTAGTTCATCCTCAGATGCATCATCCATGCATGTTTGGTTGATGTAGGCTAGGACTTAGTAATAAACCTGCTCACTTAAGCGTGAAATGTGGTTCAGATGCAGCCTACATACCATGCATTGCAGTAAGAATCCTCAGATGCATCATCCATGCAAGGTTGATGATGTAGGACTTATAGTAAGGTAGGAATGGACCTTCCATTTTATATAACCTGCTCACTCAGGAGTGAAATGTGGGTCAGATGCAGCCTCTGTACCATGCATTATAGTAAGCATCCTCAGATGCATCATCCATTCAAGTTTGGTTGATGTAGGACTTTTAGTAAGGTGGGAATGGACCTGTTCCATTTTGCCTAACCTGTAGTGCGATAGCATAAGCCCCCCTCTACTTCGTCGAGGTTAACTAAAAATGGATCAAGAAAAAATATTGCAATATTTAAACAAACATACACTTAGATGTCATAACTTATGTGAAATTTAGGAATTTCAATATATGTAGTAGTTTATTAACAATTGAACAATTGAAGTATATTTTTTTTCTATATATCATTATTAGGGCTGAGCAGTTTTATGGCGGTACCGGTATATTGCGATACGAGGCTTTGTAATATGTACCACGGTATTTGTTTTCAAAAACCGGTTTTTGACGATATTTTTTTATCTGTATATTTTTATGTTGTTTCTTTAAAAACCATTAGCAAACCTGAATAGCTACTCAAAATACAAAAAAGGGTCATTTAAATTGCCAAAGGTGGATTCTTATATGTATCTCCAGGTCGTTGTTATATCTCACATCATGCTCATTCCAACTCTTATTTTTTATGTTGCGTCCTATAACACCAGTGATTAAATTATGATCATGCAGTTCTAATATTTTCTAACTTGCCACTTTTTAAACATGACGAAGTGTCCGTACTATGCTACAGCCTAATAGATTCCCAGGAATAAATAAGGCTTGTTTGGCCTTTAAATTATTGTACGTCAAAACAGTGTACATGTCAAGGACAAAAGTAAATAATCATTGTTATACTGAAATTAATGGATGTTCTCCTTAATTTCCTGTCATTTACTTTATAAGAACAATTGAAAAGAAGTTTCCTAGTGACTTGCACTTCTGTCCACGAATGTTTGACGATTTCCCAGCAGAATTTATTGATTTTGATTTCCTTCAACTGGATATCCATGCATGTATGATTGACTATGAATATATTATAGAAGGGCTGTCAAATTTGTCTGCACTTGTGCATCATTATATCATGATGACATTTTCAGACTTAATAAAATTTTGAAAGCAAAATTGAAAATTGAGGTAGGAAAATGAAAATCATGAGGAATCACGATGCTATAAAATATTGCAATATATCGCAATATTTTCCCAAATATCACAATATATTGCAATATATCGCAATACAAATTTGATCCGTGATACTCAGCCCTACTATATATATATACGAACTTAAATTTAATCTATTTTCTTAAAGTTCCAAATTTGGAAACTTCTTCTTTTTTTAAATTATTTGACTATCTTTGAATTTGAAATATGGTTAATAATCAACCTTGAAAACTATTTGTCTTAGACAATCAGAGGTAAAACTTGTGCATGTACATGCTATAATAAATATATACATGTATATGTTATTGAAAATCTAGTCTTCATCAAAAGAAAATTGTTTATATTCAACATCCAGGTTCAAATTGACTATAGGGTGTCTCAGGCCATGGGCCTACTTTGAGAAAGACCTCATCATCTCTTTTACATATCAGCAGCTAATGTTTGAAAAATATTCATTTGTTGCTGTTTTTCTATCATATAATTAAGTTTTGAGAAAATATTTTTAGCACAAGTTGGACCCCTGAATCATTCTCTATTTTCATACAGAATACATTTACAAGATGGTGAATAGACCATTTTCAGATCTTGTTAGAAAGCACAAAATGTCCGAGTCAACATCTTTTGGCGTTGTTTTACATTATGACATCACTGTTAAAAAACGCAATTCCATTGTGTTAGTAACAATGAAAAAGTGTGCTAAAATCCCCTACCTCGGACATTTTTCATCATTTTTGTCAGCCATTATGAATTTCGGCAAGTGGCCTATTCAGGAGAAATTTATTATTTCTTTTAATACATACTTGTATCCATTACAACTATGCCGCACGTTGAGTCCCAGTCTTCTTCTTTCTTTGACGATAAACACAGGTTTCTACAAAAGACAAGACATTATCATAAATAAGGTATTCATAACAATTTCAGTTTGCTGAACTTTAATTCCACAGAATTTTTATGTCAAGGTATCTATAACATGACTGTATAAGACCCCAGAAGAGTTACTAGTACAATAGAACTTAATATATTCCCCAAGTCAAAAGCGTTAGGAACTACGACAAGAATTTTAAGGCCTTGGGGACAACAATACAACAATCAATCTGGTTTGTTCCATGAAGCCAAGTAAAATGTCTGTTGATGTTTTGAAAATGCTTTGAAATATTTTGAAAATAGTTCAATGAACAAATCAGGGTCATGGGCAGACCTCGGAATAAACGGATGAGGGAATCACAGGTCATTTGGGGGACCCAGCCTATGTCCACATTTTGCAATATACTACATGATTTTACAACTGTTACAGTACTTTGTCCTATTTGCTTGTGTATTAGGTAGAGTTGCAGACAAATGAAACATATTGGCCAATTTGGTGAAAGGGACGCGTCCAAAGACAAGTCTTGGATACGCAGATATCAGAAATTTTTATAGGAATTTCAGTTCTGTTAGTTTAAACATATTTCATTTCAATAAAACAAAAAGGGATTGGGCAACAAGTTTTACCAACATAATGTAAAGCCCTCTTCAATTCTGTGAAGGCAGTATGGGGAAAATGGCGATAAAAAAACAGAGTTGGCACGATTCTTAATGGGCGATCAGGTTACAGGAAACAAACTTTTTTTACCTCTGGTCTTATTTAATTTAAAACTTTCACAGGACAATTTGTCTGATACTTGAATTTTTTCACCGGACAAATACGAATTTTACCGGCTATAACCGACAGACTGGTGACTTTGACGATGACTGAGTAGCAGAGGAGATTAAGTCAAAAATGTGTTAAATACTTACTACCTGTAAGGTTTCATGAAATTCAGTGCGCAGCTGTAGCGGAAGAGAAGTCAGCCAATCAGAGCCCTCAGCGGCCATATCTGTTGGCCGATTGGCCAAAATACTCATTGTCATTTTTGCTCACGGAAACCCCCATAAAAACGACCCATTTGGGCCTGGCGTGACATTGTTTCGTCAATCGGACATGTAGGAAACAATTAAGGCCATATTAACAAATTTCCTGCTTCTCAGACTCTGTCCCACTTTGTCCCCCAAAGAGACGTTTTTATTGTCAAGAGAAATAAAATATGCAGCTGTGACAGGCAGAATGGAAAATGTGGCCGGTCCGGGAATTAAACCCGAGACCTTCTGCTTACAGGGCAGACTCTCCTACCGATTGAGCTAACCAGGCACGATACCCGAACCATCACACTCCACCCCGCCAAATTTTGAGGTCTCCCAAAGTTGTTAACCGGAAACCTCACAAAGACAGACACATATCAACTATAACTATTTACACTTCTGACCCTACTGGTAGATGACTTGTAACACCTGCGCCCCTACCTACTTTACATATGCAAACAATAGGGGTATTAAACCGATTACACAATAAACAACTTGGCAATTGGAATATATACAATGTCACTTTAAATCTAATATAGATGTTCTGAAAGTAGACTTAATTTGATTAGTTTAGATAAATTTATGAAGCTGAAAGGAATTGAAATTCTATCAATGAAACGTTTGAATAAGTCTGTCATACAAATATCTAAATGAATTAATCTGCTATATTGTCTTTAAATTAATTCATTTAGATACTTGTATACAGAACTGTGTATATTACATGTATTATTAGTTATTAGGTTTGTTACTGACCGTCTATATATATAATGATATATTCTAATATTTCTATAGAAATTCAGACAGCGTGCACATAACGCGACTTACGCTCTCTGATTGGTTCGAAAAAAAAAAGAAAAACTCTTTTTAATGGTAGCCATCATTATCAAAAATTTACCCATATAATATCCTAGAGAAAACTAAGCAAAATGACCTGTAAATTATCCTGAAGCCCTGAACATTCTGTAAATATTTTACTATACATGTATTTTTATTGCATTTATTTGCACCCAATATTGTTATTATTGCCTAGGTGGAGGGCATTATAGGGAGATAGTGTTTTATGCTACACAAGAATGTTTCTTATTTAGTTTTAGTCTCACAAATTTTATATATACCCGAAAAACTTTTACTAACCAGAAGTCTCTGGCGAGACTGTAACTCTCCTGGTTGATTTGTTTTTTATTTGTTTTTTATTTACTCACTGACAAGTGAATAAGATACATACACATAAATATCAATATCCATTTTTTAAGAACATAGGGAGCAATCATTCTAACAAATTAAAAGTAGCACAACAAAACACTGCTACTAGAATATCACACATATAATTCATAATATCCAAGATAAAGTATTAAAAAAAAGAATGCCACACCCATTTCCCAAGATCCCAGGGGGGCAGGGACTGCTAGCTCAAATGAACTATCAATGACATAACAAAACTGACAGATCCATCTTATTGCACTAAGAATTACAACAACTCTCATTCATTAATCATGTTAATAGCTTTGAAAGGTTGAAAGCACAATTATATAGGAAAAATGACCACACCTATTTTCTAAGACTCTGGGGATCAGGTGCTCAAACAAAATATCAGATGCACAACAAGAACACAAACCAATCATATTGCAAAAAGAATGAAGCCTCAATCATTTATAGTGTCAGAGGAGTTGCGAGCACAAGATTACATAGAGTTATATAGGAGAAAATGACCACACCCATTTCCTAATACCCTGGGGCTCAAACAAAATATTAATGCACAATAAGGCCAGTGATAGACCAATCATATTGCAAAACGAATGAAGTTTCCATTATTTATAGTGTTAGAGGAGTTGCGAGCACAGGATGACATAGTGTAGCCGTTTCACTATTTCTTAGATTTAAATTTCCAGTCATCGCTTTACCGATATATCTCTCGATAACATTGTATTAATCCTCTCATATTCTATTTTTAAATCTACCTGTAATTTACTAAAGCATATCGTTCGTCTCATTGGCTTTTCTCCTTCGGCAATTAATTATCACGTGATTAAAGCTATAAATTGCAATGTCCCCTTATATTCATCGGTAGCTTCTACCCATTTTCAAGAAGACCACTTTGGTTCACCTCCAGTTGTAAGTGACAGGATATATATTTCACATTTTCTTAATTTAGCACCATCTCATTCATGATTGTCTCTAACATATCGCACTATTTTTCATTATATATCATTCATATTTAAAACTTTGTAATAAAATCATGAACTCATAACAAGCCTGATCATTTAGAATCTTAAGTACAAAGGAACCTGGATACGTAACCGTATGCGATCTACCACTTGTCCAGTTACACATAGACTTATATAGGAGAAAATGACCACACCAATTTTCTAAGACCCTGGGGGTCAGGGGCTCAAAGAAAATATCAGGTGCAAAACTAGACCACAGATCCATCATATTGCAAAAATAATGGAAGTCTCTATCATTTATAGTGTCAGAGAAGTTGCGAGCTCAAGATTACATAGAGTTATATAGGAAAATGACCACACCCATTTTCCTCTACTGGGATCAGTCTACCGTTGAATGTTTTAGTCATGTGATCCATAAATAGAAAAGGAAAAACAATTGTAAATAGTGTTCATGAGTTGAGGTGTTTGTATTTTAATGCTGACTCTCTTGTAAATAAATTTGATGAGTTGAAAAAACGATTCATTCACAAGGAAGATGCACCAGATATAATAGCTGTCACAGAGGTCTTACCGAAAAATGCGAGATATACCGTAAATAAGGCCGAACTTTCGCTTAGTGGCTACGAGATGTTTCCAGGAAATTTCCCAACAATCGGACTAAGAGGTGTTCTACTGTATGTTAGAAATGAACTAAAAGCAGTCGAGGTGGAAAGTGGAAGTGAATTCAAGGAGTCTGTATGGGTAAAAATCAACCTTAAAGACAATGACAAATTGCTTTTGGGCTGTGTTTACAAAAGCCCATCAAGCACGGAGGAAAATCACAAGTTACTGAATGACATGGTCCGAAATATTAATGCAGAGGATATATACAGCCATATTTTAGTAGCGGGGGATTTTAATTTCCCAGACATTAATTGGACGACATGGAATTCACAAGACAAGCAGAGTATAGATTTTATAGAAAGTCTTAGGGATGGATATCTAGGACAGATGATCGACATGATCGATAAACCAACAAGATTCCGAATCAACCAAACACCATCACTACTTGACTTAATATTAGTATAACCTAAGTCCTATAGGAAATAGTGACCACAGTGCGTTTTCTATACAAGTGCTATATAGATATAGAAAGTGAAAATACAACAAAGTTGAACTACTTCAAAGGAGACTACGAGGGAATGAGGAAAGAATTGAGTATTGAACTGGGAGCAAATATTAACAGGTAGAAGCACAGAGGATATGGTCAATCTTTTCATGGAGCATTTGAATGACGCTATGAATAAGTGCATTCCAAAGAAGCATGTTAGAAAGAAAGGAAAGACACCGCTCGATTCAGAAACAGTTAGATGCATTAGAAGAAAACATAGAATGTGGACAAGATACATGGAAACTAGAGATCCAAACAGCTATCAGGAATATTGCAAAGCTCGCAATAAAGTTAAATTTGCAATAGCAAAGGATAGAAAGAAAAGGGAACATGACATAGCAAAATCAGCTAAAACCAGCCGTAAGAACTTCTGGTCGTATATTAACTCGAAGAGGAAAACTAAATCGGGTATTGCCGAATTGCACACGAAAAAGGACAAAGTAAAATTCACTGCCACGACAGACGAAGAAAAAGCAGAAGTATTAGGGGAATTCTTCAGTAGTGTATTCACAGTGGAAACTGACGACAATATGCCATCGGCAAACTCAATCACACCATCAGTACAATTAAACGACAATGAGTTCAACGTATCCGAAGTGAACAAGTTATTAGCGACATTGGACACATCTAAGTCACCTGGTCCGGATCAAGTTCATCCAAAAGTCTTATATGAATTAGCAAATGTCATAGATTAACCTCTATGCATGATTTTCAATAGTTCGTTCACCACAGGCATTGTACCAGATGGTTGGAAATCAGGTCAAATATCAGCATTATTCAAAAAAGGCGATAAAAAATCAGCATCGAACTGCAGACCTGTCAGTCTAACCAGTGTCATTTGCAAAATCATGGAAAAATTAATACGAAAAAGGATCACAGACCATATGGACAGTAATGACTTATTTAGCAATCATCAATTTGGATTTATTAGTGGAAGATCGACAACTCTTCAGCTACCGTATAACCAGAAATTTTCACGAGATACTAATTTTAGCTATATTCGCGAGTGATTTGGAATCGCGAAAAAATATTCTCGCGAAAAATTGTGTTTGATAAGGCATAACATAAATGGTATATCAGTGACATTTTGTTTTTATTGTACATGTGTCATTCTTCACATATCCCTATTAAACATAAAGCGAAGTAAATCAAGTGTATTTTTATGATAGAAATAGCTGAAACTTCAATAATGAAAGGTAGAATACAGTGAAGTCATATGTATATATTTGTTTGTAATTTCGGAATCGCGAAGAATTGTATTCGCGAAAATAAAGATACCCCATTTTACCATGAAATCGCGAAATTTTATACTCGCGAAAATTTCTGGTTATACGGTACTAAAGGTGAAAGACGAATGGACAGAGGCTTTAGATAATAATGAAGTAATAATGACACAATATACATGGATTTTATGAAGGCCTTCGATATAGTACCTCATAAAAGGCTAATTCACAAAATGCAGGCTTATGGAATCAGTGAACAAATGTGCAGATGGATAAACAACTTCCTAAGTAACCTTAAACAAAGAGTTCATCTTAATGGCAAATACTCGAGATGGCATGAAGTAACGAGCAGCATTCCACAGGGGACGGTGATCGGACCGATACTCTTTGTTCTATTTATCAATGACTTGCCAGAATGTGTAGAATCCACTAGCTATTTGTTTGCAGATGATACCCAGCTCTACAGATCAATCAAAGAGGAGAGTGACAGAAGTGTCCTACAAAATGACCTTGACAATCTTTTTGACTGGAGTACAAAATGGCTTCTCAAATTTCATCCGGACAAATGCAAATGACTTCGTATTAAGAACAAAAGGAAAGCAGTAGATGATTACTCCTACACCATGAACACTTATGATGGATTAAGAACGACACTCGAAATGGCAGAAGGAGAAAAGGATATAGGACTGAATGTAGACTCTTATCTTACATTTGAAAATCACATTTCGATTCAGATCAATAAAGCACAAATGGTGGGGCTAATTAGGAGATCATTCAAATACATGGACTATCAAATATTCTGTTTACTTTTCAAAGCATTAGTCAGGCCACATTTGGAATATGCGAGTAGTGTATGGCGCCCATACAAGAAGAAAGACATCAAAGCCATCGAAAACGTTCAAAGGAGAGCGACAAAAATGCTACCAAATTTATCCAACTTATCATACCCAGAACGTCTCAAGAAGTTGAATCTCCCATCACTGCGCTACAGGAGGCTGCGTGGAGATATGATAGAGGTTTTTAAAATAGTGAAAGGGATCTATGATGCTAGGGTAGCAGGAGACATATTCGAGCTAGCCTCAGAATCAACAACCAGAGGTCATCAATACAAAATCACCAAACATAGGAGTAGATCAGAACAGAGGAAAAATTACTTTACCAACAGAATAGTAGACATATGGAACAATTTACCGGCTTTTGTTGTGTCCGCAAAGAGTGTGAAATCGTTCGAAAACAGACTTGACAACCATTGGGAAGATCACCCAATGAAATACGTTCATGAACAATGCCATCAAACTGGAATTAGAGTGCGCGCAAGAAAGTTTAATCAAGATCCGAATATAAAGGAGGATGCTGAACTCCTGCGTTCAGGAACGACATAGGTAGACATAGGTAGGTAGGTAGCGACTTATTTTGCATACAGGAATAAACGTCAAGGGTGAGTCATCATTGACATGTGCACTGGCTATGTGTATTTTTGGCTTGCATCAAGTTACGGACAAATATGTTACGAAAATGTTCAAGCATTGTTACGTACAGTCTACCGCAAAAAATTCTCAAATTTGGCATTTTGAAATTTGGACTTTTCAGGGCAGATTTTACACCTTAACTCCTCCTAACAGCTACTTTAAGTCTATACACCCGGGGTAAACTTGCCTGAAAATCGGTAAATATGCAGGAATCGGCTGCAACGAAGATAGGAAATAAACCGAATAAGAAAATAACGTCACTACCTGTGCTCGAAATTCTTCTGATCATGTACAAGAAGATAATTGGGGTTACAAATATGCAACTTTGAAAAATGCGTAGAGTAAAGATAATTCAATATAATTAACATAATGCTATATGAATTAATTCTTAAACATACTCCTTTTCCTAGTCTCTAGTCTACGAAAGTACGAGCCGCGCCATTGCATATAAATTTCTGGAATTTCCCTATTCTAAATTTAGACTGCCGCTTGTTTCGAACCCTGATTATTCGCCCTTCAGTAACTGAGATCATGACGGTAAAATTCTAATCATTTCGAGAAAAAAAAACCAAAACAAAACAATACAAAAAACAATACAAAAACACAAAAAAGAATTAAAATATTTCGACTGGAATTTCCGTTCATGGTGGTGGTGTGTGTGAGGGTGCGTGTGAGAGAGGGTGTGTGTGTGTGTGTGTGGGGGGGGGGGGGGGGTTGGTACCTCTCTCCCCCTCCTAGACTAAATAATCCCACCCCTTACCTCCCCTCCTCTCTACCCCTCCTTTTCACCCTTCCCTTACCTCCCCCCTCCCGCCCCTTTCTCCCACCTCCCTCCCATTTCCCCCTACCCTCCCTCCCATTTCCCCCTCTCTCCCTCCTCCCGCCCCTCCCTTTAACCCTGTCCACCCTCTCTTCATTAGATTAACATATCTCTTCCCTTTCAGATACTAATGTTGGGCCTAATAGAAAATCAATATTTTTCAATTTCAATGAAACGAACATATCATTTACGTAGTTAAGGCGTCAGGGATATGTCACCAACACGAGTCATGAACATTTCCTAATTTTTTTTTAAAGATATAAAAATCGAACATTGCAAGTCCTTAAGTAAAAAAAAAAACTTATTCTGGACATTAAACTAATTCTTCATATCGAATAGAAAATTTTAGGTAAAATTACTAAATACAAATTGGCTTAAGGTACAGTCTCCGTTAAAGTGCTAAATTACTAAATTTGCGCAGCCTGTACAGAAATATTTTAATGGTTAACTAAGCACTCACAAAGGGTCAATTCTGAGTGAATTTGCCTTATCCGGTGCACAAGACTACAATTTTGTTGTAGGAAAATAAGTTAAGAAACGTATCATCGGTGTCCTTTTTACTCCCAATTGAATACCCAAAGTATTACTTTTACATAAGGACTAAAACTTTTCCTATATGAGAAATGTTGTTTTTTTTTTTTTTTTTTAGATAAGATCTTGAAGGTGAACAGATAGGTTACCACACTTCAAGCTACTAAATATATAAGACAATAATGACATATTCTTAATCTTTGAGTAGAAAAGAAAGCGTATACATGTACGTTCATGGGTACTATCAGCAAACAGAGTCGTTCAACCAATCTATAGCAAACGATAACTTATCTGTTTCATCGGGAGTATCTAAAATCGGCATTTGGACGTTTTTAAAAACGGCAACAGATACGTCACCAATTATTTAGCTCAACCGATGGATTAGATGGAGTTAATGTTGGTTCAAAGAGACGGTTCTTTTAATGAGAATGAAGAAACATTTAAAATAAACCGGAAAATGCAGCTTAACAACAGATACGTTACCGACTGATACGTTACATGTACCTAGATTTCATTTTTGGCCCATATACATTTGTAGATTATATATTACTGGTTTGACGCTGATATTTTAGCTTTTGTCAGAAGAAACATATTAAAGTTGAAAATAAAGCAAAAACATAGCTTATAGGGCATAGTTTTGTGTTTTTATGGAAAATCCAGAAAAAGCAGACTCTTCCCTCGGAAAATCAATAAATGTCTTAATATAGAGGTACAATTTATACCATAAATTGTTGTTGTCATTACTCATTTGTCCCAATATTGAGATTCATAGGAGAAAACCTTTGCACTGTACTAAAACGCGGCGTTAGAACTAAAAGCAACGTGTCTGTTTCAAATGGTAACGTACCTGTTGGGATAATATTTGTAGTATTTTAGAGAAACTAACGTGAATATCATAGAATAATGGGTTGCTCATCTGCACTGCTTACTTATTACATCAATTAGAGATATTTTTACCATATATTTTGATAATTAGTACTTTAATAACAAATGCTCTACCACTGGTATACCAACTAGTGGAGTGCCTTATGTAAGAAAATAAGCTGCCGTGGGAATTTTATGATTAAAGCAAACCACTATGATAAAGATATTAACTATGGGCTAGTATTACAGAAAAAGTTTGATAGACCTCTGAGATATGTGGCAGTTTCGATATTTTGGGGGTAAAACACCCTTTTCTGTGCAAAAATTATGAAAAACTGGAAATGATTTATAAGTTTTGCATAAAAAATGTTAACAAAAATTAAAAGATGTAAATATACTTAAATTCTGTTGTTTTTTTCGAATAAAATGAGTTTCAAATTCAAATTTTGATATAAAATGTGGTTTTTCGGGCAAATTAACCATTTTCTAAGCTAAAATCGTGAAAAATTGGAAATAATTTATAAATTTAACGTATTAACTGATTTCAAAAATTGAAAGATGTTTACATATTTAATTTCTGATGTTCTTTTGAATGAAATGAATTTTCAATTCAAATTCTTATATTAAATGTGTTTTTGGGGAGAAAATTCCCTTTTCTAGGCCAAAATCATGAAAAATAGGAAATGAATTACTAGTATAACTTTTACATAAAAAATGATGACAAAAATTAAAAGATGTTAATGTACAAAATTTCTTATGTTTTTTCCATTGAAATGAGTTTCCAATTCGAATTCCTAAGTCAAATGTGTTTTTTGGGGGCAAAAATCCATTTTCTATGCAAAAATCATGGAAAACTGGAAATAATTTATAAGTTTTGCATTTAAAATGATAACAGAAATTAAAAGATGTAAATGTACTTCGTTTCTGATGTTCTTTCACATTAAATAAGTTTCAAATTCGAATTCCTACATCAAATGTGGTTTTGGGCGAAAAAGCCCTTTTCTAGGCTAAAATCATGAATTATTGGAAATGATATATAACTTTAGCATATATACTGATTTCAAAAATTAAAAGATGTTTATATATTCAATTTCTGATGTTCTTTCGCATGGAATGAGTTTTCAATTCAAATTCTTATGTTGAATGTGTTTTTTGGGGAGAAAATGCTTTTTTTCTAAGCGAAGATCATGAAAAACTGGAAATGCTTCATGACTTTTGCATAAAGAATAGTAACAAAGTTAAAAGATGGTTATGTACTTAATTTCTTATATTCTTTCAAATGAAATGAGTTTCCAATTTGAATTTCTACATCAAATGTATTTTAAGGGGGCAAAAATCCATTTTCTATGTTAAGATAATGATAAAACTGGAAATAATATATATTGTAAATAACATGCAGGTTACTTACCAAACAGCTCTGGAAGTCTGTCACAGGACTGAAGGTGGCAACTGCACAGTATACAACAATATATACAGATGAGAGTTCGTCTCGGTGGTGTTCACTGTTTGGATACTGTAGACTGAATGCGCCGCTCGACGTCACGGGACTTCCGGTTTCACTGGCACAAGTCAACTCGTACGACGTCTACTCCGCTACATTCCTCCCCCTTTTAGAACAGCTCACCAAGAATTAAACAGCAACTTGAACAAAAACTCAACAATTAACATATATACAATATTTACAAGTTGTCCAGGAATGTCGAATAGCCGACAACCATTTTCAACCACCAGGACTGTCGTCATGGCAGCCTATAGCCCATCTCTCCAAGTTGGCGTGTAACGGCAACTCTCTCCATTGTCCATTAATCCCTAGCGCCATACAGCGCTAGCCCATTTTCCAGGGTCATTTGGTAAAGTTCCGATGGTCGCAGGTACAGATGCGATATGACATACGCTCCTACATCTCCAATATATGCTGGGGTGTTAATTTCAGCTCTACCCGGGGAGAAGTATGGAGAGTCTGTCTCTAGGAGCAGCCTGTCCCTCGGGATTGCTCGTAAGCCGGCAATTTGGGCATCGTCAAAGGACTGTACCGCTGCGGTTACACCAAAATAGGTGCGCGGGAATTTCCTCAACCAGAGTTCCACCATTTCCACGGTTCCCTTGAAACAATGCACATGGATCATCTGGGAAGGATTACATATTATTTCCATCAATTCCCGGCATCTGGCATGAACGTCCTGACCGTACATGTCTCCATTGGGGCCGCGTAGATGAAGGACGAGGGGTTGATCTGCTCTCGCAAGATGGAGCATGCGTTTGAACACCTCATCTTGGCGCGACCACTTTGACACGGGAATGGTCCGGTCAAGTCCGCATTCTCCGAGCGCCACTACTTTAGGGTGCTGCAACAACTGTTTCAGAACAATTGACCTCTCAACCGTCAAGGTATCGAAATGCTTTGGATGGACACCAACAGCAACTTTCCAGGGTCCCTCGATACTGAAATTGACATCGGGATAGGTCTTTGGTTCGCTATATATTATTACTCCACCGACCACATTGACTTTTGATGCTGGTTTTTGGTCGACGTTTCTAGAAAAGCTGTACTTCAGGAGGTCTTCCACCGTATATCCAGATTCCTGTTTCCATATCTTTTTGGAAGTACGATCCAGGTGGAAATGACTGTCGAACACGTTCGGAAGTCCCGCTCTCATTTCTACCTGTTCCTCTTCATCTCCTGAACCACTAGCTTCTTCCAGCATGATCAGGTCTCCAGGGTCTGACTCGTCGCTGGATACCTGTTCCGGTTCAACCGCCTCAGCCTGCGGTCGGCTAGGTTCTACAATTAATGGTTCCTGAACAATAGCAACGTCAAAACGGCTAGCTTGCTCCGGCTCTAAAGCAACGTCTTTACGGCTTTCGCTTGGTTCTGGCTGGTCAACATCAGGAAAGTTTTTGAATTCCCTCCACTGGTCTGGAGTGCTTGCTATAAGTAAGGCCAGCAGACAACGTCAGAACAATAGAGCTGCTGGAGAGTTTACTGGATGGGCAATAAATTGGCTGGGGGCCCAGATTCCAAGGATCCTACATGCAGTCTTGTATACGTAGTAAGTATCCTGACTTATAAAGGCGAAGTAGGGAATCCGGCCCTGGTGGTTTACCCATTCGACAGCGTCATCCAAGGATGCATCTGGTCCAAGCACAGCTCTAACCAGCCATCTCATTGCTGCGACCTGAACTGCAATATCCGCCTCTGTGGCACAGAAATATCGGAAGCATTCCGGGAGGTGCCTTTCTATTACATGGCGTCGTAACCGTTTGTCCGTGGAGTTGCAGGAAGGGATGGGACAGGTAATAGGCTTATTACCTGCATAATGTCTATCTCTGCTTCCTGTGGCTCTCTTCTTAAAAGGAGGCTCTGCATCCAACGTCACCGTGAACGTCGTTCTATTCGGCGAGTGTCTAAACTCCCGGTTATGTCCCCTATCTCTGCTATATCTGTCGCGGCTGGAACAAGCCATGTCTCTTCTTGAAGCTTCGTGACGACTGCGATGTTCCCTGTCACGACCTTGTCTCTCTTTATGTTGATAAGGAGACTTACTTCTATCTCTGTCGGAATGTCTAGAGCTTGAAGCCATCCTGCTGGAATGGAAGGTCTGTGTCAGGATTTTTGTAGGAGGCTTTGACTGTTTCATGGGCTCCTTTGACACACCAGATTTTGCAGGAGGTGCTGGCTTACTAGAAATCGGTGCATTTTTATTTTCTGGCTCTTTTAGGGTTACGCGTGTCTCGCTTTCAGGAGACAGCTCCAAGCGCTCACTGCTGGTAGGAGGCTTCTCTGGGACACTTTGGACCGTGTCCGCGCTGGACGACTCCATTGGCTCTTCAGCTCGTTCCTCGACTGGTTCCTCCGTCTGAGGCCCAACTTCCGTAACCGGAAGTTCTGATTCCCCGAGAAATACGAACTGAGGCGGCTCGACTGCTGCGAAGGGAAATATTGGAGCAGGAGGCGCTGTGCTATCGTCTGCAGCGTTTGCCCGAAGAACCGGCAAACTTGGGTCCAAACTGAGCCTAATGTCACGAGTAGGCTCGGACACGTATTCGGCGCAAGGCTTAGTCTTTGATTTCAAGGGCGGCAACTTGGATCCGTCCAGAGAAGGGATGTTGTCCTCAATCCACGTTTCCGGGAAGTCAAATCTGGCATCTCTCCTGACGGTATTAATCCAGGCCGAGTTCCCTAGTCTCTGAGCTAGGGCGTACTGCTTCACCACGCATTCCTCTCGAAGGGAATGCTCAAGAAGGATTAGGATCCTATAAAATCCAGTTGGCTCTAACAGCACGTCCAAGTCACTGGCGCGACGCAGGGTATCGACCCAGGGTTCTTCCTCACCGCGGAAATCCTCGACCTTCACGTATGGACCGGAGGCCTTTTGTTTTCCCTTACCCTTTCCTTTTGACTTGCCTTTCCCCTTGCCTTTTCCTTTGGACTGGCTAGATTCGCCCTTGCCCTTGTTCGTCTCTTTCCTCCAAGCTCTCTTTTCAGGGCTTGATTCTGACATCTTGACTTTGGATCTACAAATTAAACATTACAATCAGGACAAAGATAAATGTCAATATCCTCTGCTTGCTTCTGGTTTATACCTACACAAGATTCATGATACCATTCTCTGCACTCATCACATTGGATCATGAATTCTCCCGTGTCCGGACCCCTACAAAGACAGTACTTACTTGGATTGTCTGGTTTCGCATTCACTGGAGAACCATCCTCAATATTTTGTCTTTGTTTAGTCAACCATGCAGGCAGCTCCTTATCCTTGCAATGCTTCATTCTGTCGTGATTTATAATTTCAAACCTTTTTCTAAGCATCACTTGATATATGTAATCAGTGATCTTTTTTGTTACCAATCCTGGGCCCTTCCACTGAGGTCTTAGCTTTGCACACTTACCTTTAGGAACTGCTGTATCTAGAATGTAGACAGCATCACCTACCAAGTAAGTATGTTCGTGAACCTTTAGATCGTAATCACGTTTAGCTGTAGCCTGACCTGCTTTAAGCTTCTCACGAGCTATGTCATGTGCCATATGAATATGCGTAACTAAACTGTTTACATAGTCATCATAATTTTCTGAATCTTCAGGGTCAGGTCCAGGAAATTTTAGATCGACTGGCATGGTAACTTCCCTACCCAACATTAACATATTGGGTGTATAACCTGTACTGCGGTTTATAGCGGACCTCATCGCACTGGCTAATTGTGGTAAATACATGTCCCAGTTTTTCGGAGATCGACTAGAAAAACATCTCACTGCATTCATTAATGTTCTATTATACCGCTCCACTTGGCCATTTGCTGATGGTCTAAAAGCTGTTGTTCTTGCTTTATGAATGGCTAACCTCTCACAGAGTTGTTTAAAGAGTATACTTTCAAAATTTGATCCTCTGTCTGTGAAAATCTGAAACGGTATCCCGAATCTCGAGAAGAAATGGTCCACCGCGGCTTGAGCTGTTGTCTCAGCTGTCTGATTAGGCAATGGAATGCATTCAACCCACTTGGTAAACTGGTCCACCATCATCAAGACGTAACTGTTGTTGTTATGTGTAGTAGGTAGTGGTCCCAGGAAATCGAGATGTACACGCTCCATCGGAGAACTGGCGTGGTATGATGTAAACTTGCATCTCGCTTTTCGATTAGGTTTCTTGTTCCTTTTGCAACGTGAACATTCGGCAACATACGATTTTACATCTTTAGCCATGGTATACCAATAAAACCTCTGCTTACACCTACTAAGTGTTCTATCTTGACCTTGGTGACCTGAAGAAGGAAGGTCATGGCAAAGTTTGATCATTTCTTCCTTTAGAGTTAAAGGAATAACCAGCAATTTGACAGAGCTATCTTCTGGGTTCTTTTTCCACAATATTCCGTCTTCGCACAAGAAGAATAACTCTTTGTTGACCCAATAATGTTTCGCTGTAGGGTTACTGAGGAATATTTCACTGTCTGAGGGATTTTGGTTGGAAGATAACCAATTCAAAATGAATTTCAAATCTCTATCATCTTGTTGATATTCCTTAATCTCTGACCAAGTGTAATTCTCCATCCACGTTGTTGGTAGCGGTTTTTTAACTTGTTGTACAACAGTTCTCGCCAACGGAACTGCTTCGTCTACAGAGTCAATAAAATGACTCCAATCCCTGTGTTTACGTTGACAATGATCACAACCTCCACACGGGAGATCTACAGGTTGTACATTATGTTTGAACTCCTGACAGGAAGATAGGACATTGTCTGGTAGTCTGGATAGTGCATCTGCATTCTGGTGTTTTACTCCAGGGCGATGACGAATAACCATCCAATATTGGCTTAGTTCTTCTAGCCACCTCGCAAGTTGTCCATTTGGATTCTTAAAATTCATCAACCACTGTAGGCTGCTATGGTCCGTACGCACATCAAACTGGCGACCTAATAAATAATGCCTAAAATGTCTGGTGAATCTTACAACTGCCAGTAGTTCCTTTTTTGTTGTACAATATTTTCGCTGTTCTGGTGTCAACGAGAAACTACAAAAAGATATACTTCTCTCCACCCCATCTTGGATCTGAATAAGCTCTGCTCCAATGGCAATATCTGAGGCATCAGTATCCAAAATGAAATAGTCATTCTTGTTTGGTATAGTTAGTACCGGTGCGCTACTTAATGCTGATTTCAGTTGTTCAAAGGCGCACTCATGCTGTTCCTCCCAATAAAACTTATTCTTACCTGTAAGACCGTATAAGGGTGCGGCAATCTCTGCAAAATTCTTAATAAAGTTTCTGTGATAGTTTGCGAAACCGCAAAATCTTTCCACATCCTTGGTACAGGTAGGTGTGGTCCACTTGTCCATTGTGTCAATGAAACTTTGGCTTACTTTCATGCCCTCGCGCCCTACAGTCCTACCTAGGTACTCTACTTCTTGCCTGAATAAGTCACACTTTTTGGCTTTCAACTTAATTCCGTATTGCCGGAATCTTTCAAAGACTTCTGCTAAATTCGTAATATGATCTTCAAAATTCTGACCAAGAACTAATACGTCATCTAGGAAAGCCAACACTGTTCTCCAATGTAGACCTCGAAGTACGAGGTTCATTACCCTCGAAAATGTACTTGGAGCGTTCGTCAAGCCAAAACTCATCCTTTTAAATTGGTACAGGCCGTATTTGGTAGTAAAGGCAGTCTTACATTTATCCTCATCCTTTACTTTAATTTGCCAATAACCCCACGTGGCATCCAATTTCGAATACCATAGATTACCTAAAAGGGTGTCCATACATTCCTCTACTAGTGGCAAAGGGAATACGTCCTTTTTTGTTACCTTGTTTAGAGCTCGGTAATCGACGCACCATCTTACACTACCGTCACGTTTTCTCACTAGCACCGGTGACGATGCCCACTCTGACACGGACGGTTCTATGACATCAGCTTTGAGCATCTTTTCTAGATGTTTTTCCTCCTCACCAGCAAAACACGTAGGTGTGCGACGAAATCTCTGTTTTATGGGTCGTGCATCACCAGTGTCAATAGCATGTTCAATTGCTGTGAAGCTGCCTATGTCATACTCATGAGCTGAAAAAACATCTGCATAACTATTAAGTAATTCTCTCAATGTTACCTGTTGATTTTCATCAAGTTCGGAACATGATCTGTTATACAAATCTTTTAGATGCTCAGGTATTTCTTGCTCACCTTGTAATTGTGATATCTGTGATACACCAAGTTTTCCTGTTAATTCGGAAACTTGTGGAATCTCGTCTACTTCGTAGGCAAACCCAACTTTTTGGTTTTTGAACAATGTCACCTTATTATCTGAGTTATTTACAAATGACATAATTGGATTACCTGCACCCTCGAAACACACACGAGGAGCTAAAACTGTATTAATGTCTGGCTCTATGATGTATAGTCCTGGTAGCAATGGATTGTCAGCAACACATGATATTCTTATTACTGACCTTGGTGGTATATGTGTCTTTCTTGTTATCCTTATCTGGGTCTTTGAGACAGCTGGGACAGAGTTACTTCCCTCTATAAATGGTATGTTTTGACCTTTTATCCTCATATGGCCTTGTTTCATATCTAGTGTTGTTTGGTATTTAGACATGAAATCTAGACCAATTAACATTGCATCCTCTAATGGTACTACATAGATGCTTTCATTGTACACATTATCATTTATTTCAAGTTGTATAGGTTCTAGTAAATAACCTTTCATCGCCATATTTCGTCCGGCTGTACATAGTGTAAACGCCTTCACTTTCTCGGGTTTGTCGGAAAGTGTATTATAAAATTCATCAGATATAATAGTTACCTGTGAAGCCGTATCTAGAATTGCTTCGACTTCTTTTCCATGTAACAGCACGCTTATTTTTAGATTTGATGATGATTTGAGTTGGCGAATAATAATGGGATTCTCTGTGTAATGTAGGCCGTCTTGCATCTCTTGGATCAGGCTTAGGCCTTCATCCCTGATCCCTTCTCGTTTAAAGTAGGCGAGAATCTTACCTGTTTAGCTGGCCTATTACTGTGACTTTTAGTAGGACAGTCCCTTGCATAGTGACCTTGACCTTGACATTTGAAACATTGTACAGGCGAAGGTGACCTGCTCCTGGTTTGACTACTGGATATCACAGGAGATCTAGATCGTAGTGTCTCGAGATGTTTGACAAGAGACTTAATGTCACCCTTCAAATCATTAACTTCTTTAGTTAATGTGTCTATCTTTGACTTACTTGAGTCATTTTCTCGGCTACGCCCTTGATCCTGGGTTCTTCCACTAGAACGTGTGAACCGTGTTTGTCTCACCTTAACTTCATCTTCATAATCGCTCGAATCCGAATCGGCCATCGGCGACACACTTATCTCACGCACATCCTTTTTGGAGTGGTGTTGACCTGAGTAAATACTTGTGTGGTTGTATTGGTAACTTTTTATCTTATCAACCACAAGTTCAACAGATTGCAAGTTAAGGTTAACAACATGTTGCCCTGCCTCTTTATCTAAACAACCATGACATATTCTTTTAATTGCTTGTTTTGTCATGTGATCCTCAGGCAGGTTAGGGTAGGCTCGAGCTGCGAGCTGCTGTACCCTATCGGCCCAATCTTCAATTTGTTCATCATGACGTTGTCTTGAATTTGACAACTGATCTTGGGCTGTGTCTGGTTGGGGTATGTTACCAAAACGTTTTTCTAGCTTTATCATTACTTCATTAAATGGAATTAGTGGATTTCTTTCCATTAAAATAGCAAAATAATCGCTAGATTTGTTTTCAAGGCAGTAACATAACTGTGTCTTAGCCTCATCATTGTTCCACTGTCTAAAATTCATGTATCTCAAGAATTTATGTTTAAATCCTAGCCAGTGTTCTTTTCCATCATATTTGAGGCTTTTAGGTATCGTTTCTTGATTTCTGACTTGACCTTGACCTTGTTGACCCTGACCTCTTTGTCTTCTACCTCCTTGACCTTGATTAGGTTGCTGACCTTGACCTTGGTTACCTTGGTTTCCTTGACCTTGATTAGGTTGCTGACCTTGACCTAGGTTACCCTGGTTACCTTGATTTTGATTACCCTGGTTACCTTGACCTTGGTTACCTTGACCTAGGTTACCCTGGTTACCTTGATTTTGTCCTTGGAAACCGAGTCCTTGTTGACCTTGGTAACCTTGTTGTCCCTGGTTACCCATAACTGGGTACCCTTGATTTACATTTACCGGGTTACCCATGGCTGGGTTCCCTTGAATTACATTACCTGGGTTACCCATAACTGGGTAGCCTTGATTTGCATTAACCTGGTTACCCATAGCTGGGTAGCCTTGTACCTGGTTACCTTGAAGATAACCTAAATAATTTGCCATTTGCATGTTACCTGGTATATTTGGTGGCATCATACCATAAGGCATCCCAAAATATGGCATCCATGGGTTCATGTAAGGCATAAACTGATTAGGCCACATACCTTGCATATTCATCTGGTTTTGACCTGGCTGTCCTTGTCCCATGTTTAATTGTCCTTGACCCATATTATTAAATTGGCATTGTGCCATGTTTGGCATCTGACCTTGGCCTATGTTAATTAAATTGCCAAATGGGTCAAATTGAGGCTGCCCTTGTAATTGAGGTTGTCCTTGAAATGGCAAATTAAATTGATCTTGAGGCAGTCCTTGAACTGGAGGTACACCTTGTGGTTGAAGTAGGCCTTGACCTTGAACTTGCGGTATACCTTGAGGTTGAGGTAGACCTTGACCTACAGGTTGACCTTGTTGCACATTTATTCCCTGGTTCAACTGCTGTCCTTGATTCAGCTGTTGACCTTGTTGAGCACCTCCTACCTGGTTCAACTGTTGACCTTGATTCAACTGTTGACCTATACCCGCACCACCTTGATTAGGCGATGTCTGTTGCTGACTTATACCCGCACCACCTTGATTTTGATTAGGCGATGTAACCGGCGTAGTCACATTTTGACTAGCCCCTGCATTTTGATTTAAATATTGACCCAAGTTGTATTTGGAGTCATCTGGATCACTTTTAGTGACGTTACCTGCACCATGCATTTGATTAGTACCGTTACCGACACCATGCATTTGATTAGCCTGGATGTTTTTCTGATTTATCACATCACTTACGTCACTGATCAGTTTGCCCGTGGGATCCATAACATTCGTACCTTTTGTATTTGCAGGATCTGTGTCAGATAGAGTAGAGGTATTGTTCAAATTTAGGTCACTTTGATTTGCATCAAAATCACCACCTGATACATTTAATTGGTCATTTGGTTCAAAGTCAATCAGGTCAAGCAAGTTTTGATTTACTCTAACATATTTGACCAAGACTATGTTATCCTGAGTAACGTTACCAGCCGTCACTATGAAATTTTCAATAGAATCCGCCGTTGCCTTTCCAACACCAGGCAAGGTCATGAGTTCATCTTTTTTGGCAAAATTGATTCTTACTTGCTTTTGATGTTGTGTATTTGCCTCTTGAGTTGACATTTTTTCTGAATAGATACACTAAGTCAAAGGAAGCTGTAATAAATTGTCAATTAGTGCACCAAAATAAACAAATGTTGTTTATTTATTTTCTCAAATTTCTCAAATTGTTTGGAAATTGTCGTATGTTCCAAAATTTCGGAGTAAAATTTACTCGTGCGAAATTTTCTAAGTTTTGCTCAAAGTTGCAAGTTTGAAATTAGAAATGAGCAAAATAATTGTTATCATTAATAAATATAGCTTCTATAATCTTTAATACATGAATTTCACTTTGAAATTCAGAATTCAGTAGTCACCTAACAGGGACACTTCAACAAATTCTCGTGCAAAAATGGCGTATCGCGGGAAAATTTTCGCCACCCCAAGAAGTTTTAATTTCTTGACTTGAGAGTAGGTTTCGATTTTCGGCGACGCCAAATATTGTAAATAACATGCAGGTTACTTACCAAACAGCTCTGGAAGTCTGTCACAGGACTGAAGGTGGCAACTGCACAGTATACAACAATATATACAGATGAGAGTTCGTCTCGGTGGTGTTCACTGTTTGGATACTGTAGACTGAATGCGCCGCTCGACGTCACGGGACTTCCGGTTTCACTGGCACAAGTCAACTCGTACGACGTCTACTCCGCTACACTTCATATCGAATAGAAAATTTTAGGTAAAATTACTAAATACAAATTGGCTTAAGGTACAGTCTCCGTTAAAGTGCTAAATTACTAAATTTGCGCAGCCTGTACAGAAATATTTTAATGGTTAACTAAGCACTCACAAAGGGTCAATTCTGAGTGAATTTGCCTTATCCGGTGCACAAGACTACAATTTTGTTGTAGGAAAATAAGTTAAGAAACGTATCATCGGTGTCCTTTTTACTCCCAATTGAATACCCAAAGTATTACTTTTACATAAGGACTAAAACTTTTCCTATATGAGAAATGTTGTTTTTTTTTTAGATAAGATATATTCTGATGCCCGCCTGAAGGTGAACAGATACGTTACCACACTTCAAGCTACTAAATATATAAGACAATAATGACATATTCTTAATCTTTGAGTAGAAAAGAAAGCGTATACATGTACGTTCATGGGTACTATCAGCAAACAGAGTCGTTCAACCAATCTATAGCAAACGATAACTTATCTGTTTCATCGGGAGTATCTAAAATCGGCATTTGGACGTTTTTAAAAACGGCAACAGATACGTCACCAATTATTTAGCTCAACCGATGGATTAGATGGAGTTAATGTTGGTTCAAAGAGACGGTTCTTTTAATGAGAATGAAGAAACATTTAAAATAAACCGGAAAATGCAGCTTAACAACAGATACGTTACCGACTGATACGTTACATGTACCTAGATTTCATTTTTGGCCCATATACATTTGTAGATTATATATTACTGGTTTGACGCTGATATTTTAGCTTTTGTCAGAAGAAACATATTAAAGTTGAAAATAAAGCAAAAACATAGCTTATAGGGCATAGTTTTGTGTTTTTATGGAAAATCCAGAAAAAGCAGACTCTTCCCTCGGAAAATCAATAAATGTCTTAATATAGAGGTACAATTTATACCATAAATTGTTGTTGTCATTACTCATTTGTCCCAATATTGAGATTCATAGGAGAAAACCTTTGCACTGTACTAAAACGCGGCGTTAGAACTAAAAGCAACGTGTCTGTTTCAAATGGTAACGTACCTGTTGGGATAATATTTGTAGTATTTTAGAGAAACTAACGTGAATATCATAGAATAATGGGTTGCTCATCTGCACTGCTTACTTATTACATCAATTAGAGATATTTTTACCATATATTTTGATAATTAGTACTTTAATAACAAATGCTCTACCACTGGTATACCAACTAGTGGAGTGCCTTATGTAAGAAAATAAGCTGCCGTGGGAATTTTATGATTAAAGCAAACCACTATGATAAAGATATTAACTATGGGCTAGTATTACAGAAAAAGTTTGATAGACCTCTGAGATATGTGGCAGTTTCGATATTTTGGGGGTAAAACACCCTTTTCTGTGCAAAAATTATGAAAAACTGGAAATGATTTATAAGTTTTGCATAAAAAATGTTAACAAAAATTAAAAGATGTAAATATACTTAAATTCTGTTGTTTTTTTCGAATAAAATGAGTTTCAAATTCAAATTTTGATATAAAATGTGGTTTTTCGGGCAAATTAACCATTTTCTAAGCTAAAATCGTGAAAAATTGGAAATAATTTATCAATTTAACGTATTAACTGATTTCAAAAATTGAAAGATGTTTACATATTTAATTTCTGATGTTCTTTTGAATGAAATGAGTTTTCAATTCAAATTCTTATATTAAATGTGTTTTTGGGGAGAAAATTCCCTTTTCTAGGCCAAAATCATGAAAAATAGGAAATGAATTACTAGTATAACTTTTACATAAAAAATGATGACAAAAATTAAAAGATGTTAATGTACAAAATTTCTTATGTTTTTTCCATTGAAATGAGTTTCCAATTCGAATTCCTAAGTCAAATGTGTTTTTTGGGGGCAAAAATCCATTTTCTATGCAAAAATCATGGAAAACTGGAAATAATTTATAAGTTTTGCATTAAAAATGATAACAGAAATTAAAAGATGTAAATGTACTTCGTTTCTGATGTTCTTTCACATTAAATAAGTTTCAAATTCGAATTCCTACATCAAATGTGGTTTTGGGCGAAAAAGCCCTTTTCTAGGCTAAAATCATGAATTATTGGAAATGATATATAACTTTAGCATATATACTGATTTCAAAAATTAAAAGATGTTTATATATTCAATTTCTGATGTTCTTTCGCATGGAATGAGTTTTCAATTCAAATTCTTATGTTGAATGTGTTTTTTGGGGAGAAAATGCTTTTTTCTAAGCGAAGATCATGAAAAACTGGAAATGCTTCATGACTTTTGCATAAAGAATAGTAACAAAGTTAAAAGATGGTTATGTACTTAATTTCTTATATTCTTTCAAATGAAATGAGTTTCCAATTTGAATTTCTACATCAAATGTATTTTAAGGGGGCAAAAATCCATTTTCTATGTTAAGATAATGATAAAACTGGAAATAATATATAACGCTTGCATAAAAAATGATAACAGAAATTAAAAGATGTAAGAATTCTTAATTTTTTTAGTCCTATCGGATGAAATGAGTTTCATTTCATCTGACTATATCAAATATGGGGGGGGGGGGGGGGGGAGATTGGTGGCAAAAAGTCCTTTAAAAAAAAAACATATGAAAATTGGAAATAATTTACAACTTTAGCAGGTGATCTGATTTAGAAATTAAGAGATGGTTTTTTATTTAATTGCTGATGTTCTTTCGAATGAAATGAGTTTTCTGGGCAAAAAAAACCATGGGAAATTGGCGATAATATATGACATTCAATTAAAACCTGATTTAAAAAAAAAGAAAAAATGTTAAACTTTACACAAAATGTACATACATGACTTCATTGTTCTTGTCAACTAAATTTTGAATCCTATTTTCTATGCTTAATAAAAAAACATAATTTGTTTACAGTAAAATCTCATGTAGATTATTATTGGACATTGTTTTACTCTAAAACACATGTGTATTGATCAGGGCTCTTGATCAGCCTAATTTGGGCCCGATATTTGGCCAAATTCCCAATGCAATATAGTATCTATTTTGAGACTAAATGTTATACATTTTTATTTTTATATACCGATGAGACATTACTTGTTGAAATGATCCTATGATACACTGAAATTTTACAATAGAACAATCATATAATTTAGTATTTCAATTTCATAGTCCATATTAATGGACCAATTTTCCCAAGTGAAAACCTCTTGGAAAATAATAATAAAATCCCCAGGAGGTAAAAGTGCTATATTTCAAGTGAAAAGACATTCAAATTGATATATAATTTTCCCGATCATTGATTAAATGCTGTTGTTTTTCCCAATTTCAAAGGCCTCAGCTCCAGTCTAAAAAAAAGGGTGTGAGAGCCCTGCTGATTAAACATAGAAATTAGAATTCAAAACTCATTTCATTCGAAAGAACACTGAAATTAAGTACATAAATACCTTTTAATTTTTGGTATTAGGTTTTATTTAAAAATCATACATTATCTCAAGAGATTTCATAATTTTCGCCTGGAAGGAATTTCCCCAAAAACATATTTGATAAAGGAATTGGAAATAGAAACTCATTTCACTCATAAGAACCTATGACATTTGGTAAATTAACATCTTGTAATTTTTTTACATAAGTTTTTATGCAAAAAGTATGGATTATTTCCAATAGTTTTTTGCCTAGAAATACCTCCCCCCAACACATTTTTAGAGTAATTTGAATTGGAAATTCATTTCATTTGAAAGAGCATCAGAAATTAAATATATAACTATCTTTTGATTTTTTTTTCATAATTTTTGAATAGAAAAGAGCTATCCCCCCATCTTATACAAGAACGTAAAAATGCTGTCAACAATTTTCTAAGGAATTTACATAAATTATAATGTGCAGGATCACATATGATACCCTCTGGTATGACAAGCAATAAATATTTAGTTGATCAGGGATGCGTGCTTTGTAGAATTGTAGATCTATAATAATGGAATGTACAGAGAGCGAAAAATTTAAGACAGAAATATTGATGCCTCCTTCAGATGTCGAATTTTCAAATAATGTACGAAATCAAAAAGGTTTATTATACTTCAAAAGATTTCTTATGCATAGTAAAACGTCTCAAGACAAAAGTTTATACTCTAACTACATTAATTTTGTTTCTTCAGTGATTGAATGTACAAAGGGCTACCCCTGGTAACGTACGTAGCTGTTAAATTGCAATCAAGGCCCCTCTATTGAACAAAGCATAGACACTAGAAGTAGATTAAGTAGAGACCTCCTCTGTTCCATTTCAAATACCTGAGACGGGTGTTGCATGCAAGCAGGAGATGCTTACTCTTCCTGGGCACCTGGTCTCACTCTCATATCGGGAGTTCGCTTCTTTTCTTATGGTGGAGGTTTTTGTTTGTTTGCTTTGGTTTCTGTTTTATCCTGATTTTGTATGCCTTCGGTTTCTGATTTTCTGGGTTATCGATTTTGTGCTGTAAACAGGGATATGGTCATTATCCATATTTGTCATATATATCCTGCAAGTAAAATTATGTATATTTATCAAATACGAAACTTTATTTTTCGCAATTTTCAAACCGTAATTTAACACTTTAGTGGAGAATGCACCATAAGGTAATTGAAATAAATGTAACATATATACAGTATATGTTGAAAAGAAATACACTTTTCTCAATTTGTCGTAAAGTAGGAAATTTCTTGTGCATGAGAGATGAAACTTTCTTTGATATTTGAAATGCATTGTAGATGGAAAGGAGCTGATAAGACAAGGCGTAAAATCTGTCCTGATTTGGAAAGTGGAATTTTCAAAATGGGAACTTCATGAAAATTCTTTCACAAAATTGATGCCAGTTCTTGATTTCATCATAATCAGCAGTTGGGTAAGATTTATCGTACATCATTTTCTTTAATTATGTGGCAAAATATGTCTTTTTTTGTATCGAAATCAATGGAAAAGTTTTTTTTAAACATCGTTCCCCCTAGCTACAAAACGCTACTTTTACAGAAGAATATGTCTTTATTCTATAGAAATCGATGAAAAGTTTTTTTTTTAACATTGTTCCCCCTAGCTACAAAACGCTTTTTTTACAGAAGGTGTATATCACTGATACACATCTTTTGACAAAGTGGGGTTCTGTAGCTAGGGGGGGGGGGGGGGTGGAACGGTCGATGCCCCAGAGACGAAAAACTGAATAAGGGAGAGGGGCTTTTTACGAATCGATCTGTGTTTTAGGCCATACTATAAGCAAAGTTTCATTTTTTTCACTTCAAAAGTCATTCATTTATTTATTCTAATGTTCACATGAAATTCACAAGATTTTGGAATGCAATAAAAAAAGAGCGTGCCGTTTATTTCTACACAGTGTGTATTTGCCTGTAAAATGCCTACTTTATATAGCCAATTAATACAAAATACAATCGTATTTCAGATTCAAGATTTTAAAATTTATAGATATAGTTGAGACCGGTCTTTTAAATTTGATTTAGAGCTAGTATCTTGTTTACACTACATATAACTATGCTTTAAAGTTTTGATAGATATCCATATCAGCCAGAAAGTCCTACTCTTTGGACTGTAATGTAAGTATCTAGAAATAAGCTTACCAAAATAAAAGTTGTATGAGGAATCTCCACAGACATTACATTTTAGTAATGATTAAGTTTTTCTTACGTATATATAGATCATTGTGTAGAAGAAATACTTGATGAGATTTAGGGCTGAATATACCGCAACCCTTATCTTATCAGCTTCTTAAAGGTAGTAACACGATGAACTTGAAGGTAACATGAAGGACAACAATGGTAACTTCAAGGAAAATTGCATATTTAAAGAAAATGGTTCATTGTTAGAATTATATCCTTGGCAAAGTTCGGCTTTTAAAAGTTTAATACAATTTCATTATGTCATATGAAATATTGATCAGCATGTCATCAAAAAGATCCGATTGAAGTTTAGAATGATGTTACCTAAAAATTAATGAAAAGTATAAGTAATACTGTGGATTTTTATGTCCAAATGTCTCCCATGTTACAATCAATGTCCATTGATGTTACCCTGAAGCAACACCACGGTATTACTTGATATAAATTTGAAAATCTTTGTGAACTTTGTTTACGAGCTCCACACTGCAAAGGGCATAAGTGTGACAAACATGAGATAAAGAAGACCCTTACGACAATCTCAACAGCGCTCACAATAGAGCACCAAATTGAGCACCGAAGCAACATCATGTAAAAGATTTGAAATTATGGTGTCAGTGATAGGTGATTTCTACTCCATAGCTCAATAGTTGCAACTTGTCAAAAAGCATATATCTTTACAAAGATGCTCTGATAACAGTTCTCTTACAAGAAGATTACAACAAATATAGTAATGAGATAATGAAAATCCTGACAACAATCTCAACAGCACTCACATTAGAGCACCAAACTGAGCATGGACGGACTAGCAAACTAGAGGTGGGACCAGGTGCCCGGGAGGAGCACCCGCTGTCGATGTTCACGCACGATGATGAAAACATCTTAAGTAAAACAGCATGGACGCGGCGAAAGTAACATGAAAAACTTGGTAAATATCTTTGTTGATTTTCAAATTTTGTTAAAAATTGACTCATTTGCGTAGTAAAATGTATAGATTTGCATGAAATTATGTACATCACAAAGTCATGAATCGAACATGACCATGTATATAAAGAAGCAAAAAAATTATGTTGAAAATTTTGGGCTCGGCGAAGTTACTGTACTGGGAACATCACTGACATTTGCTATACTTTCATCATCGACATGGGTGTATGTCAACGTTAATGGTATTGCTGGGATACAAAAAGTATCTTTAACTAGAAAGGTTTCTTGTTGCGGTTGCAACAAGAGTGTCTTCCTCCTATACAATTTTTGGTTTGGAAATATGAAGGACGTCACATTACATGTATTTATATTATATATTTAAGTTTTCAAATAGCAGTAACATTAAATTTTCAAACCGATAATTGTTGGTGAGCAACCATTTGATTTGGGGGGGGGGGGGGGGGGCAGGAATTCTATTGCCAGCCGGTAAAATTTTTTCAGCAATTTTCTGAGCAGGCCATTTTTTTCAGCCATTACCAGAGTCGGAGAACAATTTTCGCCGGTTCTTCGGGCCGGATTTAAACAAATTGTCAAATGTTGTGAATGTCTGTGTAAGTTAAACTCCCCGCTGTTACAGAGTATGAGCTAATAACCGTTCCTTCAGATGTCTCTTTGCAATTAGCGAATTTCAGACAGATTGTATGATGTTTAAATAGAACCTTTTCTAGATTTTTGTGCCTATGCGTATTAGGTCTCTGGTAGATACAGCTATGTGAACAGTTTGTATTTATATTAATTAATTTTTTGACTTTAAATTGTCTGGCACAAAGGGCCAGCAAAAATTTCCAAATCATGCAATGTATCCTTACTTTTGCATGGTCCGGGAAAAAAAATTGCCGGCCCTTTGGGCCGGAATTTTTTCAGCATTTTTCAGAGCCGGGATTTTTTTTTTTTTGCAAATTCTTCCTGCCCCCTTCCCCCATAAAAAAGGCGAGCTCGTAGCTGTAGAACCAATTTTCTTGAGAAGAGAAATGGTAATAACAAGTTACGTTCAATATATATATATAAATACCATGAGGTTCTCGCTGTGCAGGTTCAAATTTGGACCCCCCCCCCTTCCCTTTTTTCAAAGTTTATTTTGAATTTCCATCATGGCGACATCGTTCAATATAAACAGAACTGTTTTCGAAAAACGAGGGGAGGGAAGAATGTTGGAGAAATTGTACATCAATTTGTAAATACACCAACCGAAAATTATGTTCGAACGTTTGCTAGAATTAGAAATTAAACTTGATGTTCAAAATATAGTTATTGAAGTTTAGAAACAGGTTTGTAGGTTAGAAATCGGAATCAAACTACCACTTTTCGTGTGTAAATTCTGGTTTGTAGCTGATCTCTTCTAAATTAATCAACTGTTTTAAAATCAAATTGTGTATATCGAAAAGTATTTATGAAATGCATATTCATCATTGCCGTGAAATCGGAATTTGAAAATCTCAACACTGCTTTTCTCGAGTCGGACTCGGACTACCAATTTTAGTGTGCGCCCGATCTGTTGGCGTGAAGGTGTATCGAAATACCCAACTCAAAATTTCGATGCTCATATCTTTTCAACAGTAAGAGATAGAAAAAATCAGAAAGACTAAATAAGACAGATATATGGATAAAAAATAATAATATTGAAATTTTTAGGAAACTTCATAAGCTTAATTTTTGTTTACTATTATAAGCAAAAAAGTGTCTTCCTCCTATGAACTTCTGAATTTGGAAATATGAAGGACGGTGAAGGACGTCATCGTAATAAATCGTTACAGTGTGCATCTAGCATTTCATATCTTGCATGGCTGTCGACTTTCAAAAAGAATGGAAATTGTAGATAGCAAAATACGAGATATTTAAGCTTACAAATAGCAAAACATGAAATTTTCGGTCCTTTTGAGTAATTCGACGCTCCCGTCAAATATTTGAATCTACTAAAAAACATGATAAAAAAAATAACAGAGACCAAAAATAAAAAAGACCAATCTAGCTTTTACTCCAAACGTAACGTTGGAGAACTTTAATTGTCCTAGCTTACAGGGTTCTTGAGAAATCGCTGATCCAATTTTCCACGGTTACGAAAACAATAGGTCTTCCGACGGAAGTCGGAAGACCTAATTAGAGGTAGCATAGCCTTGCATTGTATTTGATAAGAAAAACCGGTGTGAGTAAAGCCGATTATCTTCTAGTATCGAGTTACTGAAGTTTGGACATTTTTTTGTAATAGCCGGTATAAGCTATAACATGAACCTACCGTTTAGAGATTATAACCATATCTACCATATGTTGCCAAGTGGGATTTTCTCATCCCACATGACAAATATATGGTTGATCGTTTGTATCCCATTTCTAGCTTAGGGGGCCTGTTTTGAAACTCAAGGAAATCATCGAATTTGAAGAATAAATTAAGGAATATTCATTTTCAGAGTCCTCAAAACTGTTTTATTCTATAAGAATAAACCGTAGTCCTTAGCCTTATTCATGATATTCCATACATGTACGTAGTAATTAGGAGTTACCATGCGTGTGTTTTACAAAAACTGACAGGGTATCGGCGAATCCCTTGTCAGAAATTGAGTTTTACCGCGAGGCGTCAGCCGAGTGGTAAAACGGAGATTTCTGACGGGGGATTCGCCGATACCTTGTCAGTTCTTGTAAAACATCAGTATGATAACCCTATGCTAATGCATTGATGAACAATGAGCTAGAAAACGTCTGCTTTTAACGACATCGCCTTGGGGACGCATGACGTCAAAGCAAAAAGTGCAATGAAACGTTTATCTCCTTGCATTTTTTTATTGGCCCAACCAATCAGAATGCGCGTTACAAACGGAGTGCATTAGAATACGTTATCTTTTTAATCAACATTTACATTTTATACATATTGCGTGTCCTTGCAAATATTTTCTTTTTGGCGTTCAATGATGATTCAAAGCAAGTCATTAACGTTCTTTTTTTTTTTACCAAAACACATTGTATCATACTATAGTCAATATATATGGTCAATGCATTCAGCATGATCAAATGGCTGGAATCGAATAATTGAACAAGTACAGTTAATTTATATAATGAAAAAAATATTGATCGAAGGATCATGATAATTTTATTTCGGCTAATTTCAAATATTGAATGCTTCTAAGTTTCAAAGGCATACCTCTGCAGAAAATTGAACGATATGACCCATATTCAAACATGACCAATATTTCTAGATGTTAAAGCTATATCCAAGAATTCAAAATTGATTTTCAGTAACAGTTTTCAATTTAAATGTCTTGAAACCACTTATTATTGCATTTTTCCAAGTTTCAAGAGCATAACTCTACACTTAATGCAGCGAGACGACCCATATTCAAACTTGAATTGTATTTTTTAATGTAGAAGCTATATACATGAACAGAATTCTATTATCTGTAACGGTTGTTCTTAAGAAGTCCGGAAACCACACATTATTGAATTTTTCTAATGACAAATAATGGGCAATGACCATATCCCAATACAGAGTACAAAATCGATAATTCAGGAAATAACAAACAGAAGGCATATGAAACAGGATAAAACAGGAACCAAAGCAAACAAACAAAAACCTCCACCGCACGAAAAGAAGCGAACTCTAAATTTAGGAGTGAGATTAGGTTCCTAGGAAGAATCAGCATCTCCTGCTTGCACGCAACACCCGTCAATTCGGCAGAAATATCACATCCGGTCACTTCTATTTCGGAAGAAAAAAGAATAGTCTGTGGTTGGATGGTTCAAATAGTCTTAGACAGAACATCATTCACCATTCTGGACAATGGGGCATCATAGTAGTTCCTCGTAAGGGGCATACCTCTGCATGTAATTGAGCGATATGACCCATATTCGAACTTTACCAATATGTCTTGATGTTAAAGCTATATCCAAGAAATCAGTAGATTACATTGTAACAGTTTTCAATTTAAATGTCCGGGAACCACAAATTATAGAGTTTTTTCAATAAAGGGCATAACTCTGCACTGAATTAAGCGACATGCCACATATATTCGAACTTGACTTGTATTATTTTATATCCATGAAATCAAAATTGATTTTCTCTAACGGGTTTTAATTTCAATGTCCGGAAACCACAAAGTATTGAATTTGTACAAATTTCAAGGCACATAAATCTGCACTTTATTAAGTGACATGGCTTGTATTCAAATTTGATAAATAAAAGCTACATGTATATCCAAAATATCAGTTGATTTTCTAGTATATAACAATCTTCCTTTAAACATCAAGAAACCACATATTTTAATTTTTTCCGCGATTCGGTAGTAAAGCGGAAAAATATTGTATTAACGGACCCGTATGAATTTTTTCTAAGTCTTGTTTGTCACAATTGAATGAATTGTCCAATCATTTCATAGGATAGGTGTAGTTGGCGAGAAAGTAGCCAACGTGGTCATTCTCTAGCCGCCACGCTTAATGAACACATTAAACTTTATACATGCACTTAATTATGTAGTAAAATTAAATTATCTCGCCCAGTTTCAGAGTATTTTTGCCCATGAGGTTTTTTATCTCTGTTTTCCCCTGGGTTTGATAATTTATGTCGATATTAGTTTTAATATCCCAAAAAGAAAATCAATATTACTTGATTCAAATTATTACAAATGTTCGATAAATAAAAAAAAAAAAATCATGGTTGAAAATGTACTGATTCATTTATTAATATATCATGATGATTGCTACAGAATTTGACATGAGATGCGAGATTGTTCAGTATGTATGATGGCATGAATTTACAATGCATTGCATATATTATATGGATTTTTTTTTGTAAAATATTGAATAAAAGCTGGCGTCCAGTTACTTTGGCGGGCTGTCAGCAAATTGTATTTGCTGTTTGGTTTTATTTAGAAAGTGATGAAGAAGGTGTAGTGAATACCTTGATTTTCCCAAGTTTCCAAGCATAACTCTGCACGGAATTAAGCTACATGACCCATATTCGAACTTGACCTGTATTTCCTGATGTAAAAGCTATATGCAAGAAGTAAATTGAATATCTGTAAAGGTTTTCCTTTAAATGTCCGAAAATTGTATGTAGAACGGACGCACACACACACAGACGGACGGACAAGTGCTTCAGTATATAAACGCGCTATTTTTTGGCGGGGGTATAAATATATATTTCCGTTACTGGAAAGATATGGAAAATCCTGAATTATTTCTTTTTCACTAATCTTTGATACCAGGTCAATTGCACTTCACTAAAGGAAGTATAATGTATATATGGAATTGATATGCGTACAGGAAAAAGGGCATCACGTAGCACAAAACTATTAAGATATGTTCATGCAATTTTAGTGTACGAACGATTTAGGATTTAATCTTTGAGATATAGATGAATAGATCGGAAATGGATTGATTTTTGTTACATTTTTTTTTCGATCAATCAAATTATAACAATAGAAACGTTTTTAATTTCGGAAGATATGTGATGACTACGTATATTCCATCGTTAATTCTACTACTTTGTCATTTTTCTAACACATTACGTGGTAACACTAATGTAGGGTGTCCAACCTCCAAAGACGATTGGGCAAAACGGAGTGTAAAATACCACTGTCGGACAGGTACTCTATACCATTGCTTGCTGACAGAAAGCTATCAGTTGAAGGAAGTTTGTGCAAAGAGAAGAACCTTAAGCCCAGGTAAATATGTATGTCTTTAATTTATTACTTATATCTTTTTGTAACAACTTTAAGACAATCCAGCATAAAAAGAGAACCTTTGTAAAGGAAAAACCCAAGACTTTCAAAACAAGCACTAGTAAGATTTGTGGGGGTGTGTGTTTTTTATTTAGTAATATTGGATGATACTCTTCTTTCCCATTGTTCATCGTCCACTTGATCTTATAGCAATTGCATTTCTACTTTGAAAGTTGCATTGTCGGATAGGGAACATTTGAGGGACATGCGATAAACATGCCCCTTGGTAACCCCTCACGTAACACCATGACGTGATCTAAATACATACAAAACACAAGACGTACGATTCCTCAACTACGGGATTGGCAGATGGTAGTCCGATAAGTCCGTCTCGTTGGTTTATGTGCGGTCTTTTGTATTTGGTGTTTAGACCTGTGGTGTGCTTTGAACATACGACAGACAATCGAAACAACAGACAGTGCATGTATTCGTATATATTGTTTTCATTTCCGTGCATGAACATCGACGGCGGGTGCGGCTAGCTAACAGGGGATGCTTACTCCTCCCGGGCACCTGATCCCACCCCTAGCTTGCTAGGGGTCCGTCGATGCTCAATTCGGTGCTCTATTGTGAGTGCTGTTGAGATTATTGTCAGGATCTTCTTTAACCCATACATTTCCCTGACATTGTCGCCATAGCACTTTCTATTTAGGCATGGCGTCAGACAGTGCATGAATTTTATATATTGTTTTCCGTTTCGTGCCAAAACATCGACGGCGGGTGCGACTATCCAACAGAGGATGCTTTCTCCTCCCGGGCACCTGGTCCCAACTCTGGCTTGCTAGGGGTTCGTCAATGCTAATTTTGTGCTCTATTGTGAGTGCTGTTGAGATGATCGTCAGTATCTTCTTGAACTCATTGCTGTTCTTTGTCTCTTTTGCGTCTCTTTCTGTGCGTTTCTGCTCTGTGGTGTCGCATTGGGCAATTTGGGGTTTTGCTGTGGGTGCTCCAACCGAGTGTCGTTGGAGATACCTTCCTTTCTCCTCTTCAGGGTTCTCCGAGTCGAGCCAAAATGAATAATGTCAAATTAATAAACAAAATATTTTCATAAATGTTACCACTTTTTGTTCTCAACCAATTGACCTTTGTTGTTAAGATGATTGTGAAATCCGGTTCGCACTAATTTCATCTATTCCCCATTCATGCAGAGTGCTTGACATTTGCAATATAATTTCCTTATAAGTTATCAAGTATTTTATTGATAAGTACAAATTTTCCCCCCTCGAAATATAGAGCAAAAGGATACGAGACAACAAGGGATCTTCCTTGTACGGCTATATGTACAGTCATTCAATTGTTTTTCTGCTAAGTCTCTGCGTGGGCCTGAATTATGAACAAACATGAAAGCTGCAAGTATTTTGACTGCATCGGCAATAACCTCCTTCACTAAATGTTAAAAAGACTGACAGAGCTATATTCAAACCTAAGCTTCTACGAGTACGTCAAAGGACCTGAGCCACGAACGGCAAAATCGGCCTAATTTGCTACTACGTTCATCTTTTATATTTTGATAATACCATATTTCAGCACTTCAGAAATGGTCAACTTTGTGATTTACGGCCTTGCTGAAGCAAAATATTTTAATGTGAATTGAGGGTATGGTACATTGTTTGCGACGTCATTTGACGTCATTTCCACATATGACGTCGCATAATGTCAGGACAAGTACCATGAATTACTAAGTATTAGAAATGATAAGTGATATTTCTACATTGAGAAAATGTGTGAAATATTAATTTAAAGAAAACATATTTTAAAAATTTCTATAAATACAATATGTGTACAATTTATTATGTACAATCCGTTTTTGTTTTGCCTTTGCTCGAAATCACAGGCTGAAAATGTTCGTCCTGTAACTACAGTATGCATGTCTTCAATGTAATACTTTTACTTTTCGTATTCGTTTAAATCGCGTAAAATGTAAGCTGCATTGTTCCACAAGAAATTGATGCCATCATTTATGATTATATGAAAAAAAATCAAAGAAAGACTTCATGTTTACCATCTTCACGAATCACTGATCCGATACGTTCCAACTGTCCTAGAAGAGTGTTAGGCTGTATCAGATCAGACTAAGGAATACCATGTATGCTTCTTCATTTTTTTCCCGAAAATTTCTGAATACCGTTAAATTCAAAGATTTTCTCGTAATAAAGTTGTCAGAGCATCTCAAATCAAAAGTGATTACCCCTATACAACATCAAAGCACGGTTCTATATCTGCTGCAGATCTAAATAATTAAAGCATCCACTTAATTTTGCCGTAGATACACCACTGTCAGTGATGTATGAAGATGAACATTGATGTGACTCAATTTGACATCTATAAGTACTCCAAATTTGTGCCTATAAACTAGTAGGCTCAAATTACACGTATCAGTTTTTAATCCAATATCGCGGTCAGTTGCTGGACTAGACAGAGATAATACATCGGCTAAATTGAAAACCCCTTCCGTACACTTCGGTGCATATGAGTCAATGACTCAATACAAATAAGCACAGTTAAAACTCGAGTTGAAAAATGAGAAAAATAATGTCTTAATTCATTGCATGATTTTCCTCATAAAATCAGTGTGTAATACCCATTTGCAGAGGTTGTGGCGGATACAGGAATTAGGGGGCGGGATATTTCTAACATAAAGCTAAGGGTCTCATTCGGGTCAATGGTAGCGGACTTTGAACATAGAGAAAAAAAAAAGATGGTTGCATTTTGAATATATCGTATTTTAAATTACTCTTCATGCTCCCGTTCTTATCATGACATATATAATTATTGATTAGAGAAATACGTGTGACTCTTCTCACATGTATGTGTTAGTACTAGTATAAGTGTTGGGCATTCGGAAGTTAAATCATACTCGATAAGCGGAAATAATCGGATGGGCATAACATATTATTATTATAATCGGAAAATTCAAAACATGTCTTTTTTTCATTTTGCAACCAACAATGAGTTGAAATAAACACCAAATCATTATTTCTTTGAATAAAATTGTTTTATTGAGTAAAGCACTTTCGATCACAACTACTATTAATATCCTATCAATTCATTCAAGCTTCTTTTTCTTGAATACCATGCAACAGAAAATGTCATACACTTGCATGTACTTTGAAGTTCAAGGAAATAATACTAGTATAAAAAGGGAAATACACAAATTTATCAAAACCAAGATACTACATCGGACAATCCGGTAATCAGCGATGTCGGCGACAATCGCGTTTGATTTTCAACATCGATTAGTAATGTTCATCGCTGGCCATTCAACGACCGACAATCGATCATCAGCGATAATTGTTTCATAACTAAACTAGAATCCGTTGTCATGACTCCCATTCTGATACATTTTTTGTGTCATTTTGTGTGAAGAGAGAACATTTTTCAAAGAGGTGTACTTACTCTGATTAATCGATTCTCAGAGATAGAATCGATAGTCGGCGAGTTGGATATTTAAGAGACGATAGCGACGATGGCTGCGACTATCGTTACAATAATATATAATAACTAGATGGCTACTGTTGCAAGCAACAGACGGATTCCTCCTTTATTAGACCTTCCTCGGAACTGAAGTGTTAAAATCCGAACAAAGAAGATGGAAAAAAGAATATTTGCTTTAGTACCTTATTCATTTCAGCAAATGAGTGAAAAGAGATTATGTCTAATTTGGGACTCTTATTTATTTATCGAAAAAAAAAGAAGAAAAAGATGATAAATACCTTTCGGGTGTAAGAAAGTTTAGAACCCCTTGATCTATTCTATTCATTTTGAATCCTTTACAATTACTATCCCAAAAAGAATTGCACAATGAGTTAGCAATGAGAAAATTTCTATAAATAGAAAATGACAAGTAATGCTATTAAGACGAAAAAGGAAACAGAGAACAAGAACAAAAAAGAGTTATCTATCTTACTATGTAAAGTTCAAATAAGAAGTACTACTTGAATGAAGAATAAATAGTTAAGGACAAAATCCTGTGAATTCTACAAGAGTAAATGTTATGACCTTGGAATACTTTATTTGACCTTGAACCAAGGTTACAGATAAAAGATAAGTATTGGAGGTTATTCTCATCAAAATTGATCTTAAACTGATCAAAGTTAAATATTTTTATCAACCTAAGTATGTTGTGACCTAGAAATCGAACAAATGACCTTGGGTCAAGGTCAAGGTGAGAGGGCTTGATGCAAGGAATATTTGTGTAAAGATTGAACATTCAATGTCAAACAGTCTTTGTTTTACAGGCAAAAGTTTGTTGTGACCTTGAGAAGGAGAATTTGACCTTGGGTCAAGGTCAAGGTGAAAGTGCTTGGCTCATGGATTATATTTATGAAGTTTGAACTCTCAAGGTCAAACCATCTTTGTTCTATAGGCAAAAGTTTGTTGTGACCTTGGGAGTCAAAATTTGACCTTGAAATTAGGTCAACATTAAATGGCTACATATAAGTAAAGTACCATCAACGTTTCAACTCAAAATCTCAAAAATTGTAGAAATTGTCACTGTGCCAATTTAAAATTCAATTTTCAACTCGTAATAGCGCGAAAACCGTAAATATTTCATTGTGCATGTAAGCGTATAAAAGTTTGCAAATTTTCCAAAGAACAATATAAAACAAATTTCGTTCAAATCGTACGGTTACTTTAGGAGTTATAAGAGTTTAAAGATTTGACCTTTGATGACCTCTAGCGGGGGTATATGTGAACTTTTCGACAAGAAAAAAATTTTGAATTGAGATCTTCATATGCTCTTTCACATGGTATTTTCCACTTTATCATATATTGCGGTACTTTTTTGTAAAGTGTCTGGAACGTTTGGGGGTAAGAATAATAATAAGAACTAGATGGCTACTGTTGCAAGCAACAGACGGATTCCTCCTTTATTAGACCTTCCTCGGAACTGAAGTGTTAAAATCCGAATAAAGAAGATGAAAAAAGAATAGTTGCTTTAGTACTTTATTCACTTCAGCAAATGAGTCAAAAGAGCTTATGTCTAACTTGGGACTCTTATCTATTTATTGACAAAAAAGAAGAAGAAAAAGATGATAAATACCTTTCATGTTTTCGAAAGATTTAAACTCCATGCTCTATCAATATCAAATCCTTTACAATTACTTTCTCAAAACAGAATTGCACAATGATTTTGCAATGAGATAATTTCTATTAATAGAAAATGACAACAACATGAAAGGACAGATCTGTAATGCTACTAAGAAAAAAAAAAAGAAAGAGAACAGAGAACAAGAATAAAAGAGTTATCTTTCTTATACTATGTTAAGTTCAAATAAGAAGGACTACTTGTGTGAAGAATAAATAGTATAGGACAAAAAGTGTATATTCTACAAGAGTAAATGATTGTTAAGACCTTGAGAATGATTATTTGGCCTTTAACCAATGTCATGAATGAAAGCTAAGTACTGTGATTATTCTCATCACGATTGATCTTAATCTGAGCAAAGCTCAATATCTAATCAACCAAAGTCAGTTGTGACCTTGAAATCAAACTAATGACCTTTGGTCAAGGTCATGATGAAAGAGTTTGATGCGAGGAATATTTGTGTGAAGTTTGAACTCTCAAGGTCAAACAGTCTTTGTTTTATAGACTTAAGTTTGTTGTGACCTTGAAATCAGAATTTGACCTTGGGTCAAGGTCAAGGTGAAAGAGCTGGGCCCAAGCATGATATGTATAAAGTATGAACTCTGAAGGTCAAATAGTCTTTGTTCTATAGGCAAAAGTTTGTTGTGACCTTGAGAATCTGAATTTAACTTTGGGTCAAGGTCAAGGTGAAAGAGCTTGGTTTAATGATATTATGTATGTAGTTTGAACTTTGAATGTCTAATAGTCTTTGTTCTATAGGCAAAAATATGTTGTGACCTTGAGAATCAGAATTTGACCTTGGGCCAAGGTCAAGGTGAAAGAGCTTGGTTTTATGATATTATATATGAAGATGGAACTCTGCAGGTCTTATAGTCTTTGTTCTATAGGCAAAAGTATGTTGTGACCTTGAGAATCAAAATTTGACCTTGGGTCAAGGTCAGTGTGAAAGAGCTTGGTTTAACGATAGTATGTATGAAGTTTGAACTGTGAAGGTCAAATAGTCTTTGTTCTACAGGTAAAAGTTTGTTGTGACCTTGAGAAATAAAAATTGACCTTGAAAGTATGTCAATATTAAATGACTACCTATAAGTAACCTAGTATCCAAGTTTCAACTCAAAATCTCAAAAACTGTAGAAATTGGCACTGTGCCAATTTAAAGTTCCATTTTCAACTCGGAATAGCGCGAAAACCGTAAATATTTTATCGAGCATGTAAGCGTATAAAAGTTTACAAATTTCCCAAAGAACATTTTAAAACAAATTTCGTTCAAATCGTACGGTTAGTTTAGGAGTTATAAGAGTTTAAAGATTTGAACTTTGATGACCTCTAGCGGGGGCATATGTGAACTTTTCGACGACAAAATTTTTTTACCTCTAGATCTTTATATGCTCTTTCACATGATCCTTTTCGTTTTATCATAAGAAGTTGTACTTTTTTGTACAGTGACTGGAACGATCTTGGGGTAAGAATAATAATAATAATAATAATAATAACTAGATGGCTACTGTTGCAAGCAACAGACGGATTCCTCCTTTATTATACCTTCCTTGGAACTGAAGTGTTAAAATCCGTATAAAGAAGATGGAAAAATGAATAGTTGCTGTTGTACCTTATTCACTTCAGCAAATGAGTCTTAAGAGCTTTAGTCTAATTTGGGACTCTCATTTATTTATCAACAAAATAGAACAAAAAGATAATAAATACCTTTCATGTTTACGAAAGCTTTATACTCCATGATCTATCAATTCTAAGTCCTTTAAAATTACTATCTCAAAACAGAATTGCACAATGATTTTGCAATGAGAGCATTTCTATAAATAGAAAATGACAAAAGAATCAAAATACAGCCAAGTAATGCTACTAAGAAAAAAAAAACAGAGACCAAGAGTAAAAGAGTTATGTTTCTTATACTATGTTATGTTCAAATAAGAAAGACTACTTGTGTTAAGAATAAATAGCATAGGACAAAAACTGCTAATTCTACAAGAGTAAGTTTGTTTTGACCCTGAGAATGATCATTTGAGCGTGAATGAAGGTCACGGAAAAAAGATAAGTATTTGAGGTAATTCTTTTCAAGATTGATCTTAATCTGATCAAAGCTCAATATTTTATCAACCAAAGTATGTTGTGATCTTGAAATCGAACAAATGACCTTGGGTCAAGGTCAAGGTAAAAGGGCTTGATGCAAGGAATATTTGTGTTAAGTTTGAACTCTTAAGGTCAAATAGTCTTTGTTCTATAGGCAAAAGTTCGTAGTGACCTTGAGAATCAAAATTTGACCTTGGGTCAAGGTCAAGGTGAAAGAGCTTGGCTTAACGATGATATGTATGGAGTTTGAACTCTGAAGGTCAAAAAGTCTTTGTTCTATCGGCAAAAGTATGTAGTGACCTTGAGAATCAAAATTTGACCTTTGGTCAAGGTCAAGGTGAAAGAAATTGGCTAAACGATGACATGTATGGTGTTTGAACTCTGAAGGTCAAATAGTCTTTATTCTATAGGCAAAAGTACGTTATGACCTTGAGAATCAAAATTTGACCTTGGGTCAAGGTCGAGGTGAAAGAGCTTGGCTTAACGATAGTATGTATGAAGTTTGAACCCTGAAGGTCAGATAGTCTTTGTTCTATAGGCAAAAATTTGTTGTGACCTTGAGAATGGAAATTCGACCTTGAACGTAGGTCGACATTAAATGACTACCTATAAGTAACATACCATCCAAATTTCAACTCAAAATCTCAAAAACTGTAGAAATTGGCACTGTGCCAATTTAAAATTCCATTTTCAACTCGAAATAGCGCGAAAACCGTAAATATTTTATCGAGCATGTAAGCGTATAAAAGTTTACAAATGTCCAAAAGAACATTCTAGAACAACTTTCGTTCAAAACGTACGGTTAGTTTAGGAGTTATAAGAGTTTAAAGATTTGAAATTTTATGACCTCTAGCGGGGGCATATGTGAACATTTCGACGACAAAAATTTTTTACCTCAAGATCTTTATATGCTCTTTCACATGATACCTTTTGTTTTATCATAAGAAGTGGTACTTTTTTGTACAGTGACTGGAACGATCTGGGGTAAGAATAATAATAATAAGAATAATAATAAGAATAAAGAAAAGACAATACAATAACAGAAAGGATTCCGACGGAATAGTCGGAATCCTTAATAAGAATAAGAATAATAATAAGAATAAAGAAAAGACAATACAATAACAGAAAGGATTCCGACGGAATAGTCGGAATCCTTAATAATAAGAATAAAGAAAAGACAATACAATAACAGAAAGGATTCCGACGGAATAGTCGGAATCCTTAAAAAGAAGCATGGAGGTTCCTGCGGACGTCGCAGATGGATTCCTCTTATATTCATCTTGTTCATGGCAGAAATGAGAACTGAAAAAACTCCAAAAAGATTGGCCGCAGCTGGGCTCGAACCAGGTACCTTCACCAAGGTAGGCCTCCATTGTAGCTTGTAATGTAGTGTATGGTAATCTCAGGTCACGTGGTTGAATTGACCAATGGAAATTGTAACACACCTTGGGTCATGCATATTAATCATGTCAGGGATTTTCCAATGAATCAAGACAAAAGCAAGTGTTTCGAATTGGTATTCGATATTTCTTGATTCTTAATTCAGAAGATATTTTTTGAACTAACACATATTCGTAAAACATTTGAAACGATAAACAATGTTTAAGCATTGTAATCTATGTTTGTTTATGACTGAAAAAAAAAATGGTGAGAAGAAAAAAGTGTCTTCAGCGAGTTTAGATCCCGGGGCCTTCCGATCTGCAGCATCACGCTCAACCAACTGAGCTATTGCAGGACTAAAGATTCATTGTATAAAAAGTCTTTAGGAAGATGAATACTTGCAATTATGATATGATTCAATGTTTCGAGTATGTTCCGAATGATGAATTTTATCGATCGATTATATTTAGAGGTTTGTATTCAGAAATAAACAACAAGGATTTTCATAAAATGTTTTTCTTTTACTCTATGTTACTCTATGTCATATTGATAATAAAATTGTGAAGAATCAATCGAATATGCTTGCTTATTTTTTCAAGGACGGATCTGAACAGGCAACGTGAAGGCAGGTATGTGTATGCAAGTCGGGGAGGGGAGGGGTGTCAAAATTCATAGACAGGACCCCCTACTCCTCTTAGAAGGGCTAGAATGGAACCACTCTTTGAAAAAACAAATTACAAACGCAAAGGGTCTTGTACATATTATTTCAAAGACTTTAAAAAGAGGGATAGAGCGTTTCCTGTCTATGATTTCGGAGGAGTAGCAGATACGTGAAACGGGGAAGATAAAAAATATTTTCAAGCGATTATGGGGGAAGGGGTCTTGACACCCCCCCCCCCTCCCCAACATACACTTGTACACATACCTGTCTAGATCTGCTCTAAATAATCAAATGAATCAAGAAACATTTTTTTTTACTTCCAAGTTTTTTTTTCTCAATGTACATGTTGAAGTCAATGACAGTAAAATAAATATGCACTGTATGAAATGCGTTTTTCTTCTGAATCAAAACCTATAAATAGGACTGATTTGTGACATGAAAAATCGATAATTCTGGTAATGCTGAATCAGACATTTGTATTTTTTTCATCTGTATATCAAAAATAAAAAATACCAAAATCCAAGAACTCCAATGGTCAGGTGGATAGAGCGTTGGACTGCTGACCCAGGGGTACTGGGTTCGATCCCCAGTCTGGATAATCTTTCTTTTTTTCGCCGATCGCCTTCATTTTTATCTAGTACTCTATCTATCTGTTCGTATGTCTGTCCGTCCCTTCGTTCGTCCATCGTTGTCAGTCTATCCAACACTGTCTATCTTACACTGTCAGTATGACTGTCTCTGATTAGAAATGACAACAGCATGATAGTAGAGACAAGTCATGATACGAAGAGCATTAAGAATAAAAGATTTATCTTTCTTAGATCATGAAAAGTTCATATAAGAAGGGCCTCTTTTATGAAGTATAAATAGTATAGGACAAACACTGTGTATTTAACAAGTAAATATTGTTATGACATTGAGAATGGAATTTTGACCTTAAACCAAGGTCAAGGAAAAGGATAAGTATAGAATATTATTTTCATCAAAATATATCTGAAATTAAAGAAAGCTCAATATCTTATCAACAAAAGTCTGCTGTGACCTTGAAATCTTGCATATGACCTTGGGTCAAGGTCAGTGTAAAAGAGCTTGATGCAATGAATGATTGTGTAAAGCTTGAATTCCCAAGGTCAAACAGTCTTTGTGTTATAGTTAAAAGTTTGTTGTGACCTTGAGAAAAGGAATTTGACCTTGAAACCAGGTCAACATAAAATCTCTAGCCACAAGTAACCTACTGTCCAAGTTTCAACTGAAAATCTCAAAAACTGTAGAAATTGGCACCTTGCCAATTTAAGATTCCATTTTCAACTTGAAATAGCTTGAAAACTGTAAAAATTTTATGGAGCATGTAAAAGTATAAAAGTTTGCAAATTTCTCAAAGAACAATATAAAACAAATTTTGTTCAAATCGTACGGTTAGTTTAGGAGTTATAAGAGTTTAAAGATTTGACCTTTGATGACATCTTGCGGGGGCATATGTGAACTTCTCGACGACAAAATTTTTCTACCTCAAGATCTTGATATGCTCTTTCACATGATACTTTTCGTTTTATCATAAGAAGTGGTACTTTTTTTAACAGTGACTGGAACGATCTGGGGGTAGGAATAATAATAATAATAATAATAAGAATAATAATAAGAATAAAGAAAAGACAATACAATAACAGAAAGGATTCCGACGGAATAGTCGGAATCCTTAATAATAAGAATAAAGAAAAGACAATACAATAACAGAAAGGATTCCGACGGAAGTCGGAATCCTTAATTAATGTGAACAAGATAGAGATCGAGGTATGGAATACGAATACATGTACGTAATGATTCGTGCTTAGAGGAATGAAAATTTAGGTACGTTTCATTAATAAGAAAACCACCGATCCAAATTTGCCAGAACAGTACCATGAATGTGACAAAACGATGTCATAGATGCACAACATTATTAATTTCTGGATCGATGGACTGTAGCAAAGGTGATTAATGTTCGAATGTTATGAATTGCAGCGTTCGCGTACTTTTTAAGAATCAATTTTTTTTCTCACATTTTTGCAATATCGGATGATTGGCGAATCTAAAAGGAGGTTTAGGCCAGGGCGAGAAGGGGAGCATGTTCTAGACTCTCCCCTTTTTGCGGTCAACATTTTTTAATGACGTGATTTTTTGTTTTCAGAACTTGATGATAAAGCTTTTATAACAGTTTGGTGTCCTTGAAAATTATTTAATTTTACAAAATTTTTAAGGTATCCGATGTACAATAGGGCATTTTTCAATGCATGGTAAGGTACTATAAACCATATATTTTCTGAAAGGTTATAATGCCCACTGCTCAGAAGTAATAATTTTGGGGCCAGAAAAACAAAGGGGAATATCTGTTGTAGCATTCAAATTGTCTATTTTCTCTATATTACATATGCAAAATAACAAAGTTATACAAGAGTTTTTCCCTTTTGATTTTTAGGACCTGGGAGTCTTATATCTGTACTCAGGGCATCATTACCTTTCAGAAAATATATAGTTTATAGTACCTTACCAGGCATAAAATTTACCATACTTTACATTGGAGATGATTAAAACGCTATGTAAAATGACTCTATTGTACAACAAATACCTTAAATGCAAAATCTTTCTTTTCATATGAAAGTTTACGTTCTCATTTGTATAAATTCAAATTTTCATGCGAATCTAACGCATACATTCGCTGCTATAGCCGTTTGAAAACGTCATTTTTAATTTGGGGTGCGCAGCTCTAACTCATTTCGCTGGCGCCACCTACAATGTATTGTGTTTTTATAATAGAGGGATTTGGAGATTTATTTTACAAATTCCACTATATTATGGTCGTTACTGCATATTTTCAAATTAAACTTTTTTTGTCTCCTTTTTTTCTCAACCCAGACCCGTCGGAATACATTTTACGTTTTCAATAAAATATATTTTCAGAAAAATGGTATCTTTGAATAAATTATTATATCACGGTCTCCTATCCCCTGTTATCCTTTATATTGGGCGCTGGACTTTATATTACATCAAAATAAACGGACAAAGAATTGATCCAGCAAAGTCTGAACCTCAATCAAAATTTGCTGGTTCGATATCATTCGTCAATCATCTATTTCAAATTAATCATTTGATTTCAAGTTTTTAATTTTTTTATGTCTTCAAAAATCCCCACCTCCTCTTTAAAAGAATTAGATCATAAATGTTTCTTCTTGGGTGTCGATCTATTTTGCTTCTTTATGCTGCATTCATATTACGTCTTTCTTTTATGTTTCGAATTCTCATTATTTTAATCACGTCTTCCAATTTCTCTATCGTATAGGATAATTATAGAAAGCCGATGCATTTTTTGTTTACATATTTTATTCCCATATTATGAACATTTTAGGAAATAACATACATATATATAACAAACAAATAAACCGAAACCCCAAAAATCCCACATAAATTATATTTGCCTTCTTTAAAAGATTTAAAAATTATTCTCTGATTTTTTCCTCGTAGCATCACGTTTATACATGCCGATATATACAGGAAAGACAAAGACTGGTTCAAAAGATTTAAGTATAACGAAGATATGTATCGTAACTACTCGAGTGCACAACTTGACATTTCAAGAAATTCATAAACGTCAATTTTGATGACGTCATTGGTATAAATGACGTCACAAATATTATCTACTATGAAGCAGTTTTCTGAAGGATTGGAATAGTTTGAAATAGGTGTAAAAGTAATCAACCGCCAAATTTATAAAATTTTACATAATTTTAAAAGCTTTCAGATTATCTACTACCTATCTTGAAATACAACTTCTCATTTTCATCGTCTTGGAAGTCATTTTCATGACGTTCTAACCATCTTTGATGAACAATTTGTCAAGAAATGTGCCAACAGAGAACTCATAAAAGTTTAATTTTCGACTACGACCGGACCTTCCACCAAAAAAATCTCCATCAAAATAATCACAGGTATAATAATAAAAGAATATTTAAATATAATAATTTTTTTGGTAGAATGTCCGGCCCTATGCGAAATTATCGATCAAATTTCATGATATCTCACAAAAATACCGGAAATGCAACTCCTGGCTTGGTTTTAGGCTCTATATCTTCTTAAGACATGTCCGGAATCTCACAACTTCGCACGTTTTCGAAAGACGAAATGTTCTTCTTTCTTTTTGTTGATGATTTAGAAACATTGTCTGTGTTTGAAAATATACGAAAACTGTAGGCCGATATCGCCGTTCGTGGCTCTGGTCCTTTAACAGTCTCCTGGCCACCTGCCTTCTTTGAAATACATGCGATTGAATTCAATTTCTTGTGTGAATACATGCACGAACTGTTCTATGGATGCCCTTAAGCGTTTGACTGCCATTTACACATTGTTCTGTGTCGTCTTACTTAGACACCTATTCCTTTGTTTTTATTGTCTTGTTCGTGTCGTCATCTTATAGTGAGAAGGCTGATATACACACCAAATTTTTTAAGGCAGCAGGGGAAGTTCGAGGGAGGTGCACACGTGATCCGGACAACCATTACGTTTGCTACAAACAATGCAGATAACCTTTCTTCGTTGGCATCGATTGCCATTATTGATCTCGTTGACTTAAGGAGGCTTTGAACACCAAGATGGCGGCGGCATTTTTTGTTTTATCACTTTCTATGAAAAGTAGTGTCTTTACTTCCTTATAACATTTGATCCAATGATTGATATTCACATTTGAGTATTCTGATGAAGTTTGAATAATTTCCGGTGTCATTTGAAGAAATTATTGCGACTGTCGAAATTGCGGACTTTGGGAGTTTTATCCATGAGCAAACAACGACGTTATCGGGAAAATGGCGTCAAAAACCTTCGCATTCAAAATGCAATAAAAACATTAATATCAAACGTATCGCATTGAAACTTTGCACGTATAAAATAGAAAATTCAATCTTCATCACAGTGAATTCGTTGACAAAATAACATTACAGGAAAGCAGATGTCACCTCATTGAAAATGGACGATTTTCGAATGAAAAATTGGAAAATATATAGCTTTTTAATATTTTAATCCAAAATTTAATTTTTCTCATTTAATCATGAAATCATCTCTGGACATTGATAATAATTTTGTTAGTTTTTGACAGAGATTCATCCACAGAATTCCGAATAATTAATCAACAACTACAGTCAATTGGCTCGAAATTGCAATTTTTTGAGCGACAGTGTCATTTTTGATTCCAGTATCCTGCCTTTGTTTAAAACACAATTCATCTCATCTTTTCCATATGTAAGTGCAATACATTTATGAATATTTGTGATGTTGAATCAAAATTAATTTCCCAAATCTTTAGGAGAACTGGAATGACTCTTTCAATATTATGACGTCATCATAAAATTCACGAAAACGTCGATTTATGCATATTTCAAAGTCTCGTAGAAAATTTTCCTGTGGATAGAATCAAATGTAAGTTTGTATAATCATGGACAGACATGACATATATAATTTCAGAAATTTTGAGAAAAATTGAATTTGGCGTCCAAGGGTCCAATACCTCCTTAAGTGTTTTTGTTTTGTGTTTAAGAGTCATAATGACGGCTTTATTATTTAGTCATCCGTTGTCCCCTTTAAGTGTCTTTTGTGCTTGTCAACTCATTGTTATCGCATTTTGGTGTTTTAATGATTTGCTAGTAAAATGAATTTTGTTGCTTATAAAATGCATTTTGGCTAGAAGCGTCACTGATTAGAATTTAATATTCGAAACCCGTGTCTGGTGCATAATAAATTGGTTTGAAATTTTCTTCAAGAAGGTATGGAGTTGGAACCCTACCGCATCATTGATATAAACACTTATTTCCTGATGCAGTGTTGAGCAGTTAAACTCGTTCCCTTGACATTGGGTGTTTTGAAGTGTATTAATTACTTCTTTCCAGCTCTGTCGCCTGAAAGAAGCTTTTTTTTTTGGCACTTAATCAATTTGACATCATACATATTATTTGGCTATTTCGCAAAGTTGTCGTTTCATCCAAAATATTATCGAAATTAAAGGAGGTTAACATCTTAGCACCATCCATCTAATGCTATTTTGAGCATCACTAATGAGAATTTAATTTTCCACTCGCCTGGTGCATAATAAATTGGTTTGAAATTTTCTTCAAGAAGGTATGGAGCTGGAACCCTTCCGCATTATTGCTGTTGGTGCTGGACCCGAATCGTGTTGACGATCCCCTCATTTTTGTGAGCTTTCAACTCATTTTCCAATAATGTATCTCGAAATTAATTATATAAGTTTTCTTTTACTAGGGAAGTGTCCACTGTTGAGCGCAGGATATGCCATTGGTGGCAAACATTTTGAGTGTTCTGTTGATGTTGATGGATGCCCAAATGATACCAGCGGATACCATTCTAACCATTTGTTCAAGTGTATGTATAAATAATACGGAAGGGTTCCAACTCGTTACCTTCTTAAAGAAAATTTCAAACCAATTCATTATGCACCAGACACGTGCTTTTGATATTAAACCTTCATAAATGTACAAATAAATTAATAAGCGTTTGTTTTCCTACGCCCTCTGACTTTAGAAATTATCCATAGTATTACTATTATTCGAAATCTACATCTTTTTGACAAGGCAAATACATTAAATACAAATAAGATTTTAAGAAATATTTCATTCGAGAGAAAAAACGTTGTTCCGTATTTTATGGCCTGCGGTTTTCAGCCTTAAATTCTATAAAAAAAACCTTGGTAGTAAACCTGTTTGGTAAAATTGATTTGTTTGAAAATGGATATTATGAATACATAAAACAGTCAAAATTCTATAATTCTATATAACGTTTTATTAAGATACATTGCGATTTTTATCATTGTAATTATAATACCATACCCTTGCATAAGTATTCATGACTACCATAAAGACTTTGACTTCCCTCATTATATCAATGTTTAACGTCTCCAAATTCATTAGCATCATTTTAGAGCAGATAAATTTACAGCATTGACCAGACATGCACGTTTCGGGTATTCAACCCTCGTCAGTGATCCTCAATCTGAACAATGAAATATGGCCAAAATCTGTGAAAATTATGTCCTAAATATACCGAAAGACGTAGCAAGATGGCTTGGATATGATACTACAGGACCCAGGTTTCAGAAATTTGCGTAAATTTTGTAAACAGATAATTTCAAATGCGTTTGAAGAAACAATCAACCGAAATTGATCGAACTTGGCTACATGTTCTATATGAACAAAGTATGACATTCTAATCATACTTCTGACTTCCGCTTTTCATTCCTTGGCCGCGTTTACATGTTATTTTAGATTATGTTTGAATCTACATTCTTATATTTCCACTAGTCTGTTATTTTCGCTCGGGAAAATTTCGCGTTTCTAACATTGATCAAGGCATTACGCGTTGTCGAAATATTCGCAATAAAAATGTCTTTCCCATTGTAAGAATGCAGTGGGGATATTTTCGCGTGGGGGGTTTTCGCGATGTCTATCGATTAGCGAAAAACGCAAAAATTATCCCCGCGCGAAAAATTCCACGTTTACACTATTCAAATAACTAGAAACTGATTTGATTGTTACAGATAAAAGGTGTTTGATGAATCCCGATTCTCTCAAAGCTGAAGAACTTCGTTACAGGTAAAATGTTAAACGTCTTTAAATTCAATAGCATCATTTAAAACCTGATAAATTAACAGCATGGACCAGACATGCGCGTTTCGGGTACTAAACCCTCGTCAGTGATCCTCAGTCTAAACAATGTAATATGGCCAAAAAGTATGAAAATTTTTATGTCCAAAAATTTACCAAAAGACGTAGCAGAATGGGTGGGATATGATGCCACAGGACCCACGTTTTAGAAAGGAGTATATACGGTTTATATAGTAAAGTAGCCCCCTAAAATCAATTTCTCCAAAATTAAATTTTGTTTTCATTTTTAGAGTGTAAAATATCTATATTTTGAGAAATCAAGTCATAAAAACTACTACTAGCTTTTTAAGACATTATAAATTTTGCATAAATATCATGAAAAACGGTGATTTTGCCAATTTTAACGAAAAATAGCATAATTCTTGATTATTTTCATTCAGATAACATCGAGCTGGATCGTGAACAACTTTTTCCTTTTGCATACACTTAATGACGTGCAAATGTAACAACATATCAAAATGTAAAAGTTGTTCAGAAGCCCGCTCGATACTAACTTATAAAAAGTGTGTCGAAAATGAGCCCTAAAATGACGTTTTTCTCGAAATTTGGCAAATAATACCACTTTTTAAGCCCAAATTCTAAAAAATGGAGAAAGGAAATGAAATATTTTGTATCATTACAGAAGTAGCTTACATCGTAGAATAAATTTCGGTACAAATTTATTATTTCAAAAATACTTAATATTTTGCCATGAAAGGGGGCCGCTTTACTATATAAACCATATATAGTCCTTTCAAGAAATTTTGTAACAGAAAATTTCAAATGCGTTGAAGAGACAAACGATCAACCGAAGTTGATCGATCTTGGCTACATGTGCCCTCGGGGACTCTTGGTCCACCAGCAGTGACACTCACCAAGTAGTTCAAATGTTAAACGTCTTTAAATTAAATATATTGATTACCATTAAATTAAAACTTTACTTATACACTTTGTTAAAAACTGGTACATCGAAAAGGACACCACGTCTTTCTTGGTTACAAATATTTTAAAGATATGAAAAATTTGGCTTTCAGATTCTTCATCAATAGCTTGTGGTTTGTCTGATATTGTTTGTAGAATCCAATAAATGTATTCGCTGTGGTCAACCGCTGTAGACCACGGCGACGACCCCTGTATATCGTATGATATTATGCTCGCAGTACAAAAATCTCATGCTTTGTAATAGTGTTCGTTATCCCTATACTATAAAATCGTAATATTATTCCAGAAATAAAGAAGAATTTGAGAAGGGCGGCTATAGAAACAGGACTCGGATGGAAGAACAAAAAGGTAGGTCGTCTCTTTCTGTGGCTGTCTTCTCTGTGTTATTGCATTGGGTGTTTTCGGGTTTTGTTATGGGTTCTGCGACATAGTGCTGGTGGAGATCCCCTCATTTCTTTTGTATAAATTGTTCGCATTGGTACAAATCGCTTTTTATACATTTTTGCTTTAAGGTTTGAATGATCGATAAAACTCCATATAATTTTACTTTGATCTCTTATCATCTATGCAACGAGAAAAAAAGTCTAAAAGTTTGAATTGGTTTTCTATCTCTGTGGCATTGAGAGAAAACATTTTCAAAAGGTTTGACATTTTTGAGAAAGTTCTTTTTCATCTTTGTTCGAGAAAAATAGTTTTTGAATCTGGATTTGTGTCGAAAAATGCAAAGGTTTAAGCTAATATAAAACATGCACATTGAAAGTCAATTCAATAGATAGTGAGAGTCAATACAATAGCTAATGAAAGTAAATAGAATAGCTAATGAAAGTCTTTTTTTTTTTTTTTTTTTTTATAAAACACCACATACATGAACACAATACACAGACAAGGACATTTTTCTAATATAAACATGCACAGAAAGTCAATTCAATAGGATAGTGAGACGTCAATACAATAGCTAAGAAAATAATAGAATAGCTAATGAAAGTCAATACAATAGCTAAGGGACACGTTAATATGTATCTTAAACAAGATATAGTGAATACACGAGCAAAATACCTTGATAAGCAACATACTACAGCAAACAATAAGATAAAAACGCAAAACGCGCAAGAGAACCAACGAACAGATATATACCAAATAATGGGGCCATTTATGACAGACGACGGATCACACATGAGAGTAAGCCCGGAAGACATATTTGACCCCTTTGAAAGGACGTCTTATGGCTACTTGCAATATTAATTAGTTAATAGTACATGCATGATTCTTAAGAGTTAAAGAAGATCCTGTCGATAATCTCAACAGCACTCATAATAGAGCACAAAATTGAGCAGCGACGGACCCCTAGCAAGCTAGAGATGGAACCAGGTGCCCGGGAGTAGTAAGCATTCCCTGTTTGCTAGCCGCACCCGCCGTCGATGTTCATGCAAGAAAATGGTATATGCATGCAGTGTCTGAGGATATCACTATCATCAAGAAGTTTGGTAGAATTCGTCGTGACATAATTCTTGCAGCAAATTAAAATATCCTTTATGATACCAGATCTATTTATCAGAAATGTCTTATTTTTTTGTAGGAGGAGACGATTTAATCAGAATAAAGCCGCTTCATTTGCTATTTGGTGAGATTCTCCAAACCATTCTTTTTCATAAAACAAGTAAACGACAAGCTGAAAAGAAAATAATAAAGAGCATTCATAAATCTTGTTGTTGATCAGGTGAAATATATGAGCATATGTCGATTATGAATTTTAATAAGATTTCATTATTGCCATCTAGAATATCTAGGATAATTGGACTGGAAATCATTCAACACCTGCATTAATGTTTTGTAAAATTTCAAACCTTTTTTCAAACAGGTGCTTTAGGAGTTATCGCCCTTCTGTTGTTTATCATTGTTGTTTGTATAGTGAGAAGCTGTTGTATAAAGAGGTAAGCATGAAGCTTATGCAATCTTTATGTGAAGTCTGAATAACAGATGTCGATCAGGATTAACATTCATGGATTTCCTAACTTATTGCGCATATGGTGCCTGAATCATTTCTATAGAATGATAACTTCAACTTCTGCTGATTGACTGTCGCCTAGAATATCGTTTGCCTGGGTTGACTGTGTTTCTGCACTGACTTGAAATATATTTGTACAATTTCTTAATATGCTAGGTTTGATGAATAAGTTATTCTTCTCCCTCACGGTATGCTGTTCTTTGCTGGCTCTATGTCATGATCCTTTGCTTGTTTAAATCCGTGCATGGTGTACTAAATACATACAATAAAACATACATAATTTCGATATGATAAGCATACCATTAAAAGTTGATGGTTTACTTACCTAGAGTTAAATTTTCCAGATGCAGATCTGTTTAAATCATTTTGTCTTTGAATTTTCTCAGTTTAAAGATGATCATGTAATCCCTTTTCGTCCTTTGCTCAATATTTTACCCCCTCGTACTTAATTAGTACTAGAACCAAATACAAGATCGCCAAACGCGAAATATATAAACAATAATACGAAAAAAGGGGAAGGATTTCTAGCATGACATCCCTGTACTCACAAACGTAACAAACCTACAAGAAACGACACATGGAAGACATCAGACAAAACTAGAAACCACAAAAGGACACAACAATATACAGTAGAACATCATACAAAATAATCGAAACAGACGTACAGAAACATCAATTATGAATGACAAAACATAAATGGAAGAAGACCGATGTGCACCCGGCGCCGACTTTTGACGGCATGGTCTACAATAACTCGTAATACTTTCATTTTATACAAATTATTCTATATGTCACTTATTACATATCGTGTATGCTATTCCTTGATGACAAAAAGATATGCTCAGATAAAGGGCACTTGTCCTTTAATTTAACACTTCGTAAAGAAAGATATAAACTGACTAGTGATATACGAAAATATTTCTTTACATCTCAAAACCTAAAGAGATGAAATTAAAATCAATGTCATACACATTAAATGGACAAAAATGAAGAGAAGCAAATGAATCAATATAATAAGCAACACAAAACTTCAATAAACAAATAAGTACAATGAGCAATCATAATATCCAATGCTGACTAATAGTACTTGTTACATTGAAAACTCTTGATGTAAATGCATTTTATTGCAACCTCCCATTTATTTAAAGCGCTTCACATGAAGATGACGCTAATATATAAAATATAAATGTAGGGGTATATATCTTTATCACAACCTCCCATTCATTTAAAGCGCTTCACATGAAGATGACGGTAAAATATAAAATAAATATAAAATATAAATGTATGGGTCGATATCTTTTCTTCTATACCCTTGGGCTCAAAATGTTTAGAAAGGACAGGTAGTGAGGTCAACGTTGGCTCAGTTCTCATCATGATCTCAAGTCTACAAAGCCAACCACTTTGAAAATCGTGGAAACACCAGACTTTTAGGGGAGTCGGTCTTTTTAACAAATTAAGGGTCATGTCCATAGACTAATACCGAATGATAGTGAAATCATAATGTTTGAATCCATTCTTCAACTTACAGGTATAAATTGATTTGATTTGACTATACGTTGTTTTTATCAGCATTAAACCCTATCTTCTCCCATATTTTTATTTTTAATCAGACGAGAGCGGATTCACCAATCAGTTGATGGATTATCATCCAAACCTCTACACTGTAGAAGTCACCTCACACTGTATGACGATATTTATGGTAACAGAGTAGCTCCTTCTATGCCAGTTTTGAGAACAGTTCCATCTAGAGAATTACTGTATGATTATCCAATTCCTGAAAACAGATCATTACCATTATTAAATAGGAGTATTCCTGCACTGGCGGAGTTGCCTCCCTCACGCTTTGCCAGCAGACAACTCTTAACTCCACATAACAACGTTTATGCATCTATGGAACCCTTTTACATTGAAGTTATAGACAACATACAGACAGGAATGTCAGGTGAAAATCTTAAATCAAACTATTTTTCAAAGAAAGGAATGAGATAAAGAAGATACTGACGACAAACGCAACAGCACTCACAATAGAGCTCCAAACTTAGTATCCAAGGACCCTAGCAAGCGTGAGATGGGAACAAGGAAGGAGTAAGCATCCCCTGTTTGGCTAGCCGCACCCGCCGTCTATGTTCATACACGAAACTGAAAACAATACCCACAAAACATTTCCGAGTTTATATCTATTAGTAACAAGTGTGAAATTGATTTATAATAAGATCTATTCATCTTTCGGTCAACATTTATTAAACAAGTCCCAGAATTGACATTTCCAACAACACTAGGTTGCAGCACCCATGGTAAAACTCCAAAACACCAAACGCAAAACCACAGAGAAGACACGCACAGGATGAGACGCAAAAGGGACAAGAAACGCAAACGATTGTGTCTACCAAGCAGGAGACGCACATGACATTATTCCACTTGACTTTATATCTAAATTCTAGAAATAACGCAAGAGGGCGCCAGTGAAATTAATTTGGATCTCTTATGAAAAACACTTTGGCTGGAAGCATCACTGATGAGAATTTAATATTCGAAACACGTGTCTGGTGCATGAAAATTGGTTTGAAATTTTCTTCAAGAAGGTATAGAGTTGGAACCCTTCTGCATTATTTCTATGGGCAAATAACTTTTACTATAAGGAAATAAGAATTGTCTGGAGTCGCTTTCATTTTAACTGAGGTTTTACTGAGTTTCTAAGTCCTTGATGGACATTTTTGTCATTTGGAGTATTCATTGTGGCGGTTTCATGGTGCAATAACTTTATGCTAAATTTAATGATAGTTGTACATGATAAAACATATGTTGGTAATAGATTTAAAAGAAATTGTGAGACATAATCAAATTTGTAGAAATACTCATACGGTGCACTGAAATTTTATATTGGAAAATTTATTTCAATATTGACAATTGAAATATTCAATCCAAATATAAGAGCCGATGCTTAATTGAAAGCAATATATACCATCAATCGGAGCCTCTCGGCTGCTTCTAAAAATCAACTCCTGAAGCGAATAAAAAAGTGGGTTTCCATTTTATGTAATAATACAGAAGTGTCCTAAATCTTTAGTATAACATAAATTCGAATTCACTTTATCTCAAATAAATTTGGTCTTGATTGAAAGTTGTTGGCCAGGATGGACTAAATTACTGTACGTGTACTTATTTTAGCGGAGATAGCGCTATAAAGACTGCGCTAATTCAAGACTATATATGCTGAATTATTGAATTTTCATATATTAATATTGAAGATAAGTCATGTGCGCTAATTCATGATTACGCTGATCAATATGTCAATTTGCCCATTTTTGCGCTAAACTTTGGCTGTGCTGAAATAAGTTCACATACAGTAAGTTGTACGTCTTATAGTTTGATGAATGATCTAGGGTATTGGTGGTTATTGCTTATCTATAGATTTTAAGAATTGTGAATATAAAATGAGGGTTTCTTAATCTGTATTTCAGCTCCCTATCGTCTATCAAGTAATGCTGTTTTTTAATTAAAAAATTAAAAAAAAAAATCTTTTCTGTATTTCAGCATCATCTCGCCTATCACCACGTCCTCCTAGGAGATATGATTCACTTGACAGATTCCAACGGTTCAGGGGTAAAGACTTTTAAGCGCTTTTATATTGACCCCCTCCCTTCTTCTTTCCGATCACAAAGTCATAATTCCTTGCTAGATAATATCCTATCCTATATTTCGAGAAAACTATTGACTAATGTATATGAAATCAATTGTTCCAACAACTAGAAAATGTTGATCACTAACATGCCCTTTTTCAAATATCCTAGAAAATCGTATACTAATAAGCGGAATTTTGTCTATTATTTTCACTTCAAGAGTAATCTTATGAAAATAATGAATAAATACAAAATAAACACCAAAGAAGTTATTCAATTATTCAGTCTCAAAGTCGAGAAGGTAACACAAAAAACCATTAGAATTTCCATTGGGACAGTTGCAATTCCCAAAATGAACAGTATTTCGAAATGAGACCAGGCGCCTGTTTTACAACAATACTTACGAAAACTCTTAAGGAATTTTCGTAACTCTTAATTGCCTAGTACTTCTTATAAGCTAAAAATCGCAATGTTTTGATTCTGAGTTAGTATATTTAGTATGTAGAATTGCTTCAAGAAATGAGTTAAAGAAGATCCTGGCGATAAGGACAAAATAATCTAAAATGAAAAAGATTTTAAACTTATATTTGCTAATGAAAGCTAAGAAAATTCCTTCAATTTTTCTTAAGTATGACAAATATGAAAACAAAAACATATCCCTATAAAGGAGCTCAAAATCGTTAATCGAAAAATCATCAAACCAAGAGCAAACAAAACCAGGATAAAACCAGAACCAAGGCAAGGAAACAGAAATAAGAAACATTTTTGTAAAACAGACACCGTGTGCCCGGGGAGAGTCAGCGTCTCCTGCCGCATGCAACACATGTTGCAACAGCTCCATGAAAACTTGTCAATTTTGGTTATTGTTGAGATGTACATATTGGTGTATATGTCAGGTAACTTGAGATGGATTGCTTGGTGATGATGACAAGTGTTGGTTAAAAGCAAGCTTATAACAAAGTAGAGGAGGCTAGTAAAAGTGAAAATTGGCTGCAAAAATTAACAGCAGAGACGCCAGAAAAAGTTTTATACTAACATGCCTAATGATGGCTTAGTGTGATAATATCTATATTCTTGTTTAATCTTTTAAATTGATGTATTCTACTCTATTCCAGATATGAACACTCCAAGGTAAGATTAACGAAACCTGAAGAAATGGAATTAGATTTCTTAAAAGAATTTAAGATAAATAACGTTGTAAGATCAAATTAAGAAAAGAATCAGCAACTATCTATCAGAATTATTCGACAGTTCTTTATTGAATGTAAATTCTCGACGTTCCTTTTTCAGGGGTTACCGAAAAATGCATACCAGGAGGGCTAACTTAACCATACAACACCGTCGATCAAGTCTCTGAAAAGTTACATATCAAATTAAAGTTGCTGATGCTAGAGATATCCAGCATGTCCAGTGTGTTATATCGAAACCTAAACTTGAGGACATAATTCCAACCGATTCATGATGAGTCACTGTTAGCATCGCTTCAATATTCTAGATTTGACACAAGACACTTAGAGGAAGATATCCAAAGAAATCAAAATGACATACATAATTGATATGTTGAAGATTTAAAGAATAATAACTTTTACATCAGATTTGGATAGGGCGCAATTGCCAACTTGTTCTAAAGGCCCTATTTAGTACAGAAACATCAAACATTAATGACAACACATAAAGGAAGGAGACCAATGTGCACACGGCGCCGACTTTGGACTGCCACCTAAGAGACATAAAATTATACACCTTTTATAGAGCTTGTACTGTGTACTAGCTGCTTCTTGAATGAGGTTTTATCTTTTTGAAGGGTAGACCTTCGTTTGGTTTTGATTATTCAAATCAACCCTCGGTGTACCATGGCACAAAACGTTCGGAGACGATTCAAGGAAAACCTGTGCAAAAATCCTACCCATCGGGTGTACAAAGTTTTCAATGGTTGTGAATTTTTTTCTGACAACATGAAAGAAACTCCTAGCTCTGTAATATGTACATTGGCAATAATATTAGCAATAAAATGAAGTAAAATTCTTTAAAAACGACATTGATTCATTTTTTAATATTTTGATCCTTTACGGTCGTTCTCTAGCATGAAAACGTTGAATTATTCGCATCGTAACACACACATAGATGGGAATATGAAAATGGGAGCAAGCTGTCTGAGAAGCAAGAAATGTATACGATATACATGTATATTATCAATAATCCATCTACACACAGTTTAGTTGTATGAGCGACATTGATTGTAGGCAGTACCACTGAAATAAGTTTTGCAACGTTTGATGTAGTCATATCAACTTGACGTCATGGACAAATAAATACCGTCAGACTTACGTCCCCTTATCGAAACTCGGAAAGTTGCACTTATATATGCATTAATATTGACATATTATATTTATTTTTTTCATTGAAACCCGATCATACACTTTGATAAGCGATACGAACAATCACCCCATTGTTTGAGTGTTTCCTTTCTCTGTGTTAAAGTATGTCAAGTACATGTATGTCGTTACTAAATATTTTTTTCCCTATGCGTAGTCACTGAACAAAGCTAGTATACACTTCAAAATGAAAAAGAATAAAAATGAGTCGAGAGGAAATTATTTATGATAATCCAATCTTTCTAAAGGTCACAACTGATGTTTCTATATTAGCTCTTCTCAAAATTACAAGATCTATTCGAATATATTATAGCAAATAATATAGTCAATCAATCAAACTTCTTTTTTTTTATAGAAACATATCTTTAATATTTATACCGTTTATACGATCCTAAGGTCACCAGACGCATATACGCACATACTTCCGCATGTCAATCTACAACCTTGTACCAGCGCATTCTTAAGACTTGTACTCTGAATGTGACAACGGGACTCCATGACGGGTCCTGTCCAAACCTCTTCAGATAAGACAGGGCCCCGACCACCTGACCTCCCTGAATGTCGGTCGGACTCCTCAGGTTATTACATACATGAGCTCGCTTTACAGCAGACAGATCATGAAATGTTTTTCGTAACCCCCCTTTATATATCCACTTACATGTTCATCTGTGTTGCTAAGGCCCCCCCGTTTTGCTGTATTGTTTTTTTTTTGGTCATCTTGGAGTGAGGAGATTATTTTACATTGCAAATGTGCGTTCTTCGAGACATTTTGGGTAACCGGAAAGGTGGGAGGTCTATGTGCACTTAATGAGGATAACCACACCATTTGTTACTGACGTGACAGATATGGCCGTCCTTATTAATAGCAATTCTCTGTAACCATTTAAACAATTTCGGCATGCATGGTTTCCGATTTTCATGAAATTTCACACATAAGTAGGGACCAATAAAATAAGGAAAATTTAACAAAAAAAATCTAGGTCATCTGGTTACCATGGCAACGGCCTTTAAATTTGAGAAATTTGCAAAATTGAGCTAATTTGAAGCTCTATAATTTGGTCTATATGTGACATCAATGGAAGATTTTTTATGCATCCTAAAGATTAGGACATAAATTTTTATATAAGCTCACTAGTAGTGTCTGATATTGTAAATAAGGCTGGTTACCATGACAACACAATTAGCTAATTTTGATATATTGATTTCAAAATGCTGTTTGTATTTTCCAATTTTCCTTCTCTCTTGATGGGTATATGATAAAGAAATAGGATTTATTTTATAAAATGAGTAAATTCAAGATAAACCCACTTGTTGCTATGTACATTAATGGTCTTTAATATTACTTTTTTTGCAACTTCAGAGTCATTTTTAAAAATTTTGCATCATGATGAACAGATAAAAATTGTTGGGAAATATCCAACACAAAGAGCTCTTTCAAAAACCATGAAAAAGCTATGGGGAACATATGTTACCATGGCAACCATTTTTTATTATTTTCATAAAACAGTAATTATTAATCACAGGAAGTTCAAATTCAATAACAATAAAGATCAAGTAAGCCTCTATCAAAATATAATAAAAAAGTTTCAAATAATTAATGGTTGCTATAGTAATTTGGCCATACATTATAAAAATAAGCATTTTTTGTTGTTTTTCAAAGCCTTTTCCTCAAAAAACGAAACAGGCTTACACAACCTTTTTTACATATACGATAAAGCAAAGTCTAAACTTTATTTTAGATTTAAAAAAAAATCAGATTTCTTAACTTTTGATGCCCGTATTCAAGGACTCAAAGTGGGCCTATGTGCAATTTTAAACAATTGTTCCCATAGCAACGGGCTATTTCCTGAATATTTTTCAAAAATTTTCTTTCGTGTAATGAAATATCTACTTGAATACATTAATTAATTTTCATCACTTTGAATCAAAATTCAATGATTTAGTAAAACATAGGTAATCACAGATTACGAAGCTCACCTCGTGACAGCAAAATTCAATTCAAACATATTTCTTAGTACATGTATATTGGCTTTTAAAGGCAAAACCACTCAAGCAGAAAAAGTAGGTCAAGGTCATTTTATGAAAGTTTGATCAAAGATACATCCAATATGCAAGTTTGGTACATGTAGCAGTTATACTTTGCTCAATATTGGCTTTATAGAGCAAAATCACTCAAGCGGAAAAAGTAGGTCAAGGTCATTTTATGAAAGATTGATCAAAGATACATCCAATATGCAAGTTTGGTACATGTATCACTTATACTTTGCTCAATATTGGCTTTTAAAGGCAAAATCACTCAAGCGGAAAAAGTAGGTCGAGGTCATTTTATGAAAGTTTGATCAAAGATACATCCAATATGCAAGTTTGGTACATGTAGTACTTATACTTTGCTCAATATTGGCTTTTAAAGGCAAAATCACTCAAGCGGAAAAAGTAGGTCAAGGTCATTTTATGAAAGTTTGATCAAAGATACATCCAATATGCAAGTTTGGTACATGTAGCACTTATACTTTGCTCAATATTGGCTTTTAAAAGCAAAATCATTCAAGTGGAAAAAGTAGGTCAGATGCTGCATCCGATGCATGGATCCATCTCGGCATCCAAAGATGAATCACTTGTGCAAGTTTGGTAACTGTAGCATTAGTACTTTGTCAGATACTGAGCTACCCCAAGCTTCTTATCCAAATCACTTAAGCGGAAAATGTAGGTCAGATGCTGCATCCGATGCATAGGTTCACCTCAGCATCCGAATATGAATCACTTGTGCAAGTTTGGTTACTGTAGCATCAGTACTTTGTCAGATACTGAGCTACCCCAAACTTCTTAACCAAGTCACTCAAGCGGAAAATGTAGGTCAGATGCTGCATCCGATGCATGGGTTCACCTCAGCATTCAAAGATGAATCACTTGTGCAAGTTTGGTTGCTGTAGCATCAGTACTTTGTCAGATACTGAGCTACCCCAAACTTCTTAACCAAGTAACTCAAGCGGAAAATGTAGGTCAGATGCTGCATACGATGCATGGGTTCACCTCAGCATCCAAAGATGAATCACTTGTGCCAGTTTGGTTACCGTAGCATTAGTACTTTGTCAGATACTGAGCTACCCCAAACTTCTTAACCAAGTCACTCAAGCGGAAAATGTAGGTCAGATGCTGCATCCGATGCATGGGTTCACCTCAGCATCCAAAGATGAATCACTTGTGCCAGTTTGGTTACTGTAGCATTAATACTTTGTCAGACACTGAGCTACCCAAAACTTCTTAACCGGACGCGGGCGCGGACGCGTGGGGTTATAGCATAAGCTCACTCAACTTCGTCGATGTGAGCTAAAAAATGACTCTAAATATTGTCCAAAATTGCTTTCATTTTTGCGATTTGAGGTCATGTTGCCATAGCAACGAACAGAAACTTTGTCCCAATGTGAATGCTTATGTTTTATTTGCATAAAAACTCAAAAATATAAGTAATTTATCGTTGAATTTTGAAAAAAATGCCAAAAATACTATTTTGATAGGGTACCTGTGTTGTTACTATGGAAACATATAGATAAGACCATATACCCAACATTATTATTACTTAACTTGAAAGAGCAATGTTAGGCTACTGATAATTCATCAGTGTTTCTTTTAGATTATGCTGCATAAATTATGTATGTGACTTCAAAAACGCCCAAAAATGCATTTTTTCAATATTCAAAGTCCGTTTCCATGGCAACCGGATGTGATATTGAGAAAATTTTTAACAAATTTTTACGTTTGGGTCATACCCAATCTTATGTACAAATTTCATAAAAATCTGAGACATGCCGTGCCATGCGTCCTTCATAAAAGTGCAAATGCTTACAGAGAATAGCTATTAAGGCGGCACCAATTGTCCATTGGTATCGTTGGTTTATGTGTAGTATTTTGTGTTTTATGTTTCTATGTCCTCCCTTTTGCATCTCTTGCTGAGCTTTCACATCGGTTGTTTTGGTGCTGTGCTATGGGTGCTGCAACAGAGTCCAGTTGGAGTTCCTCTCCTTTCTTTTGAAAGTGTAAAACTTGTGTATAAAAAAGGGTAACTACTCAACCAAAATACGTGCCTGCCAAAAGCATGTTTGTAAAAGTGTAACTTCGTCATTGCGAAAATGTATTGGGTGACAAAATGGAAAGTATGAAGCAGAGTAACGACTATCAATGTCCACAATATGAAATATGACTATTGCCTCTTTGCAAATGTTTATTTTAGTAGTAACTGCTGCTGCTTGGTTTAATGTTTCTCTTGGCTGTGTATGCCTAATGATTACGATTCTTAGATTCTGAGTTTTTTGGACTTACATGAACTCATTTGAATCAATTGAGGTCACTTTGAGTTATTAAATTTGAAGTTGACATATCTATCAAACTTAACATTATGTATATTTGTATGTACACTACGTAAACGTGTTCAAATTCAAAAGCATCATTTAAGAGCAGATAAATTTTCAGCATGGACCAGACATGCACGTTTCGGGTACTTAACCCTCGTCAGTGATCCTCGATCTGAACAATGTAATATGGACAAAGAGTGTGAAAGTTATAATGTCCAAACAAAAATGTACCGAAAGATGTAGCAGGATGGGTGGGATATGATGCTACAGGACCCATCTGCAGCGATACTCACGATGTGGTACAAATGTTAATATAGGACCTACATTTCTAGTAACCATGATAAAACTAGCAACTTTGACTTGTTTGGATTCCTGTACTTCTTCATTTATTATTATGATTATAAACAATATATATCCACATATTCTCTTTTATAATTTCACAGTTGAATAACATATAAAGAAAATTGTAATTTTCACCAAATTTGACCAAGGTTTCAATGGAAATAATGTGACCAAGTATCCTATTTAAGCTAGGTCATAGCGTTCTACAAATACCAATATTCGGTAAATTGTAAATACTTAATATACGTTCTGTTCTCACAGTTCTTCAGTGCTGCATTTGTACATTTCAAAGTAATGTGTCTCCAGGTATGCCCAAGTTTGAAACCCCAATAATGAATAATATACATGTAATGACGACCGAACACTGAACTTGACCTACATTGAATCATGGTTTCATAAAATTAATTTCTCTGTTAAGTTGAAAATAATCGTTAACATTGAGGTATCTCCCTCAATGGAAATATTTGTTCTATTAGCTGGCTCTGATCAATGTATAAAGTTTAGTGTCAGGTTGGATTAGAAATTCTATCAAATGTGAAGAGCCATCACCAATAAAGAATGTGATAGATAAAATTGCAATAATTATTTCAAAATAAAATCCAATTTTTGTTTGCTTGGTATTTTATGACATGTTCTACAATGTAACAAACACAAATGAATTAAGTTACAAATCATAAAAAAGAAACTACTCTCTTAATACTCGACTTATTCATGTAGCTATAATATGATTACTTGAATCAATAACCATCATACATGTATAGTAAAACCATCACAGCTCCCTCTAAGGCACCAGATTGCACAGCAGTATTGCTACATGATTACAAACAGTTTGAATGACAAGAAAATGCCATTAAGTTCTGTTGCACTTGAACATAAATCTCTAACATACCTGTATATTGTTTTCAATAAACATATAGATTAGAATTTAACAATTCAATGACATTCTACTTCAAGTAGGGTTTACAAATCCTCAACCAGAAGTCTCTGACGAGACTGTAGCTCTCCTGGTTGTTTTTTTTTCTAAAACATCAATTTATTTCCTTTCTTTCTTTTTAAAACCAAGACCATAGGGAGCAGGCACTCTAACAAATTATAAGCAGCATGACAAAACAACATATCCATTAGACTGCAACTATAATAGTACTCATATAATTCATAATATCCGAGAAAAAGTGTTTCAAAAAAGAATGCCACACCCATTTTCCAAGATCCTAGGGGCCAAGGGCTGCTAGCTCAAATGCACTATCATGACACATCAAGACTACAGATCCATAATATTGGATAAAGAATTAACTCCCAATCATTAATAGCTTTAAACAAGTAGAGAGCACAACTATATAGGAAAAAATTACCACACCAATATTCAAAGACCCTGGGGGTATAGGGCTAAAACAAAATATCAGGTGCACAACTAGACCACAGACCAATCATTGCAAAAAGAATTAATTCTTCATCATTTATAGTGTCAGAGGAGTTGCAAGCAGAAGATTACATAAACTTAAAAAGGAGAAATGACCACACCCATTTCTAAGACCCTAAGGGTCAGGGGCTAAAACATAATATCAGGTGCACAACTAGACCACAGACCCATCATATTGCAATAAGAATTTAGTCTCCATCATTTATAGCGTAAGAGGAGTTGCAAGCACAAAATTACGTAAGGTTATATAGGAGAAAATGACCACACCCATTTCTATGACCCTAGAGGTCAGGGGCTCAAACAAAATATCAGGTGCACAACCTAACCACAGACCCATCACATTGCAAAATGAATTAAGTCTCCATCATTAAGTGTCAGAGGAGTTGCGAGCACAAGATTCAATAAACTTATATAGGAGAAAATTACAACACCCATTTCTAAGACCCATGGGGTCAGGGGCTCACACAAAATATCAGGTGAGCAACTACACCACAAACCCATCTAATTGTATAAAGAATTAAGTCTCCATGACTTATAGTGTCAGAGGAGTTGAGAGCACAAGATTACATAGCTTTATATAGGAGAAAATGACCACACCCATTTCTAAGACCCATGGGGTCAGGGGCTCACAAAAATATCAGGTGAACAACTAGATCACAGACCTATCAAATTGCAGAAAGAATAAAGTCTCCATCATTTATAGTGTCAGAGGAGTTGCGAGGACAAGATTATATAGAGTTATATAGGAGAAAATGACCACACCCATTTCTAAGACCCTGGGGGTCAGGGGCTCAAACAAAATATCAGGTGCACAACAAGACCACAGACCCATCATATTGCAATAAGAATAAAGTCTCCATGACTTATAGTGTCAGAGGAGTTGAGAGCACAAGATTACATAGCGTTATATAGGAGAAAATGACCACACCCATTTCTAAGACCCTGGGGGTCAGGGGCTCAAACAAAATATCAGGTGAACAACTAGATCACAGACCTATCAAAATCCATCATTTATAGTGTCAGAGGAGTTGCGAGGACAAGATTATATAGAGTTATATAGGAGAAAATGACCACACCCATTTCTAAGACCCTGGGGGTAAGGGGCTCAAACAAAATATCAGGTGCACAACAAGACCACATACCCATCATATTGCAATAAGAATAAAGTCTCCATCATTTATAGTGTCTGAGGAGTTGCGAGCACAAAATTATATAGAGTTATATAGGAGAAAATGACCACACCCATTTCTTAGACCCATGGGGCCAAGAGCTCAAACAAAATATCAGGTGCACAACAAGACCACAGACCCATCATACTGCAAAAAGAATTATGTCTCTATCATTTATAGTGTCAGAAGAGTTGTCCGGACAATATTACATAGAATTAATGACCATGTCCATTTTCTAAGACCCTGGGGGTCAGGGACTGAAACTAAATGTCAGGTGCACAACTAGACCATGGACCAAGTAAAATGCAAAAAGCAAAAAGAATTAACTTTCTATCTCTAACAGTTTCAGAGGAGTTGTCCAGAAAAGAATTGTTTTTGGACTGACGGACAGACAAACAGACGGCCAGACGAAGGGTGATCGCATAAGCTCGACTGGTTTGAGACCAGTAGAGCTAAAAATAGAAATGGACAAATAAGCTACTTTATGTATAAATATGATAAGCGTAAATAATAATCAACATTATTTACAAAGTTATCATTTATCATGAAGATTACATTATTGTAGTTTGATTTTCCTGGAACAAAATTCTTCAGGTATCTGATCTATAAACTACATTTCTTTTATAGAATGTGCACTTCTGTACAAAACCAATCTAAATCAATGATACAACATAGAGGTAAATACGTGTATAGGTAGATGGCTGATTGTCTTAATATACATTAGTTTAATGTACACCATGGAATTGGTACTATGGCACTTTTTATTATCATCGCTGCCTTTTAATTCAAGGAGAGGGAAAGTTAGTACCATGATTTTTCCCTCCCTGAAAACTTGAAAAGGCACACAAATTATTCTTTACAATGGAGAGGAGTCTGTCAGATTTCCATGCAGTAATTACTTTTTATACAAAAATAGGGGCATTCTTAATGAAATGATTTCTAAGGTATGAAGTTCATGCAAAAAATTAATTTGAAAAAATCGTTTCAAAATATATTAACTAAAGGAATAATTTATAAGAAGTCCTTGAGTACAGATACTTCAATCTCCTTTTAATGAAATGGACCAGTTTTTATCTGCTATTTTTAAAAAATCAAGAAAACACCAACTTCACTGTATTAAAACACAGAAACAAAAATCATACCTAACTCTTTTTACAATAATTGAAGTAGGAATATACATACATCATTTTAGGAGGGCAATACAACAATTGAATTTATCAGATCTTGAAATGCATAGTTACGGAGGCAAGATATTAACTTTAAATTAATTTACATGTAGCATTCAACTAGACATTGTGTGATACATTTTTGAATTTGTTGTTCTATTAAGACAAACTCTGAAGTCTGGGTTGTTAATCTAGTTTTTTTTTTCAGTTAGTCTTTTATTACATGAACTTTTTTGTTTTTAAATTCTAAATCAAGGCACAAGGATGTAAAATGCTCTATAAGACAGTCCGTGACTTAATGTAGGGCCAGGTTTGACATCTTTTGCAAATACTACATCTTCAATTTTCCTTGCAGCATGATAATTTATTTGAACATGGGTAACAACACCTTAACTAATGCTGATATGAATAAAATATGTTGAGCTTCAAAATGAAAGTAAGTGAGATAAAACATATGCAAGATTATTAATGCAATTATTGAGTATATTGTCATGACAAAAACAAATTGAGCAACATACAAATATCATTTGATAAATACATGTTACAGTAGCAAATTGACTCAGAATGTACAATGTCAATGACATTAACCACTCAAATCAGTCCAATAATCCTATACGGAAAATGTAAAATCATATTAAGTTTGGTCTTTTTTGAAATACCAGGTTACTTGAAGTTCCCAATTGTGTTATATGTATCCGACATCTAAGAATTGTGAATACATCAAATTCTATGGAAACAAGATATCTAAAGGAATTAAAAAACATCAAAGTGCTTTGACATAGAAACTGAAAGAAAAGATGGAAATGTTTCCCCATTCTCAACTGTTGAGTACTGTTAAAGTACATGTGATCATAAAACATCAGATCTGGCTAACCTTACTTCAAAAATATCAAGAACTAAGGCCATACCAAATTAATTAAATGTTCTTTGGATTTTCTTGTGAAAAAAAGGGTGCGAGCAAGCGAAAATATAATTATTTTATTTTTTTTTAAGTATTGCAGCTTTAAGGTACGAGTGAGTGAAATAATACATTTCTGATGTTTTCCGTACTCACAAAAGAATCCTGATAGGAATCTGGTGACTAGGAAGCCTGGCACATAGCAGTACGAAAAAGATTTTTGAACATCTCCCCTCCTTGACTTTCAGTGCCATGTATATGGGACAACAAATTTGCTCCTAACAAAATTTTTCAAACAAAAAAAGTATCATTTTCTTCGAAATTTGCACAATTTGAGACTTTTCAATTTTTAAAACTTGCAGAAATCAGAACCGACCCTAAAAAATTCTTGAGCCAGAAATTTATTGGTGCAGGCGAGAATTTTATTTTTTATAATATTATTTTTTGAATTTTGAAAAATATGGTGCTGGAAATCCAAGGAACATTTAATTAATTTGGCATGGCCTAATATAATACTGAAGATGGCTAATACTTCTAACCAAGACTATACAAATGTTTTTGCGCACTCTTCTCCATTGTCGTGAAGTCATCAATTTACTTGGGTAGAAAAGATGCCCAATTAGTTTTGAAGAATGGTTTAGGTAGGTGTCTAAATGAAAAATCAGAGCGGACAAGCTACACATACTGTATTTGTCGGCCTTAAATCTTATATACATGTATTACATAACTGACCATAATAATTGACACCAATTTATTCTAAAAAAAAAATTGAATTCATGAAAGCAATCTTAGAACAATGCCTGAAAGATTTTGAATATAAAATAATAAATGTACATGTATATCATACAAAGTAAAAGCCCAACTACATTCTTTAAAAGTTGAGGACTGACAAATACAGTTCACCAATTTCACTCTTACATATACACATCACATTTGCAAACAAAGAATGCCCACATTGGACTACAACAGAATTACACAATTCAATATTCCTATCACTTTGTCATACAACAATTGCTTAAGACAACATTATTCTATATCTAATCTAAACAACTTAAATGTAGAAATATTGTTTTTTGTCTGTACAAAATTCCTATAATTACCCATATCAATACATGTATAAACACCTATGGAGACAAGTAACTGAGTAAAGTGTACATCTTGTTACTGATGATTCCTCAGTGATCCTCCTGTATAAACAGACATAGTAAAAAAAACGTGTTTGTGAAACATGAATGCCCCCGTCGGCATCTTTGTCAGTAGAAATTGAATAATGGTCAAACTCCAAGGTCAAAGATTTTTATATCCATGGAAATGTATTGTCACAATGAATACACAAGTGAGATATCTAAGCCCTATCCCCTGTCATTCAAAAGTTGTGGCTAATGTTAAAGTTTTTAAAAAGTAGGTAAAACTCCAAGGTCAAGGTCACAAATTTTGGTATCCATGGAAAGGTCTTACTATTCAAAAGTTACGGCCAAGGTTAAAGTTTTTTTGCGGACAAACAGACAGACAAACGGACAGCACAAAGACTATATGCCCCTGAATCTTCGATTACGAGGCATAAAAAGGAGTTTACAAACAACTTCTTGTAAATTAAAAAGACACTTACTGACAAAACATATGAAATATACAGATCATTTCAATTGAAATTATATTCATTTCAAAGAAAACAATTCTTGTTAATATGTATATCTTTTAAAAGACAAAGACTTGCATAGCCCTTATAATGAAAATACCATTAACATTTAGAAAAATATCTGTCTCAACAAATTAATTTACAAAGGGCAATAATTAAAGCACAATAATGTTTGGATTTCAACAATTAAAGCAGGATAACATTTGGATTTCAACAATGTATTGGATTTACTTAATTTACTCTACACAAAAATACTGTTACAAATGATACATGGCAATGAATACATAATTATGCTAGTTTCTGGGCAAATAACAAATTTTCTGATTTACATACATGTAAAATGTAAAACAGTATTTTAATCAAAAATTTCTAAAGCTAAATACCATAGCCAGATGAGGACATCTGAGTTACAACAAAAATTCTATTCTTGCAATATACAATGTATTACATTAGAAACTGAAGCTTTGCTTCTTCTACAGGCCGGGTTAGCGCAGTGGAAGCGTGCTTGCTTCTCACCTCTAAGGTCCCGGTTTCGAATACAAGATTTGGTAAAGGGTCTTATGTGGGAGGGTAGGTGGTCCCCAACCCAGGCCTCAGTAGGAGGTTTTTCTCTGGGTACTCCGGTTTCCTCCTGCTCCTTGGAACCCCTCACGCCAACATATGAGCTAATGTGAGACATTAATATACATGTAAGTTGTGTAACTTGTTTGTTAAATGTTGTAAAATAAATAAAGTTTAAATTTTAAATTTGCTTCTATGCAAAAGAGAATGCATTGTAAGAGTATATTATCTTTCATGGCAGATTTATGAAAGACTAGGGGCAAGTATCCTTAAAAGTCAGGTGTCAGGATTGTCGGAGCTGATATTGTTGAGAGTATTCTTGTTCCCCAGCTGAACATTGCCGGCATTCTCAATATTAGTTGTCTTGCTGATGTCATTTATGTAAATGTTGGTGATGAAGTTCATGGCTACAATAAAAAAGTTAAGAAGTAAAGTAAAAGAAAGTCTGTTACTCCGTATTTTCAACGTTATGAGGAAATAAATCTTAAATACTTCTTTATAAAGAATGAATATTATACATGGATTATGAATGGATATTGGCAGTACAGTCTTATTGTGAAAGAAATTCAGAACTAAATGCCTGCATGTAATAGTCTTATGTTTTATACTTACTTGGTTGCTGTCCTGCAGGTGTTTCTGTTGGCTGTAAATAGAACAACAAAAATAGAACAACAACAACAACAAAACAATGATGCAGACATATATTGTTTCTTTATGTTTGATGTACTATTACACAATTTTACAAAATGTAACAGTTACTTTATAATGAATTTGTATTAGCATTTTCGACTTTAAGATGTGCAAAGCTTCCTCAAAATTGGAACTGTATGTAATGTAAACTATCTGTGTCATACATCAATGGAAGCAATGGGAAAAAGGTGTAATATTCTCAAAATACAATATCTATCATGTCCCAAGGAATACAATGTTAATGGATTCATAATGGCTGACAAAATAATGAAAAACGTCTGAGGTAGATAATTTTAAGCATACTTTTTCATTGTTATGTCCCAAATGAATAGTGTCTTTTAACCGTGATGTTGTAAGGAAAAACAATGCCGGACCAAAAGATATTGACTCAGACATTTTTAGCTTTCCAACTAGATCGGAAAAGGTCTATTACAGACCAAAAAAGTAAAGACGGTATCATTCATTTCATCCTTATTTGTATAGTATGAGTAAGTAAATACCTGAGGTGTATCTTGTTGTACATCATCTCCATGTCCAACATCAGCATCCACCATATCTTCACCTGAAACAAATTCTTCAATTAATACTACACTCATATCACTGCATATAATAACTACAGTATATTTTATACATCTACATCTATATTTGCCTCTTGTAATAAATATCAGATCAAATCTATCTTATAGTCATCTCAATTTCCATTATCATCAATATTGCACATTCTAATGCTTCAATGCCATAAAATCACATTTCATTCATTATTTGGTTGTTTGCTCCTTGTAGAGCCTTGTATACTCATAAGTGTTCATAATGTCACATCATTTGCCATATATTTATGAAAATAGAAATTGCATTAGAATGGGAATAACTTTCATCTTATATTATAATATAATCATATACATGTATGACCATTCACTATAGTCACATGTTATTCAATGTACAAGTGACAACTGTGGTTTTGACATGCTATCAATTTGTGGTGTTATATGACTTGGAAAACATAGGGTAATCAAAGATTACAGAGCTCGCCTATACAGGTTTTTGTCAGAAACCAGGTTAAAGTTTTTGAAAAGTACGTAAAAGTCCAAGGTCAAGGTCACTAGGTCAAAGGTCATGGTCTCAAATAAAAGGTCTCGTCACAAGGTATCTACATGTGAAATATCAAAGCCCTACCCTTCATAGTTTAAGAGATATAGCCCAGGTTAAAGTTTTGTTTACAGACGACGACAACGACGCCAAGGGTATGGCATTAGCTCTCCGGACTTTTTCGTCCCGGCGAGCTAAAAATCTCTTTGGCAGTTGAATGTAAGGAAAAGTCAACATTATGAGAAGACCTTTTTTTCAGTGGACCATGTGAACTTGCTTTCTTTAATGTTTTAGGAAATTCTGTGCTGCACTAATCATAGGTAAAACATACATGTAACTGTAGCAAATGACCTCATTATTTGTTTCCTATAAAGTTTGTAAATTAATTTCATCAAGCAGTTCAATAGCACTGAAGTCAACGATGCATCAATCAATTAAAACATGTAGAGGTCAGACACCTTGTTTGAGTCATAAACACATTGCCAAAGAGGGTTTCTATTTTTAAAAAATGCAATGATCACTGTACGATATACATGTAAGTCCCTGGCTGCATGAATTTATGACTTGCATCTCTGTTCATCATCTGCAACAACAGCCAAGAAAAGTCTGGGAAACTGAATTCACGAAATTCGCTAAGTCCAAGGGCCATAACTCTTGTGAAAATTAGTCATTCTAAATTAAACTCATATCTGCATCACACTATAATGTATTCACATACAAAAAATCAGTTCATTATCTGCAATAACAGGCATAAAAAAGTCCGGAAAACTGTCAATTTCATGAAATTTGCTTAGTCCAAGGGCCATAATTCTTGTAAAAATACGCCAATGGAAACCAAACTCAACCTTGGCCTGTATCACACTGAGATGTATTCATTTACCAAACATAGGTAATCAAAGATTACGAAGCTCACCTCGTGACAGCAAAATTCAATTCAAACATATTTCTTAGTACATGTATATTGGCTTTTAAAGGCAAAACCACTCAAGCAGAAAAAGTAGGTCAAGGTCATTTTATGAAAGTTTGATCAAAGATACATCCAATATGCAAAATTGGTACATGTAGCAGTTATACTTTGCTCAATATTGGCTTTATAGAGCAAAATCACTCAAGCGGAAAAAGTAGGTCATGGTCATTTTATGAAAGACTGATCAAAGATACATCCAATATGCAAGTTTGGTACATGTATCACTTATACTTTGCTCAATATTGGCTTTTAAAGGCAAAATCACTCAAGCGGAAAAAGTAGGTCGAGGTCATTTTATGAAAGTTTGATCAAAGATAAATCCAATATGCAAGTTTGGTACATGTAGCAGTTATACTTTGCTCAATATTGGCTTTATAGAGCAAAATCACTCAAGCGGAAAAAGTAGGTCAAGGTCATTTTATGAAAGATTGATCAAAGATACATCCAATATGCAAGTTTGGTACATGTATCACTTATACTTTGCTCAATATTGGCTTTTAAAGGCAAAATCACTCAAGCAGAAAAAGTAGGTCGAGGTCATTTTATGAAAGTTTGATCAAAGATACATGTAATATGCAAGTTTGGAATATCTAGCACTTATACTTTGCTTAATACTGGCTTTTAAAGGCAAAATCACTCAAGCGGAAAAAGTAGGTCAAGGTCATTTTATGAAAGTTTGATCAAAGATACATCCAATATGTAAGTTTGGTACATGTAGCACTTATACTTTGCTCAATATTGGCTTTTAAAAGCGAAATTACTCAAGTGGAAAAAGTAGGTCAGATGCTGCATCCGATGCATAGGTCCATCTCGGCATCCAAAGATGAATCACTTGTGCAAGTTTGGTTACTGTAGCATCAGTACTTTGTCAGATACTGAGCTACCCCAAACTTCTTAACCAAGTCACTCAAGCGGAAAATGTAGGTCAGATGCTGCATCCAATGCATGGGTTCACCTCAGCATCCAAAGATGAATCACTTGTGCCAGTTTGGTTACTGTAGCATCAGTACTTTGTCAGATACTGAGCTACCCCAACCTTCTTAACCAAGTCACTCAAGCGGAAAATGTAGGTCAGATGCTGCATACGATGCATGGGTTCACCTCAGCATCCAAAGATGAATCACTTGTGCAAGTTTGGTTACTGTAGCATCAGTACTTTGTCAGATACTGAGCTACCCCAAACTTCTTAACAAAGTCTCTCAAGCGGAAAATGTAGGTCAGATGCTGCATCTGATGCATGGGTTCACCTCAGCATCCAAAGATGAATCACTTGTGCCAGTTTGGTTACTGTAGCATTAGTACTTTGTCAGATACTGAGCTACCCCAAACTTCTTAACCAAGTCACTCAAGCGGAAAATGTAGGTCAGATGCTGCATCTGATGCATGGGTTCACCTCAGCATCCAAAGATGAATCACTTGTGCACGTTTGGTTACTGTAGCATTAGTACTTTGTCAGATACTGAGCTACCCCAAACTTCTTAACCAAGTCACTCAAGTGGAAAATGTAGGTCAGATGCTGCATACGATGCATGTGTTCACCTCAGCATCCAAAGATGAATCACTTGTGCCAGTTTGGTTACTGTAGCATTAGTGCTTTGTCAGATACTGAGCTACCCCAAACTTCTTAACCAAGTCACTCAAGCGGAAAATGTAGGTCAGATGCTGCATCTGATGCATGGGTTCACCTCAGCATCCAAAGATGAATCACTTGTGCAAGTTTGGTTACTGTAGCATTAGTACTTTGTCAGATACTGAGCTACCCCAAACTTCTTAACCGGACGCGGACGCGGACACGGACGCGGACGCGGACGCGGACGCGGACGCGGACGCGTGGGGTTATAGCATAAGCTCACTCAACTTCGTCGAGGTGAGCTAAAAATCAAAGCATTATTTGCAATAGAACTGAAGAAAAGTCCGGAAAACTGAAATTTTCATAGAATTTGTCAAGTCCAAGGATCCATAACTCTTGTAAAAAAAAGTGAATCTAAAGCAACCTCAAACTTGATCTGTATCCCATTGAGATATATCCACATACAAAAAAACATAGGTAATCACAGATTACAAAGCTCACCTCGTGACAGCAAAATTCAATTCAAACATATTTCTTAGTACATGTATATTGGCTTTTAAAGGCAAAACCACTCAAGCAGAAAAAGTAGGTCAAGGTCATTTTATGAAAGTTTGATCAAAGATACATCCAATATGCAAGTTTGGTACATGTAGCAGTTATACTTTGCTCAATATTGGCTTTTAAAGGCAAAATCACTCAAGCGGAAAAAGTAGGTCAAGATTATTTTATGAGAGATTGATCAAAGATATATCCAATATGCAAGTTTGGTACATGTATCACTTATACTTTGCTCAATATTGGCTTTTAAAGGCAAAATCACTCAAGCGGAAAAAGTAGGTCGAGGTCATTTTATGAAAGATTGATCAAAGATACATCCAATATGCAAGTTTGGTACATGTATCACTTATACTTTGCTCAATATTGGCTTTTAAAGGCAAAATCACTCAAGCGGAAAAAGTAGGTCAAGGTCATTTTATGAAAGTTTGATCAAAGATACATCCAATATGCAAGTTTGGTACATGTATCACTTATACTTTGCTCAATATTGGCTTTTAAAGGCAAAATCACTCAAGCAGAAAAAGTAGGTCAAGGTCATTTTATGAAAGTTTGATCAAAGATACATCCAATATGCAAGTTTGGTACATGTATCACTTATACTTTGCTCAATATTGGCTTTTAAAGGCAAAATCACTCAAGCAGAAAAAGTAGGTCGAGGTCATTTTATGAAAGTTTGATAAAAGATACATCTAATATGCAAGTTTGGAACATCTAGCACTTATACTTTGCTCAATATTGGCTTTTAAAGGCAAAATCACTCAAGCGGAAAAAGTAGGTCAAGGTCATTTTATGAAAGTTTGATCAAAGATACATCTAATATGCAAGTTTGGTACATGTAGCACTTATACTTTGCTCAATATTGGCTTTTAAAAGCGAAATCACTCAAGTGGAAAAAGTATGTCAGATGCTGCATCCGATGCATGGGTCCATCTCGGCATCCAAAGATGAATCACTTGTGCAAGTTTGGTTACTGTAGCATCAGTACTTTGTCAGATACTGAGCTACCCCAAACTTCTTAGCCAAATCACTCAAGCGTAAAATGTAGGTCAGATGCTGCATCCAGTGCATGGGTTCACCTCAGCATCCAAAGATGAATCACTTATGCAAGTTTGGTTACTGTAGCATCAGTACTTTGTCAGATACTGAGCTACCCCAAACTTCTTAACCAAGTCACTCAAGCGGAAAATGTAGGTCAGATGCTGCATCCGATGCATTGGTTCACCTCAGCATCCAAAGATGAATCACTTGTGCAAGTTTGGTTACTGTAGCATCAGTACTTTGTCAGATACTGAGCTACCCCAAACTTCTTAACCAAGTCACTCAAGCGGAAAATGTAGGTCAGATGCTGCATCCGATGCATGGGTTCACCTCAGCATCCAAAGATGAATCACTTGTGCCAGTTTGGTTACTGTAGCATTAGTACTTTGTCAGATACTGAGCTACCCCAAACTTCTTAACCAAGTCACTCAAGCGGAAAATGTAGGTCAGATGCTGCATCCCATGCATGGGTTCACCTCAGCATCCAAAGATGAATCACTTGTGCCAGTTTGGTTACTGTAGCATTAGTACTTTGTCAGATACTGAGCTACCCCAAACTTCTTAACCGGACGCGGACGCGGACACGGACGCGGACACGGACGCGGACGCGGACGCGGACGAGGACGCGGACGCGGACGCGTGGGGTTATAGCATAAGCTCACTCAACTTCGTCGAGGTGAGCTAATGAGTTCAATATATGCAACAACAGCGGAAAAAAGTCCGGAAAACTGAAAATTTCATAAAATTTGCTAAGTCCAAGGGCCATAACTCTTGTAAAAAAAGGTCAATCGAAAGCAAACTCAAACTTGATCTGTATCACATTGAGATATATCCACATACCAAAAATGAGTTTAATATATACAACAACAGCGAAAAAAAAGTCCGTAAAACTGAAAATGGGACAGACGGAGAAACGGACCGACAGAGAGACAGACCGATAGGAAACTAAAAGTCCCCTTTTGGCATTGCCGGTGGGGGACTAATTATGTGCAGGTGTTGAAAGAAAGTTTGTTTTGAACACAACAATATCTAAGATACAGTCAGTGGATGCTAGATACTTGAATACAAGAAGAATAGGAAGATGGTATTGTATTTGGATTATCTTTTGATCATTCTCATTTGGACATACAGCAAACGTGGACATTTTCACATGGGAGTAATTTTCGTGCTTTTCACTATAATTGTATTATCATTGCAAAAATAATAACATCCAGTATAAAAGACTTAAGGGAATACTCCAAATTTTGCCAAAGATACTCCCAAGCTTACTTCACCGAAAATAACCATGTTTTTGTAGTATCTGTCAATTACCTGGCTGTGAATTTGAACCTTGACCAGTGGGATTATCTAAAGGCTCTAAAGGAACAGCATTGCCATTAGAACGGTGACTTTCTTCATCTGAAAAAATAAAATATAGAAGGCCTATCTAAAATCAGTCAATGATACATGTATAAAGATATTCTGGAGAAGGGTCAAGGGCATAGGATCAATATATTGATCATTCATTGGTTGAGTCTTATTTTAACATGTAGGGAAATTACCTTGCTGTAAATTTGAACCTGGACTGGTGGATTTGACCAAGGACTCTAATTGAGCAGCATTGTCGACGCCATTAGCAGGGTTACTTTCTTCATCTGAAAAAAATAATAGGCACAATTAAAACCCGTATATTATATGTATATAAAGCTATTATGAAGAACAATAATGATTCAGATTCATTCAAAATATGTTACTATGTAGCTTTTGTCATTTTCAACTTTATTTCTAAGTAAAAGTAAGTGTCCCAGTTCATACAGTTAGCTTATATAAGCAAACTTCTGAACAAAAAATTCCAAGTGAGGTGCTCAAGACATATTATACAAGCATGATTGCTATATTTAGTAATCAGAACAGAATTTATATTAACTTTCAAAAGCAACACCACTAGAGATGATAAATGTCTTTAAATTCAATAGCATCATTTAAGAACAGATGAATTTGCAGCATGGACCAGACATGCAAGTTTTGCGTACCTAACCCTCATCAGTGATCCTCAATCTAAACAATGTAAAATGGCCAAAGAGTGCATGTCCAAAAATATTAGACCTTTTTATTGAATATACTACATGTATATTTCATTCTATAGTTTTTTTGTGTTACCTAGGGCATTTTACTGTCTCATTTGTTATGTCACCTTACAATAAGGAGGCCTTTTGTTTAAACACCAGAAGTATGTCGCTGAAACCTTTGTGTATTCGACTTTAAAAGTGGGAGTGTTGTGCACATATAATCTGTAACTTTATCATGTGTTCATCTGTGATTAGTGCTGTCAGGTTTTGCTGGAGATATCTTCCATAAATTACCTGCATGTATCATGATTTTTAATCATTTAATTTCAAATGATTTTCTTAAGAAACAAAGGTTCTGATTGGCTGAGAAATTTTGTTGATACCTGCATCAACCCAAACTGGGAGTACATGCTTAGCAATGTCATAAGCAACTTGGTTGGAAACACAGTTTCAAAGCTATGCGCATGATGTAGTTTTCCCTTAATTTTTGGTGTTGATACCTCGATCAACCAAAGAAATATTACAGTGATTCCATAAATAAACCATACTAATAAACTGCTAAAGGCGGTAAGACTGGATTGCAAAGTGATTGTATTAGATTACGCATACTTTTTTGTACAGACAGAAAGGTCAAAGGTGACCGTCATATATACTATTGTGAAATGAAAAAAGTTATGGTAATGAGGATTTTACATGTGAAATATCAAAGCCTTCTGGTTCAAAAGAAGGTCAAAGGTAAAGGTTATTTGGTCAAAAGTCATGATATTAAATGAAAGATCTGGTCATGAGGAATCTAATTGATGTATAATATCAAAACTCTACCTCTAATAGTTTAAAAGAAGGTCAAAGTCAAGGTCACTAGGTCAAGAGTCATGATATCAAATGAAAGTTCTGGTCATGAGAAATCTGTATTAGAAATATCAAAACCCTACCTCTTTTAGTTTAAAAGTAGGTCAAAGGTCAATGTCAAGGTCACTTGGACAAAAGTCATGATATTAAACAAAAGATCTGGTCATGAGGAATCTACATGTGAAATATCAAAAGCCCTATCCCTTATAGTACATGAGATATAGCCCAGGTTGATCTTTTTTAAAGTAGGTAAAACTCCATGGTCGGGTCATTATGTCAAATTTTGTTGCTGAATTTTTTTTTTCATCATGATCTATCACCATCTTAAGTTTCAAGTTGCTGCTCCAAGCAGTTTTCTGTCAATGGACTTAAATGCAACACCTTAACCAAAATGTTCTTGACACACTGACGGACAGACAGACAGACGGACTTTGCCATTTCATAGACTGGATTTTGTTTCGCAATCCGGCCAAAAAGTGTAAAATCTTTGTTTCAAATTAAACAATGCTTCAAATTAATAATCATACTAGATGGTTTAATGTGAAAAATTAAATTCCTGAGAATTTGTAAACTTTTAGACATCGTTTCTGAAACCAGGAATATAATGAAATACCTTTATAACTCCTTTGTCTGCCCTTCTTGCCTAGAATTGGTAAAATATATTTCTATAATGTATTTGTTTCTAAAACAGAGTAAGTAGAAATTAACTGAGTGTTAACTTTAAGATAATGTAATCTTTTTCCCCTACAACATATCTTTTTCAAAATTATGAGCTTAAGTAGTCTTATGATTCGACAAATTAGAATAATTCTCATTTTAGTTAACAACTCTGCCACCACCATCCTCCTTTTTACACTTGACATGCAAGTAGAACTCAAAGATTATTAAAATCAATTTTCTTTGAAAATTAATGCAAAATCATAATATTGTCAAAATTGTATACAATCAAGCAGTACAATGTAATCATCATCATTTGGGAAGTAAGATAAGACATAAAAACTCTATTTACGTAATTTGTAGACAACAATTCCAATAATGAATCCTAAAATTACGACGGGAACCACGATCCCAGCAATATAAGCAAGTGAGGCACTTTGGGATTTGATAATTGTGCTGTGTGTAGTACTGGAAAGATAACAAAAAATCTCAAGCATGAATAGATAACGATGATTATAACTTAAAGGAACATGTACATAAACACACACACACAACACGCTGTAAACATCGCATATAGAATCAATATACATGTAGAAGTATATACATGTAGCCCACTGAGTTAAATGTTTCGTGTTACATCAATAGGTATGAGTTTAGGTCTTTTCGAACACTGGCCTGGACAAATTTTTCTCTCACCAGTTCAAATTCGTTACTAAAGTAAGACGTGACCTTGATAATATGACTTTGAGACAATGTGATGTGAAACATTTATTCCTGGGAAACAACATACGAAAATATCAAATCAGTTCCATGCTATTATACGTTTTTACGAAACTTTATGATTGGTTAAAAGAAAATTATTTTTATGCATGATATAATAGATTTATACATGTATCTGAAAGATGTCTTCCAATTACATTGATTATCAATAGTGATTTTGGTCAGATTCAAAAAAACAAGAATGAAATTAACAGTTTTGGTGCACATATACAGAATAAATGTTATAATTTATGTTAAATAGGATAAATGCACAGTCTTTCTGTGTGTTGCATACCTATAACAAAACACAAATTAAGACATTTACTCTATAAATAAATGCATAATATGATATCAAGGCATAACTTACGTTTCTACGTATGTTTTGTTCTTTCCAAGACATCCAGGATCTGCAAAACAAATGAAAATATATCAAAAATACATTTAGAACTCAGTTTGACAAAAAATTACCCAAATTACTAGTACAAAAAACACCTTTGAATATCTTTAATTCAGAGGCACGAAAACTCACATTTGTACAATTCATCCGACCTGTAATTTACATCCATTGGTGGACAGCTATCAGGGCCGTAGGTACACATGAACTTCTCATTCTCAAACGCAAAGTCACCACTGAGTTCTCTGACTTGTGGGCAGGAACCTACATGTATGTAAAAAAAGTCAAAAACATTATATTAGGCCATGTAAAATAAAATCGATGTTTCTCAGACACCGCCGCGCGCTATAATTTGCCGCCGACAAGACATTTTTATTGCAACTTCAGAAAAAAATATACGCCGTGTCTCATCCAGGATCGTCAATTAAAAACGAAATATCCATTTATTTCGTTGAACATGTTTATTGTCCTTTAAAATCGTCAAAACTGTACCCAATGAATAAATACTTTTAAAAGCCCGTATAAATCACGGCGCGTTCCGTATTTACGTTACGGGTAACGACTTTATCCACGCGTCGTTTAAAGGGAATTGTATAGGATATACTAACAACGTGCCGCGGACACTTGGACGACTGGCTATTCGCCTGTTTAATACATCGAGTATTACATGTATTAAAACGTTTATTTCTTTTATTGATCTCCACAGCATATGTAAATACCTATGCCGAACAATAGCAAGTGTCCATTGTAATTCTTCCGAATCTATTAATAATGACATTCACGTTGTAAAAAGTATAAGCAAGGACCGCCGACGAACACAAGAGAAACGTAGTTAAATCTATGAATAAAAGAATATTGTACCTGGGCCGTGTACATTATTTTATCAGACGGTGGTTAATGCTGACTTCTAAAGATTCTGCTTCATCCAGACTTGACTTCCGAAGATATACAATGTACGCTATCGGCCAATTTTTTTTTTTACCATATGAACGGATCCATCCGAGGAAGTGAGGGGTCTTATTTAATTTGAACTGGGTTTAAACAAGATGTGAGCAAATACTGTAACAGCCATCGAGTCTCTTACGCGATTCTACTAAATACTCACGGCAATCAAAACATGTCATACTTTGTATATCAAATTTTGAATCGATTAGCTTCTTTCATTCAGACAGATGAGCTACGACTCCCCGTTCTCAGAAAGAATAGGTTATTTTACTTTAAAAAAAAATCAACTTATTTACAGGAGAAAGCCATAAATTTTAATGTACATGTACCATTATTTTGACAGACGGTTCAAAGACAGTTTTCTATGAAGAAAAACGGGGGGGGGGGGGGGGGGGGGGGGGGGGGGGTGGGGGTGGGGGAAGGGGACAGCATAAGATTTTTTGCCTTACGTGAATAATGGGGGGGGGGGGGGGGGACAGGACAGACGACTTCTTTGCCTTACATGAATAATAAGAGCACTCTTGATGAGAAAAAAAACAAAAAATAAAAACCCTACCTACCTTGCCACTTTTTTTAGACCCAATTATCTGAGAAACAGAGAATTTATTTTACATGGCCTTACAAAAGGATGATACCTCGTTCTAATGCAATACCTTTCATTTCCTTACATTCTACAATTTTCTTCAACAAATGAAATCAACCACATGTATATATCTCATTCTATAATGATATGTTCAACCAATCAAACTCAAGTTGATGTCTTGTGTTCTATAATAATACATGATTGTATATTCAGCCAATCAAACTCAAGTTTATGTCTTTTAAATTATTTGTGGTCTATGTTTTTGAGATGACTGTAACAGTAACACTTAGAAAAATCTTTTTATTATTATTTTAATCAATAAACTTGCATGTATTCTTAAACTGTAACACTGATTATCAGAATCATTTACACTGTACAAACATTATATTATCAGCAAATAGCTACATATACATGTACATGTATGCTCTATGACTATAACATGTATATAAACCACACCTGTAGAAGTGGGCATGATATATAAAAACAGGATACATCCTGCGTAGAATTCCTTTTTTGCCGTTTTGTCAGGTTGAACATGTGGCAGACAGTGGTACGTCTTGTTGTCTTTGCATTCTAATTCCAATGTTCGTTCCTTCCACTCTGTGCCTGATGAGGGACACTCTTCCACTTTCATCAAATAGTTAGCCTGCTGACTTAAAGTCACTGTGTAGATTGTCAAGATAGTCAGCCTCAAATCAATCCCTGTAATAAAGGTCAAGAACATGTTGAAATTACATAGTCAACAGCTAAAGTATGCACAGAACACCAGAAGTCTCTGATGAGACTGAAGCTCTCATGGTTGTTTGCTTAAATCAACCTAAGTGCCCCACTCGTTTTCAAAGACCCTGAGATCAGGGGATCAAACAAAATACAGACCAGATAATGATATAATGGAAAAAGAATTAACTCTCTATCAATTATACTTTCAGAGAGTTGGTGTTCACATGATAACATGATGGAGTTATACATGCATGCATAGAAGAAAATTACCATACCCATTTTCCATGAACCTGTGGGTCAGGGGTTCAGACAATAAAAGGTGTACATCTAGACCACAAACTGAGAATAATGCAAAAAGAATCATCTTTCTATTAATTATACTTTCTGAGAATTGGTGCTCACAAGATTACATAGTTATATATAGGAGAAAATGACCACACCCATTTTCCAAGATCCTGGGGGTCAGGGGCTCAAACAAAATATCAGGTGCACATCAAGACCACAGACTGAGAATAAAGCAAAAACAAGTATCTTTCTATCAAGAATTCTTTCTAAGAATTGGTGCTCACAAGATTACATAGAGTATATTGGAGAAAATGATCACACCCATTTTCCAAGACTCTGGGGGTCAGGGGGCTCCAACAAAATATCAGGTGCACATCTAGACCACAGACTGAGAATAAAGCAAAAACAAGTATCTTTCTATCAATTATACTTGCTGAGAATTGGTGCTCACAACATTACATAGAGTTATATAGGAGAAAATGACCACACCCATTATCCAAGACCCTGGGGGTCAGGGGCTCAAACAAAATATCAGGTGCACATCTAGACCACAGACTGAGAACAAAGCAAAAACAATTATCTTTCTATCAATTATACTTTCTGAAAATTGGTGCTCACAAGATTACATAGAGTTATATAGGAGAAAATGACCACACCCATTTTCCAAGACCCTGGGGGTCAGGGGTTAAAACAAAATATCAGGTGCACAACTAGACCACAGGCTTATTATAATGCAAAAAGAATTTATTTTGTACTATTCACAGATTCAGAGGATTCACGCTCACAAGAAAAGTTTAACGGACAGACAGACTTACAGACGGCCGGACACAGGGCGATCGCATAAGCTCGACTGGTCTTTGACCAGTAGAGCTAAAAATGAAAAAAAAGTGAGTTAATTAGAGCCCTTGGCAGCCTTATTTGTTGACTGTTCAGAAAAAAACCCCATAAACTTGGTACAGGACCTGGAGTTTTTTCTTACTGTAACTTTTAATGAAATTCTGTGCAGCTATAATTGCAAAGCAGAAGTCAAAAATGTGTCAGCTCATCAGAGCCCTTGGCAGCCATATTTGTTCATGGATCCACATGAAAAAAAAGAAACTTGGAAGAGGACCTTCAGAGAACTTGCTTCCTTTAAAGTTAAATAAAATTCAATGCAGGGGTTGCAGAGGAAAAATGTGTCAGGCACGGTCCATTTGATATTCTGGGGGGGGGGGGGGGGGGCTTGGGTTTTTTTCGAAAAAAATAATTTTGCTCTGAATTCTGATGAAAAAAATTAATTTGCTTGTGGTGTGACAGAAAAAAATAATCTTGCTCTTACAAGTAATCTGAATTTGAAGAATAACCATAAAATTCGCTTAAAATTCCTGAAAATTTTTCAGCTTGCTTCGCTCGCAGCAGTTTTTACTTTCTATAAAAAATTTTTGGCTCGCTTCGCTCGCCATCGTTTTCTCCTGTAATGGCAAGTTCATATTTGAAAATATCAAAAAGAATACATGTGACTGAAACAATTCAAATGCTTAAATGCATTATCAATAGATCTATAATTTATTACTATTAATAGATACATGTATCACCATAGTGTCTAATTTTATATACAAGCTTGGAAGGAGAATTTAAATAAGTTTTTACTAGTTTTCAATTCTACATGTAAAAACTTGCATCACCTGGCCCTTTTACATTACCTTATATATATATACATTTTGTTTACTAAAAATTATATATCTCATATTGTAAAAATCTTCCATAGACTCTCTCAGTTTAGAAGTGAACACAAGTTTTACATAAAAACAATGTTTTGAGTAATTTAAGTAAAAATAAAGAATTTCTGCTGAAAAAACACAAACATTCTTAATAAATATTCACATCAATTGTTATTAAAAAAAATTTCCTTGCTCCAACCTTGCAAGAAAAAAAATTTTGCCCCGGTCCAAGGCGAAAAAAATTGCTCCGACAAAAAACCCAAGCCCCCCCAGAATATCAAATGGACCGTGCCTCAGCAGTCAGAGCCCATGGCCACCCTATTTATTGATCGATCATAGTAGAAGACCTTGAGTACTTGCCTCCTGTAACTTTTAAGGTTTAATGAATCTCTGTGCAGCGGTTGCAGAGGAGCAGCAAAAAATGTGTCAGCCAATCAGAGCATTTGGAGGTCATATTTGTTGACTTATCAGCACAAAAATCAAAAGTGGCAGAGGACCTTGAATATACTTGCTTCCTGTAAAATTCTATAAAATTTTGCGCAGTGTTTGCAGAGAAAAAAGATGTGTTAACAGACAGGCAGACAGATGCCTGACTAAGCGCCTTGAGAATAGCTCGCTTGAGCCTTTGTTAGTATGGTAGATAAACAGCCTTTACTAAAGTTTGATTTATTCTAGAAATTAGATACCTGTGATGCCATCATATATACCTTGTGTGTCCATTAGACCTTTGTCTTGTGACTATCAGCTTCTAGCTTCCACTCCGGTGAATTTGTACAGCTATCTACTAAGAAAAGAGATTGAACATAAAATATTTTCTGAAATCATAATCAAGGAATTGTGGTTCCCTGGTTAAATAGGTTAAATTCCAAGGTCAAGGTCAAAACTTATGGTACCAATGGAAAGTTCTTGCAATAAGCAGTCAGGGGTCCAACTTATATGAGTAATAACTTATACAAGTTATGTTCATGAGTTTATAACTTAATTAGTTATAAATAAACATAGGTAATCACAGATTACGAAGCTCGCCTCGTGGCAGCAAAATTCAATTCAAATATATTTCTAAATACATGTATATTGGCTTTTAAAGGCAAAATCATTCAAGCGGAAAAAGTAGGTCAATTTCATTTTATGAAAGTTTGATCAAAGATACATCCAATATGCAAGTTTGGTACATGAAGCACTTATACTTTGCTGAATATTGGCTTTTAAAGGCAAAATTACTCAAGCTGAAAAAGTAGGTCAAGGTCATTTTATGAAAGAATGATCAAAGACACATCCAATATGTAAGTTTGGTACATGTAGCACTTATACTTTGCTCAATATTGGCTTTTAAAGGCAAAATCACTCAAGCAGAAAAAGTAGGTCAAGGCCATTTTATGAAAGTTTGATAAAAAATAAATCATATATGCAAGTTTGGTACATGTAGCACTTATACTTTGCTCAATATTGGCTTTTAAAGGCAAAATCACTCAAGCAGAAAAAGTAGGTCAAGGTCATTACATGAAAGTTTGATCAAAAATAAATCATATATGCAAGTTTGGTACATGTAGCACTTATACTTTGCTCAATATTGGCTTTTAAAGGCAAAATCACTCAAGCAGAAAAAGTAGGTCAAGGTCATTACATGAAAGTTTGATCAATGATACATCCAATATGCAAGTTTGGTACATGTAGCACTTAAACTTTGCTCAATATTGGCTTTTAAAAGCAAAATCACTCAAGTGGAAAAAGTAGGTCAGATGCTGCATCCGATGCATGGATCCATCTCGGCATCCAAAGATGAATCACTTGTGCAAGTTTGGTTACTGTAGCATTACTACTTGGTCAGATACTGAGCTACCCCAAACTTCTTAACCAAGTCACACAAGCGGATAATGTAGGTCAGATGCTGCATCTGATGCATGGGTTCACCTCAGCATCCAAAGATGAATCACTTGTGCAAGTTTGGTTACTGTAGCATCAGTACTTTGTCAGATACTGAGCTACCCCAAACTTCTTAACCAAGTCACTCAAGCGGAAAATGTAGGTCAGATGCAGCATCCGATGCATGGGTTCACCTCAGCATCCAATGATGAATCGGTTGTGCAAGTTTGGTTACTGTAGCATCAGTACTTTGTCAGATACTGAGCTACCCCAAACTTCTTAACCAAGTCACTCAAGCGGAAAATGTAGGTCAGATGCAGCATCCGATGCATGGGTTCACCTCAGCATCCAAAGATGAATCACTTGTGCAAGTTTGGTTACTGTAGCATCAGTACTTTGCCAAATACTGAGCTACCCCAAACTTCATAACGCGGACACGGACGCGGACGCGGACGCGCGGGGGTATAGCATAAGCTCACTCAACTTCGTCGAGGTGAGCTAAAAATAGAAATCCTAGGAATGCTTGTGTTGCCTGCGAAGCGGCTTGATTATTATTCTAGAAAGTGGATCAAAATTATTGGTATCGGTAGAAAAGTCTTGTCAAATGAAATTCATTTGAAATATCAGACCTCTTTATTACAAATAAAAAGATATGGCCATTCTCAAATTTTCAGAAAAGAGTGTCAATTATCTAGGTCAAGGTCACTACGTTAAAATTGGTAACAAAATGGTCTCATCATAAGAAATATCAAGGTTAAAGGTAAAATATTATGGTCTGTGTAGAAAGGTCTTGTCACAAGGAATACACATACCAAATCCTTATCACTTTCAAAGCAAAAGATATATACAATCTTAAGATTTTTTGAAATGTAAGTCTAATATGTAGGTCAAGGTCAATAGGTCAAAATTTACGGTATAAGTAGAAAGGCGTTGTTACAAGGAATACACATATGAAATATCAAAGCCCTATCACTTACCAATCAAAAGATATAGCGAATCTTATCTTTTTTTAAAAAGTAGGTCAAATATCTAGGTCAAGGTCATAAGGTAAAAAATTATGGTATGTGTAGAAAGGTCTTGCCACAAGGATTGCACGTGTGAAATATCAAAGTCCTAACACTTACCAATCAAAAGATATATCCATTCTTAATTTTTAAAAAAAAAGCAATCCAAGGAATGCTTGTGCACCCTGTTAGAGCGCACATAGGGGGTTTCGGCTATGTGTCAACAGGGGTTTCGGTTTTGAAGCGGAGATCAGACAACAATTGTAAGTAGAAATTAAGTTTTCTTCATTTCTATCCGTTTTACAGTGATAAAGTATAGTGCACAGAAGGACAGGATTATATAGTGACCTATTGATGACGTTGAAGCAGTTCAAATAGTCTCAGATACTTCAAACAATCCGGTACAGTATCGGCGTCTGGAAAAATTTGGCCATGTCTCTGCACAAAACTAAAAAATCTCTTATTACAATGCATTTCTGTACACGTTTGTTGGAATACAAAGACCATAAACATATTTCAAACATTATGAATACAAAAACTCTCCTTAAATGCTTTGAATATTGAAATTATATCAAGAAACTCTATGTGTAACATGGGGTTTCGGTATCACGTGTGACATGGGGTTTCGGTTCGAAAGAAAAATGCATCCTAAATTGAGCTATATCTCGATGACACATAAATGCTGTGCTGTATCTGGACCTCAATCTCGCCTCTAAGACGATAGAAAATTATGCTGAAGTGAATAGAGAGAAGGAGCACTTCTCTCCAGCACAGAGAGGCTATGTGGCTTCACACAGAGGGGCATTGTCGGTACGGCAATGTCACCACAAAGACGAATGCAACATAATACCCTCCCAAATGACTGTAGATAGAATTTGTGTGTTACGGTGTACATCCGTTAAATCAACAAACCTGGTTGAATGTATCCTATTTCGTCAGTATATCCAATAATTACTTGCGTAAAATGTGTATTAATGATAACACATAATATAGTACATGATGCTGATTAAAGTAAGGTTTTTCATGCACATGGAGAGGAAAAAACGTTGTTTTCGTAAACACTGTTACTGTAGGAAACTCATGAACGTGAACTACTGCTATGTCAATGACATATAGCACACTAATCGTGTTTTTAAAACATCACCCCCCCCCTTTCCCCCTGCAACTGTTACACAGAATTTCACGAAACTTCAAAGGAACAAGTACCAGCCAAAAAGTTCTCTTCTAAGTGTGTGTTTTCAAGGCGATCGGTCAATAAACATTGGCAGGAGGATCTGATTGGCTAGCTTCTCCTTCGCCAACACTGCATAGAATCTTAAACATCTTTTAAAGAAATCTCATTGAAATACAGGGGCTCGATGCTAGGACTTTTATTTCCATTAAATCATTCAAGAACCACTTCCCTCTATCCATAAGGCTAAAAGATTAATCAAGCTAAGAATTTTTTTTTATTTCCCTGAACTTCAACTATAGATCTATATCGTTATCCAACTAGACAGTTGTGAGGCTCCTGCGGCCAGTGTTGTCTAATTATTATGATTTTGAAATAGCTAGGTGCACAGTCTTAAATGTATTTCCACACTCATGATAATGACACTCTAAGAGAGGGTTGTAGTGAGGTTTAACATGCCTGTTCAGTGATGATTTCCACTATAATACCCTTCCCATAACTTTAGAAATATCTCTCTCATGGTCAACATATAACCTATGCCTTCTAAATCAAAGATGGCAACATGTAAGCTTAGTCAATCACAGGTTCTCAAATTGATCGTGCATATTGTAAAACTTGACAAATGTTCACTGGAGATGGGGATCAAACTCGGGACTTTCTGCAGGCTAGGCGGGTGTCCTAGTACCAGCTGAGCCACCGTGGTACCTAGATGCCATCTGGGCGATTGGAAGGTATTTAGAAGCTTATGTATGAATAAGAAGGGGCTTTGCTGATGTTCCGCCCCCTTCTCATTCATGTAGAAACTTCAAAATACCTTTCAACCTCTCCAAACTACCTTTTAACCTAAACGGTGATACCATTTAATGCAATGTCTAGATGAAGTGTCGAAACCCCGTTGGACACACGAATTGAAACCCCGGTGGACACATGCATTAATCCACTCAAAAGTATTATTTGATGAAGAAATATACTTTCTTAGTGGGTAAATTTAAGGTGATTTGACTTGGATAGTTATATATGACATAATCAAACCTCATCAAGCAACATAAACATTCTAGCAGTAAAGAAAATGAACCAAAATGTTGAGGTGACGTTGAACGTTTGTCCAATCGACAAAACTGTACCGAAGTGTTTGGCAGAACCTGACCGTATGGAGAAAATTTAAAGTGATGGGTAGATTGAATATGATTGCCTCCACTCCGTCAGCATACTCATTTGTGAAAAACTTGATTTGTGTAGTCAAAAATAAAACTTAAACTCGCTACGTCCGTCTACACCTCGCTTCGGAACCGAAACCCCTGTTGACACATAGCCGAAACCCCCTACGTGCGCTCTAACAGGGTGTTGTGTCGCCTGCGAAGCGGATCTTTTTTAATTGAAAGTAGGTCAAATATCAAGGGCAAGGTCACTAGGTAAAAAAATATGAAATTTTTAGAAAGCTCTTTTCAAAAGGAATACAAATGTGAAATATCAAAGCCCTACCACTTACCAATCAAAAGATATAGCCAATCTTAGATTTTTTTGAAAAGTAGGTCAAATATCTAGGTCAAGGTCACAAAATGCCTTGAGACAAGGAATACACATGTGAAATATCAAAGCCCTATCACTTACCAGTCAAAAGATGTAGCCCATCTTAAATTTTTTTAAAAGTAGGTCAAATATCTAGGTCAAGGTCACGAGGTCAAAAATTATGGTATGTGTAGAAAGTTCTTGTCACAAGGAATACACATGTGAAATATCAAAGCCCTATCACTAACCAGTCAAAAGATATAGCGAATCTTAGATTTTTTGAAAAGTAAGTCAAATATCTAGGTCAAGGTCACGAGGTCAAGAATTATGATAAGTGTAGAAATTCCTTGTCACAAGGAATACACATGTGAAATATCAAAGCCCTATCACCTACCAATCAAAAGATATAGCCAATCTTAGATTTTTTGAAAAGTAGGTCAAATATCTAGGTCAAGGTCACGATGTCAAAAGTTATGGTATGTGTAGCAAGGTCTTGTCACAAGAAATACACATGTGAAATATCAAAGCCCTATCACTTACCAGTCAAAAGATATAGCCAATCTTATATTTTTTGAAAAGTAGGTCAAATAGATCTAGGTCAAGGTCACGAGGTCAAAAATTATGGTATGTGTAGAAAGGTCTTGTTACAAGGAATACACATGTGAAATATCAAAGCCTTATCACTTACCAATCAAAAGTTATGGGGTGTGACACCCAAGTGTGACAGACAGACGGACAGACAGACAGACGGACGGACGGACAGACGGACAACAGACAAAGTGATCCCTTAGTGTCGCTGTGCTTCGCAGGCGACACAAAAAGTAGGTCAAATATGTAGGTCAAGGTCACTAGGTAAAAAATTATGGTATGTGTAGGAAGGTCTTATCACAAGGTATACACATGTGAAATATCAAAGCTCTATCACTTACCAATCAAAAGTTATGGACTGTGACACCCAAAGTGTGACAGACAGACAGACAAACGGACAGACAGATGGACAATGGACAAAGTGATTCCTAAGTGTCACTATGCTTCGCAGGCGACACAAAAAAGCAGATTTTTCCTCAGAATTTCTCCAATAACTTAAACAAGTTATAACAGTGTTTTTGATTTAAACATGTTTTATATTCAAAGCATTGTGGTGTTAATATTCACATTCAGAAGATGCATCTAGATCTTCAATATATTTCTGACCTAATTTCTTTGGTCTATTAGCTTGTCTGTTGCTGGTAAATAGGTATTTTAAAATGACATAAATATTCCCTGGAGAACCCTATTTTTGAGAGCTTTGCGCCAGACTCACAAAGCGTGCGCTGGATAGTGAGATATACAGGAGGTTGTCCAATTGAATATCTATTAAGTTACGAATGCTCAGTTCATAAGAAAAATGCTCAGAGGAGATGTTTAGGTTCAAAATTTATGTATACATGTATAATGTGTTTAAGTTATGAATACTAAAACCAGTTACTTGGGCAAGTTATAACTTTTTTTTAAGTTGGACCCTTGACTGATAAGGAATATTACATGTGAAATTACCATTTAAAAGGTAAAGTCAAGATAAGGTACATGTAGGTCAAACTCCAAGGTCAAGGTCAAAACTTTTGGTATCAATGGAAAGGTCTTGTCACAAGGAATACACATATATAAAAGCCTATTACCATCACTTACCAATCAAAAGTTATGCCAAAGGTTAAAATTTTGTAACTGACTGACAGATGAACCGATTTTAATGTCCCTGAGGAAGACAAAATACTAATTGTTGATTATATTAAATCAAAATATATGTCATAAACTTTTTAAAAGCATATATGTCAAGGAGCAAGGATTGACCTAATTTCTTCACATGCTAAGGTACGCGATGCGGGCGTGTTGATTTGGGCCTACTCCCCAAATAAAGATATGAATAGCTGACAATGGATTTGACTGAGGACAATCAGTTAATGACAGCATAATAAATAATCACAAAAGGGATTATGAGAAAATCTGACAATGTCCGCTTTTCTTCACTTTGAAATCTACCTCTGCCGTCGCCTATTGTTTGTCTGCAAGATTCTTGCAGACTGAAACTGGGGCTCTGTATTTGTGAATACAGTAAAGCAAGTATTTACCTTTAGGTATTACTACATTTATGAGGTATACAATGTACAAGCATAGTCTTTGTTTCAATGCAATACGATGGGGTATCAGGGATTCTTTCTTCATCTGTACGTTGCCAGCATGATCAGCTGAGTGAGAAGTCTCCAGTAAAAATACAAATTCTAGGTATATTTCGAAACCTACCGTCTTTAGAAGTGAGTATTGTAAATTTCCCTACATCAAGATAAGAATCATATCTTTCTTTGCCCATTTACTCGCCCCAAAACACTAAAATGTATGACACTGCCTTTGAATATTTTGCAGCGTTTACGTCACTTGTAAAGTTCGAATGACGTCACTGTGAAAACATGCCGTACTTGTGATGCCTCTAGGATTTTATCAATGCATGAACATGATGAAATGGCATAGGAAAAAAGTGATGATGGCAAGGTTACATGTATATTGCAAGCCTCTGCTGCCTACAGGCACCACATTCCTAGAGAGAAAATTATAACCCATCTAAAACGCCCTTTCTCTTCTCTTTATCCTTTTACAAGGCATGACAGCTCCTATGTTTTAAATCGAGTAGAAACCTACACTTTACCTATTAGCAGCAAGGATGACAACTTGAACTAACATACTGCGCATGCTAAGAATAACGTAAAGTGTAGGTTTCGACTCCATTTCATGTTTTTGGATTAATTTTAATGTTGAAATCCTGTTGAAACTTAAGATATTGAGGGGGTGAAGAGGGGATGGTGTTTAAATATGGAAGCTGTCGTGCCTTAAGGAAAGAGTAAAGAGAAGAGAAACGGGAGTTTAAGACGTGGTTTTAATTTTTTTTTCTAGGAATCTGGTGCCTGTGGTGCCGCCTATGACCTTGTCGTAAGTTGATTACTGTCTGCGCAGCTCACTTCAGAAATCAGAAAATTAAAGTTTTCTGTAATTTGTTGGCATATTTTCCGATTAAAATTTATATAGGGGGATAGATCTCGAACTCTCATAACTAACAGTGTATGATATATGTCTGTACGACCAATAGTATGCTCACAGTGAAAGAAATTAGATAGGGAGTTTTCTATGTTAATTTTAGCATGACGTCATCGACGTTCTCCATAGACTCAGTGTTAAACATCGGCGACGTTGCGCTAAAATTAACATAGAAAACTCCCCATCTAAAACTATTTTTTTTCACTGTGAGCGTAATATTTGTCGTACAGACATATATCATACACTGTTAGTTATGAGACTTTGAGATCTATCCCCCCGATATACATTTTAATCTCAAAAATTGCAGACAAAGTAGTACCTCTTTGTCCTCTAAAGGCAGTTCAATTTTGGTCCATTTTCTTCCTCTGACAGGCTCTGAGATAGAGTGCTGTTGACTATTATCGGCAGGGTACAATTATCGGCACCTTTATTTATCGCCTATAATAAACGAGAATATTGACGTATTTGTTGTTCTTTTTTTATGCAGGTAGAAGCAACGGTATATTGAATACAATTTTATGAACATCAGTCCATCATATACCTAATAAATATGGTGCCTAGTGTTGTATAATTGGAAAAATTTCATAATCGATTATCGGTTTATAATCGGAGAGGATTTTAATCGATTATTTCGATTTAATCGGAAATAAATTTTACTTGATTTTACAGAAAAGAATATGACAAGTAATGATAAAACTGTATTAAATCATATGCTATATACGTAAAATGTCCAGATAGAACTCCAACCACAGAATGATAAAATTCTGTCTAGTAAATGAAATATTTTGTCAAGATCAAGCAGTTATGGAACCAAAACAAACTGTAGTTGTATAAAAAAATACTTTCGCGGCAAATGCCGAGTGGGGGGGGGGGGTCTCCATTCGACCCAAGAGTTAGGTTTTAGCTCATTCAATGAGGGATCAAGCAATATCCTGTGGAATTAAGGCTAACAGTACTGTAAACTAATCATTGACCTGGCCTTGTCCTTCTCACAAAGCTCTGGAGTTCGGCGTAATTTTTTTTTCTAGACGAGTAGATATTGACGTATCGCATCTGACGTTGAAATTTTCTATTAGAGTACTTGTCGTTACTATTAAATTCAATGGTAATCCTAATTCCACCCATTGTATGCCTTAGAAAGTGTAACCTTTTCGAATTATTTAAGCTACAGCCGTAACTTTAACTCGTGGAAACGATCGTCGATCTACTTTCGTTTTATCTGTACTTGTCATACGCGTATTCGACCGAAAACTATGTCATTCTTTTCTACTGTTGTATATTTCCGATTATAATCGATTCTTGAAAACATAATCGATTAATCGAAATCGAAGGGTATTGGCGATGATGTCGCCGATGTCGGCGATAATCGTTACAACACTAATGGTGCCTACCACGGTCTTTTAAAAAGTATGAAAACAATAGTAGGGAAAACACCAGTCCTTATCATAACAAATAAAAAACTTCCTTTCTTGAGTCGGTGTTTCATAGAATTTGAAGTTGGTTTTTGTAATTCTTTTCAGATTCACAATTGCATAATGGATTCCTCTTTCTTATTTCATATTTTTCGATTATTTTTATGAAGAACTTGCCTACCTTTTACTCCTTCCAATTTATATCCCATTTTCATGACCCGTATATAATTATCGGCATATCTGAATACTTACCTATGCACCTAGCCATGTTCCCGCTTTTGGAAAATTTCATTTCCGTTTTTCAGTAGACAAATATTGAAATTTGTAAATTATTTTATTGTCTTTTAATATAAAAGAATATTTAGTGGAAATCCGACCAAGCTTCAGTGTTTACCAACGTTTTTCAAACTGATCAGGGAAGGTGCCGATAACGTGGAACACGCAGAAAATATAACTTCATGGATAACTTTATCCAGAAGCCTTTATGACCTTCCAGGGTCACGACAAACTAAAATAAAAGTTTGGTTGTGGACCTCTTTGGGAACACCAATCACGTGGTATAGTCATAAACTTGTAACATTACACTTCAGCCATCACACAACGGCGATTTTAAAAGAAATGCTCATCTCTCATGTTGAGGGTGCCGATAATACTGGTGTCCACCCAGTATTCCGAAGGTCCGATAGTTCGAGGGCCCATAAAGCCGAAGGTCCGATAAATCGAAGGCCCGATAATCCGAAGGCCCGATAGACCGAAAGTACTGCATTCAAATATACAAAAGGATCCATAATCTGAAGTACCTAAAAAATCGAATATCCGATATTTCGAAGGTCTATTAGACCATGGATTTAAAGGTCCCATAGTAAGAAGACCTAATGGTTCTATGGTCTGATAGTCCGAAGGTTTGTAAGTCCGAATTCCCTGTAGATATGAACTTGATACAAATACCTCCTGTACAATTGATATTGGCAGATTTAGAAATCTAAATGGAGGGGGATGGGGCTGAAAGAGATATTATCAAAGAAGTTGAACTGAAGATATACCCAATTATCAAATCAGATTTAAAAGGTAGCAAGATAAATCATAAAGAAATGATAGCATGTTGTTTGAAACAGATCTCTGCAATCGCCCGTAAGTTAAAAATAGCAACGCCAACGCTGCAAGATACGCCCGTCGGGGAATTAATTTTGTGAAATTCAATGCAATTATGTGAGTTTAATTCCCAAAATGACTTGACCTTTAAACACAATTCTCATTTAACATGATTAAGATACCAACAATATGAAAAAAACATGTCTTCAGGTGTACAAAGTTTGAATCGAAAATAGTATTTAAATAAATTGTCAAAATAAAAGTTTCCAAATAAAAAAAAAAAAAAAACGTTGCCTTCAGCCACAAAATGACATTGTCCTTTGACCCCTAGCTTTAAAAAAAACCATTAGGTTCTTTGACTTGCTAAAGTCAACCTACATGGAAAATTTGAAGGTCCTCGGGCTAAGAGCTATTCTAAGTTCAAGGTTCTTAACTCTGCAAAAAAAAAATTTAATCGCGAAACTAAATCAGATCTGTTATTCATTCTTATGAAGGTGTATACCAAGTTTCAATTCAATAGCTGCAAAGGCTGCAAAAAAAGTCATTAACTAAATACAAGTAAAAATGGAACAAACTTTATGCAATTTGGAGTGACTTAATCAAATTCAAAATTCATTAGCACCGTATAGCCTGTCTCCGTTGAGTATGATCGATATTTAACAGCAATTCTCTGTAAGAACCAAAGAATTTCAAGACATGTTGGCACGACATGTCATGGATTTTTTTTTTAGATTTTTGGTATGGAAGTTCAATATGAAGTACTAGTATGTGAAACAACCCCATTTTTTTTCAAAAAGGTTGTCGTTGCCATGGTAACCGTGTCTGAAGTTTCAAAATTCGGGAAAATCTATAGGACGAGGCATATTTGTAGGCTTCGTTACCATGGAAACAGGTACTTTTTTTAATCTGAAATTGCTTTGATTATTTTCTTTTAATCCTTATTATTATACATATTTGTAAAGTTTTATACATTCATCTCGGATGCCTTTTGTATACAAGGTGAAAAATTGGACCAAAACAGGGTATCAAAAGGCTCTGTTTTGGGCACTTAAAGACCCTTTTTTGCATGTTTTTACTGTTTTACAAGGTTGAAAATTTCATAAAAACACCAATTTTTGAAGTCCAAATTCTAGTTATCCAATTAGTATCATCATTTTTTTTTTTTTTTTAAACAATATTTTATTCAAAAGATTTGAAAAGGATTGGACAACAGGCAAGGCCTATTTAAGTCCTCTCCCGAGTGTCAAGGTACAATAATGATCATGATATATATACATGAAATGCAAGTAATGTATTAACATATGTTGATATACAAAAATGATGTAAAGAGTAAATATCGTGATGAATATGAAGTGATCATCGCTCTGCTAATAATAGAATAATATATACAATTTTACGTCATAACTTAAAATTTCACTTTTTGACGCTCCATATTTAAGCGTCTGACCACCTCGAGCGTAACCTTGACACCCAGTATCATCATTGAACTATACATTAATATAAAAAATCATTGGGCTAATTTATATGCAAAGCAGCATCAAAGTAAGTTGCTATGACAACAATCGGCTGAAAGGTTTCCATACGATGAATTCAAACACAACCTCTATCAAACTATCTACGCATGATATTGGAACAGAAGTCCATGTAAACATCTATCGGAGGCGTTTTAATATAAAAATGACTTTGAAAATATTTCAAGGTCACCCACTGAATTTCCAAGGTAATTAAACTTTAAGTGACCAGATTTGACGAAAAATCCTTATTTTTCATAAAATGAAGGTGTCAATATTTTAGAAACCTTGAGATATTGAACTTAACAGTTATTTGCCATAAAATGATAAATGTCTCACTAATTTCTTAGAACTATTGATAACGTTTCTTCACATCTTCGAATATCTAAATTCTTGGTGAGTATTTTGATAAAAAAAGGGACAAAATCTGTATTTTCTTGTTTTTTGACGAAAAAATATTTTCCTATTAAATTGCTCCAGTTTAATAAATTCTAATATTTTTCTTTCTTATATTCATGTGCTTTCATAATAAATATGTCCTATGAAAATATTCAAATAAAAAATCATTAAAATCGGTAACAAAAAATTAAAAAAAAAAACAATATTTTATGCAAAATTTGAGTCTCAAAGTATAAATGACCTTGAACATCAAGCCAATGACCTTGAACATTTTAATTGTTCTTATGTAAAAGATTTAAGTGATATCTATACATGCATACATTTTGACAATCTTATGTAACTCTAAAGAGGAATAAAATCAATTTCAAAGATAATATGAAACAAGCAAAATGTCTAATGTTGCCATGGCAACGGTCTTTGACAAGAGAATTTAGGTAACACTCTTAAATAGCCCACTCCAATTTTTCGTTCATTTATTTGTCAATAAACAAATATTTCCTTGGATGAAAATCACTAGTCTCCTATTGGTACCTTTTGTAATATTTAAGATTGAAAATGGTTAAAAACACACTAAATTGGCCCTAATATTTTCACCTCAGAGTCTATTTTTCGCTTCATTTGACTTATTTTGGCTTAATACAATAAGCTTCCTGTAATAAACATCACATAACTAAGTTTACTAAGTAAGAATGGAAGTAAGAAAGAATAGATTATATAAAAATGAACAAGCTGTTACAGTGGTACCCATGGCAACGAAGTCTCCGGAGCTGGCTTATTTCATGGTCCCAAAAGTGCTATGAATAGAATGACGTTGTTACCATGGCAACCAGAGGTCACATTGGCCAAAAAGTGTTATTTTCATGGTCAGTACATAATATATACCCATTATACCGAAAATCATCAAAATCCATGACATGCCGTGCCGATCGATTTTGGTCCTTACAGAGAATGGCTATTAAGTGAATAGTCTAGATTATAGGTATCATATGCCATTGAAGAAATTAAAATGAAATGATTTGCTGACAAGAGATGAACTCATCAAGTGTTTGATGTGTAAAATGACCGAAAAATCACGCTGAATTATTTAAACTTTAGAGTAATTTTCAACATTGGAAAATTACAAAAAGAAAGAAATAATCCGGCTCTTAAAAAGGCCAACAAAAATTTTCCGGCTGGCAAAAGTCTTCCTCCCCACCCCCACCCCCTAAAAATAAAATGGTTAGTCCCTTACTAGTATGACAAATTTAGGAATTTATATTGGATATTCGGACTATTGGGCCTTCGGACTATCAGGCCTTCGGAGTTATGGGCCTTCGAACTATAGGACCTTCGGACTATCAGGCCTTCAAATTATCGGGCCTTCGAACTATTGAACCTTCGTCTTTTTAGACCTTTGGATTACTGAGTGGTCACCATAATACTGGACATATGCCGATAACACTGAAGAAAAGTTGACTTGCAAGAACCGTTTTATCAAGAGGTGGGCTACATTTGTGCTATATAGAGATGGTGGTCAAGGTCGATAAAAAATTCCCCCTACACATGGTATAGTCGATAAAATAATAAACAAGACCAGTGATCGGGATAGGCAATCAGGTGAATGTGACAATGGCCCCATATCCTGGAACATCAATGTGCCATTTACAAAATGAATGTGCCATTGTTGAAAATGAATGTGCCATGAGCAATTTGCAAAAAAAACCAAAACAAACAAACAACCAAGAACATATATAGACCTGCATCACCCGCCCCTCCAAATGTCTAGGCAGACTTTTCTGTACTTAAACATGGGAAATAGGGGGACGCATTTGACCAATTTAACAGTCTCAAAAGATCGTCTTAAAGATTTGTTGCATGCTTTATACCTGAATTTATAATTTCAAATTTGCCTGAACCCCCCCCCTCCCCCAAAAACGCACTCTGTTGTAAACTGCGGTACAAATGTACATTCATATCTAATGACAAAACTTTATATGAAAGTGTTTTCTCCCCCCGTAAGATTTTTGAAATTAAGAAGGCAATTGCGGGCATTTTCCGCCATTTAGACTCTATAAAATACCATAAAATCAAGAATATATTTTTAAAATTTACAAGGCAATGGAGGGCATTTCCAGCCATCTAGACAGTAAAAAAATACTATAGATTTTTTTCCTTCAATAGTACTTTTATAACATGTGTTGCAAGTTTTGTGAACAATTTTCATCACTAGCATTCTCATGATTTATAATAGTATAAGAGAAATGTTTGGAATTTCCTAGTATACTGGGAAATGGTTTTCTGTCTATCCAAATAGATTGTAAACTAACTCAATAGCTTTCTGATTCCTACATCATGCACATGAAAAATAAATCTTATGTTTATCCCCCCCCTTTCGCCTATGGAAGCTTCGAACTATCATTCATAATATTGGTACTTTGATGTATTTTTATGGCTCTCCTCATTGTGAACAATTCTGGATTTTTTAAATAAAAATCATTTTCCTTCCGAATTTTTTGAGAGCATTGAGTTTTAGATTGATGAACGGTCGGTCTACGGATGCAAGATATTAAACGAGTATGTGACGTTTTGAATTCTGCGAGGGGGATCCGCACTCAGCAGTTACTGTCGGCTCACATCTTGTGGATGCACCAATAGACTCAATGTTACAATGAATTGTTGGTATTGTTCTTATGATTTTGAGTACGTTGTTTACATACAGAAAATAGACTGAGGTAGAAAATTAAAAGAACTTGCGTATGGAAGCGCGTGGTCAATAACTATACAATATTCATATCTTTAAAAAATCTTATTTACAGACGTGAAAAGTTGAGATCTAATCGTCCTATTGTGCTTCTTTAATGTATGTTGCCGTAAAATGACCCGTCATGCCACGTTGAAATCAAAGTTTTCTCACTATTGTTACGGAAATATTTATCGCGTACCTTGTATAATGACAGATATTTAAAGGACAACGTAATAATTTCCTTTAGTACACGTTCAATTTTCATACTTAATGAAATTGACATTGAAATACAACGCTTTTTTTTACGGAAAGTAGGCGGCGATTTTACCCAAAGTAGGAGGCGAGAAATCGCCAGTCGCCGGCTTTTAATGAGGACCCTGTAAATAAATCGCATGCAGAACATGAAATAAGTGGATATGGTTATAAGTCATCACCACCTTGAAAAAAAGAACGGAAGATTTCCACAATTTGTTTAAAAATTTAATGCGCCACATTGGCGCACTAAGTAAAATTTTAATGTGACATTTTAGAATTGAATGTGACTATGGCGGAGGGCGCATGCTTATCCCAATCACTGCAAGACGTACCGGCCACTAGGCAAGGTAAAACGTAAACGTGCCGATAATTGTCTACCACGCTCTACATGTAGGTCTTCTTTCGCTTTACTTTCAGTTAATAATACATAAATTGGAAATGAATTTCTCGTTTCGGAGAAAAGATTGAATTGGGAATTTTTAGGTCTAAAATTGGGAAAAAGTACCTGTACCTCTTTTTGTCATTGGGAATGGGGCCGAATTTCGGCCCCCTACAGACCCTAAAAAAATCCCTGATTTACACTCCAAAGTAAAAGTAACACATACAGTAATTTTACCACGACTATTGATTAAAAAAGAATGGAATTGAAAACATCAATATTCTTAAGATCTGGCCAACTTACAAACTTTCTTCGTTCTGTCTAGCGCGCAAAATAATTAAAGTGAAAGTTGGAATTTCCCTTTAGTAAAAGGTAACTTCGCACCTAAACAATTTCGCACCTGTATCTTGTATGGATCCAGTAATTTCCTCCTTCGTAGGAGCATCCCCGTAGAGAGATAAATATTGTTGCACCGGTCCATTTAATATTCTGGGGGGGGGGGGGGGGGGGGCTTGTTTTTTTTTTCGAAAAAATATTTGCTTATGGTGTAACAGAAAAAAAAATATCTCACTCTTACAAGTAATCTGAATTTGAAAAATTCCCATAAAAATAAAGTAATGGTTTAAGTTTTGAGTAAATCTAAATAAATTCTATTGATAAAACGCAAAGAGGCATTAATAAGCACATCACTTGTTAGAAAAAAATCCTTGCTCCAACTTTGCACGAAAAAAAAATTGCCCCGGGCAAAAAAAAAAAAAAAAATAATAATAATAAAAAAAAAAAAAATAAATAAAAAAAAAGAAAAAAAAATTTTAAAAATTAAAAAAAAAGAAAGAATAATAACAATAATCTTGCTCCGACAAAAACAAAAACAAAAAACCCAAGCCCGCTCCCAAGAATATCAAATGGACCATGCCTTAAAAGAATGTTTTAACTAGAAAGGTTTCTTGTTGCGGTTGCAACAAGAGTGTCTTCCTCCTATACAATTTTTGGTTTGGAAATATGAAGGACGTCACATTACATGTATTTATATTATATATTTAAGTTTTCAAATAGCAGTAACATTAAATTTTCAAACCGATAATTGTTGGTGAGCAACCATTTGATTTTGGGGGGGGGGGGGGGGGGGGTTAGGAATTCTATTGCCAGCCGGTAAAATTTTTTCAGCAATTTTCTGAGCAGGCTATTTTTTTCCAGCCATTACCAGAGTCGGAGAAAAATTTTCGCCGGTTCTTCGGGCCGGATTTAAACAAATTGTCAAATGTTGTGAATGTCTGTGTAAGTTAAACTCCCCGCTGTTACAGAGTATGAGTTAATAACCGTTCCTTCAGATGTCTCTTTGCAATTAGCGAATTTCAGACAGATTGTATGATGTTTAAATAGAACCTTTTCTAGATTTTTGTGCCTATGCGTATTAGGTCTCTGGTAGATACAGCTATGTGAACAGTTTGTATTTATATTAATTAATTTTTTGACTTTAAATTGTCTGGCACAAAGGGCCAGCAAAAATTTCCATATCATGCAATGTATCCTTACTTTTGCATGGTCCGGGAAAAAAAAATTGCCGGCCCTTTGGGCCGGAATATTTTTTCAGCATTTTTCAGAGCCGGGATTTTTTTTTTTTGCAAATTCTTCCTGCCCCCTTCCCCCATAAAAAAGGCGAGCTCGTAGCTGTAGAATCAATTTTCTTGAGAAGAAAAATGGTAATAACAAGTTACTTTCAATATATATATATAAATACCATGAGGTTCTCGCTGTGCAGGTTCAAATTTGGACCCCCCCCCCTTTATTTTGAATTTCCATCATAGCGACATCGTTCAATATAAACAGAACTGTTTTCGAAAAACGAGGAGAGGGAAGAATGTTGGAGAAATTGTTCATCAATTTGTAAATAAACCAACCGAAAATTATGTTCGAACGTTTGCTAGAATTAGAAATTAAACTTGATGTTCAAAATATAGTTATTGAAGTTTAGAAACAGGTTTGTAGGTTAGAAATCGGAATCAAACTACCACTTTTGTGTGTAAATTCTGGTTTGTAGCTGATCTCTTCTAAATTAATCAACTGTTTTAAAATCAAATTGTGTATATCGAAATGTATTTATGAAATGCATATTCATCATTGCCGTGAAATCGGAATTTGAAAATCTCAACACTGCTTTTCTCGAGTCGGACTCGGACTACCAATTTTAGTGTGCGCCCGATATGTTGGCGTGAAGGTGTATCGAAATACCCAACTCAAAATTTCGATGCTCATATCTTTTCAACAGTAAGAGATAGGAAAAATCAGAAAGACTAAATAAGACAGATATATGGATAAAAAATAATAATATTGAAATTTTTAGGAAACTTCATAAGCTTAATTTTTGTTTACTATTATAAGCAAAAAAGTGTCTTCCTCCTATGAACTTCTGAATTTGGAAATATGAAGGACGGTGAAGGACGTCATCGTAATAAATCGTTACAGTGTGCATCTAGCATTTCATATCTTGCATGGCTGTCGACTTTCAAAAAGAATGGAAATTGTAGATAGCAAAATACGAGATATTTAAGCTTACAAATAGCAAAACATGAAATTTTCGGTCCTTTTGAGTAATTCGACGCTCCGGTCAAATATTTGAATCTACTAAAAAACATGATAAAAAAAATAACAGAGACCAAAAATAAAAAAGACCAATCTAGCTTTTACTCCAAACGTAACGTTGGAGAACTTTCATTGTCCTAGCTTACAGGGTTCTTGAGAAATCGCTGATCCAATTTTCCACGGTTACGAAAACAATAGGTCTTCCGACGGAAGTCGGAAGACCTAAAAACTCGACCTTGCATGTCCGCTACAGCCCATCACGTTTTCTTGTAGGTAACACACTCATGAGATAATGTTTCGTATGAAGAGAATCACACTTGTAAGCGACGTGTATGATTTTTCGTGCGGATATTTTCGCACCAAGAGGGATTCTTCTTCTTCTTCTAGACAAGAAAAGACAAGATTTATTTAAAGTCGGCATGGCGAGGACAACATGTAAACATAAGCTGATCAGTAGAGCTTTTGACCGACATGTAAAACATATATAAAACCAAACGAATATAAACAACAACATCCAACGATAGTAGATCAAGGGAGAAAATTAAAATTTATCTATCAATTTGAATAGCTATTACTTGCTTTAAAATATATGGAAATTCCGAATGCCTCATGCTTAAACCTCCTCCTCCTCCTCCTCCTCCTTCTTCTTCTTCTTCTTCTTCTTCTTCTTCTTCTTCTTCTTCTTCTTCTTCTTCTTCTTCTTCTTCTTCTTCCAAATGAGTGCATAACAGCGTATTTTCGATTTTTAAATGTATTTAGTGCATCACATGATAAATCCATTGGTTAAGCACGCGGGGACTATGAGAGATTGTTATACCCTTGTCAGTATCTCTATATAAAATCCCCATAGGAAAAATTCCTATAAATTCGAATATTTTTGATCAAGCGGTCAATATCTACATCAATATTGGCCCTAGGGCAATATTTAAAAAAATATTGACCGCGATAATTAAACGGTACATCGTTTGTGACGTCACGTCATTGATGACGCTATTAGCTCTACCTATTTTTCACACTCTTTCTCTTATAGAAGAAAATGAACGTAAACATGCCGGGTTAATCGGTTCGTTGCTGCAGTATTGATGTAAGGTATAACAAAACAAATATTGACTGGGAATGAGGGCAATATATGATTTGTTGGACCTTCAGACAAAATATAGCCCTCGGCCTTCGGCCTCGGGCAATATCTTATCTTCAGGTCCAACAAATCATATATTGCCCTCATTCCCAGTCAATAATTGTAAATTGCTTAGGCACGGTCCATTTGATATTCGAGGGGGGGGGGGGGGCTTGGGTTTTTTGTCGGAGCAAGATTATTTTTTTTCGCCCAGGACTGGGGCAAAATTATTTTTTTCTTGCGAAGTTGGAGCAAGGAAATTTTTTCATTACAATTGATGTGAATATTAACAATGTTTGTGTTTTTTTTCAATAGAAATTCTTTATTTTTACTTAATTACTCTAAAAATTACTTTATTTTTATATGTACACAGCCAATTGTGCCTCATATGAAATTCATGTGAATTTTACATGAACTTTACATGAAAGTTCACATGAAATTTATGTGAAACGAGCACGAACATGAAATTTACATGGACATTTTCACATAAAATTTATGTGAAGATTTTAACATGGATGTTATGTGAATTCAGTTTCCTGTGAAGGTCAATTAGAAAACTTCATGTGAAATTCATGTGAAGGAAATTTATGTGAAATTCATGTGAAATACTTTTCACATAAATTGTATGTGAAATTTATATGAATTTTACATGAACTTTCATGTGAAATTTACATGATGCTCATTTCATATGAATTTCATGTGAGGCACAATTGGCTGTGAACTTGTATTCACTTCTAAACTGAGAGAGATAAAAGATTTTTACAATATGCGATATATAAACAAAATGTATATAAGGTCATATAACATGTAAGAGGGCCTGACGCAAGTTTTTAGATGTAGAAATGTAAACTAGTGAAAAACTTCTTTAAATTCTCCTTCCAAGCTTGTACATAATTTTAGACACTATGGTGATACATGTATCTATTAATAGTAATGTGTTATATTGATAATGACGTATTTAAGCATTTTTATTGTTTCAGTCATATGCATACTTTTGATATTTTCAAAAAGGAACTCGCTATTAAAGAAGTATACTATGGCGAGCGGAGCGAGCCAAAAAATTTTTTGTAGAAAATATAATATAACAGGCATTTTAATAGATCTGGAATATCAGAAGAATATTGGAAAGTGATCTTTCATACTTTTTGTCTGTATGTTTATCTAAGTATCAAATTCTGTTTCTAGACCATACAACTAACCTTGCGCATAAGCAGCCTTAGTTCATATTACTAACCTTGTGCATTGTAGACAGCTGTGGTCCATATAACTAACCTTGTGCATACACCGCTGTGGTCCATATAGCTAACCTTGTGCATACACCGCTGTGGTCCATATAACTAACCTTGTGCATACACCGCTGTGGTCCATATACATGTAACTAACCTTGTGCATACACCGCTGTGGTCCATATAACTAAACTTGTGCATACACCGCTGTGGTCCATATAACTAAACTTGTGCATACACCGCTGTGGTCCATATACATGTAACTAACCTTGTGCATACACAGCTGTGGTCCATATAACTAACCTTGTGCATACACCGCTGTGGTCCATATAACTAACCTTGTGCATACACAGCTGTGGTCCATATACATGTAACTAACCTTGTGCATACACAGCTGTGGTCCATGTAACTAACCTTGTGCATACACAGCTGTGGTCCATATAACTAACCTTGTGTATACACCGCTGTGGTCCATATAACTAACCTTGTGCATACACCGCTGTGGTCCATATAACTAAACTTGTGCATACACCGCTGTGGTCCATATAACTAACCTTGTGCATACACCGCTGTGGTCCATATAACTAAACTTGTGCATACACCGCTGTGGTCCATATACATGTAACTAACCTTGTGCATACACCGCTGTGGTCCATATAACTAACCTTGTGCATACACCGCTGTGGCCCATATAACTAAACTTGTGCATACACCGCTGTGGCCCATATAACTAAACTTGTGCATACACCGCTGTGGTCCATATAACTAAACTTGTGCATACACCGCTGTGGTCCATATAACTAACATTGTGTATACACAACCGTAGCCCATATAACTAACCTTGTGTATACACAGCCATAGTCCATATCATTAACCTTGTGCATAAACAGTCATATTCCATAGTGCTAACCTTGTACATATACAACCGTAGTTCATATAACTAACTTTGTGCTTACACAGCCATAGTCCATTTAACTAACCTTGTGCTTACACAACTGTAGTCCATTTAACTAACCATATCATATGTGGCGAGCGAAGCGAGCCAAAAAATTTTCAGGAATTTTAAGCGAATTTTATGGTTATTATTCAAAGTCAGATTACTTGTAAGAGCAAGATTATTTTTTTCTGTCACACCATAAGCAAATTTATTTTTTTCATCAAAATTCAGAGCAAAATTATTTTTTTCGAACCCCCCCCCCCCCCCCCAGAATATCAAATGGACCGTGCCTTAATAGAGTTGCGTCGCTTGGAGAGTAATGCGCTATAAACAGGTGTCGACACTTACTTGTAAATTATCTGAATTGCCAAGTATATCCTTTTAAGTAAAATTGGTCATCCTTTCTCCCACTTTGCGAAGAATAGTCATTAAGTAACATTATATTAAGAGATATGCGCATGCGCCGACCAAGATGGTCACAGTTTTCGGTCCAGGTAAAATTTCTTAAGAATATGTGAAATGGCAGCATTTTTGCCCATGTTTGGGGTTTTTAACTGAGTAGTATAAATAGTGACTGATGCAGAATTGAAAATTTCTACATTCCTGGTGAAATTGTGCAAATGCTAATAAACTTGTATACAAATGCACACAGTTGTTTTTCACGCTTTGGTGCGCACTGACCAAAACACGTACTGACCAGTCGATACACCATTGCTTAGTATATGTAGTTGTGTTGTCGTATTATGCTAAGTGCTAGAAGAAGAAGGAGATCGTCTGAGCCTTCCCCGTTGTCTTCTCAAACATTAAAAAAGCACCGTGAATATATATCTGACTCTGATATACTAGCTCCATAATGTCAAATCAAGAGTCGTTTTCGTCACCGCCTAACCATCACATCCCCCCACCAACCCTCATACGCAAAGTTCCCAGATTGCGTACGGCACAGGAATGATTCCGACAAATTTCTCAACGCCTGCCTCCATGGCCTCCCTTCCGTCACCTACACAAACATTCATGCCTCAGTCAAGCTTGTCTGATTTCGATATACAGCGTCTCGCAACTGCAGTCAAAAACATGATGGCGTCCGAAATCACTAATATGATAAAGGATACGTTGAATAAAGAAATCAGGTAGCTACTTGATGTTCATGTCGCCCAAGAGACCTGCATCCATGCAGGCAACCATGGAGACGCTCGCCTCGAAAAACAAAGAGCTTGAACGCCGAGTTGGTGGCCTATAGCCGCAAAAATTTGATACGCATTAGTGGGGTAGGCGAAGAGGAAAAGGACACCGGCGAAGCTCTAATTAAGATCGTCGACAAGCTAAATATTCCTATCACTGCTTTGGACATCGAGGTATCGCATCGAGTGGGACCTGTAAATTCATCCCGACCTCGCCAGATAATCGCAAGAATTAAAAATTACAATTTGCGATATCGCCTCTTGAAAAACAGCAAGAAGCTGAGAAGTGTATCAGGGATGACCAGAATCCATATTAACCAGGAATTATCCAAGGCTAGGGGAAAATGCGCGAAAAGAAGATCAAGAGTACGTTCGTGTGGAATAAGTGTGACACAAATAAGTTAAAGAAGATCCTGACGATAATCTCAACAGCGCTCACAATAGAGCACCAAATTAAGCATCGACGGACCCCTAGCAAGCTAACAATCCAAATATTATTGAAAAAATGCAAAGTCAAAGAACTTTTTTTGGACGTAAACATAAAATATCATTACCTATTTATTGTGACTTTAAAATAGCTAAAACTCAAAACTCTATCATATCACGGAACATCTTCTTCTTTGATAAAGGTAATTTTGATCTGTATCGCCAAAAACTAGCATCTTCCGATTGGGACAATATTATAAATGAAGATTTACCTATAAATTATTGCGTAACTATTTTTAAAAAATAAACTATTAGAGATATCAAAAGAAACGATTCCAAATAAAAATATAAAGATAAACAGAAAAGACTAAGACAAATTCTCCATACGCATTTAAGAATGAATTGTAGCTCTCTTAAACAGCAACTTTACTATTGTAATCTAGAGTCCGATCCCTATTGTCAATGTGGTAATATAGAATCAAACTCTCACTACTTACTATCCTGCAAAAAATATGATAGGCAAAGATTTGAACATCTATACTCATTAAACTTAAGCCTTTCCTCCAATCTTTTACTCTTTGGCGATGAAAACCTAAACTATGAGACGAATGCTAACATATTTATCTAAGTACAAAAAGTTTGGATAAATACCCAAAATATAATTTATTTCGACATCACGTATTATTACTTGTATTGTCTTGACACTTTTCTATATTCTTACTGACATGAATAAAGCTTAGTTACATACCTGAACGAATCAGATCCTTGTTTAAATCACCATGTATACGTTCATATTTATCTATATTTATCTACATGTATATCCTATATCTGCAGTTTCTGCTTGGTTTGAATTTTGCCATATTTTTACCTATACATGCTTGTATCATCGGATAAATTAAGTTTGTAAACTTCGTACATACCTGATCGAATCAAACCCTTGTTTAAATTACCATGTACATTTTTGTATACGTTCATATTTATCTATATTTATCTATATCCTATATGCATTTTCTGCTTGGTTTGAATCTTGCTATATTTTTTTATCGATATATGCTTGTGTCATCGGATAAATTAAGTTTGTTAACTTCATTTGTTTGTTGACACAAACAGATATCTGTGTTTCATTATGCATTATTGTGTGATCCATGAACATGTCTATATATATAAATATTATAACTGTATGATTTACCTGAAAACTGTAACAACATCAGCTGCATGCGAGAGAGGAATTAGCATAAGTGGTCATACCGCTTGTTTTCCAATCTCTTATGTAAACGTCTTCAAATTGAATAGCATCATTTAAGAACAGATAAATTGGCAACATGGACCAGACATGCATTTTTCGGGTACTTAACCCTCGTCAGTGATCCTCAAATCTAAACAACGCAGTATGCCAAAAAGTATGAAAGTTACTATGTCGAAAAAGCGTACCGAAAGACGTAGCAGGATGGGTGGGATATGATGCTACAGGACCCACATTTTAGAAATTTCAAGAAATTTTGATAACAGAAATGTTAGAATGCGTTGAAGAAACGATCAACCGAAATTGATCGAACTTGGCTACATATGCCCTCGGGGACTCTTAGTCTACCAGCAGTGACACTCACCAAGTGGTATAAATGTAAATGTCTTCAAATTGAATAGCATAATCATTTCTGGTTATCTTCTTCATATGAATATTTTTTGAATAAATACAGTTTAAACTAAGTAACATAATATCCTTAATGAATTGTAACTCTAACTCTTTTCTAATATCATTATGATGTAATACTATTTTATTCATCTTTATTATGACGTAATACTTACTATATATACTTCATTGTATTATGTATGTGAAATATGACAATAAAAATAAAAATAAAAAAAATCCTTTTAAGTAAGGGTTATTCTACTGTTAAATAACCCACTTGTTGCACGGCAATTGTTAGGCCATCAAACAATTATCACCGATGATTGACTAATTATAAGTCGCCATTCCAAGTAGGAGAAAACTACTCATGGTCAGTAAATAAATAAGAATTTTATGCATTTTAAAAGTTGATTTCAAAGAAAATAGCGGAAAGGAAATGAAAAGAATTTGGTCCAGTCTATGAGTTAAATGAGAGAAAAAAAAAAATTAAAATAGAAAAAAAAACAAACCAAAATGCACCCCCCCAAAAAGGAAATTGATATTTGAATTATTCAAAGTAAATAAACTACATAGGTACGGAGTTTGTGGTTTAGGGTTCCCCCATACAAGTTTTCCAACAAATATTCAAAATTACGGGAATATTCCCGGACGGCTATTATTATATCTATATTTCTGTTAAAAAATATTCAACATGTTCAAGGGTACCAGTCAGTACATTAGGAATCGAAATCCTAAGAGTTTCATTATTCATTCGAAATCTTACGAGTCGTTGGTAGTTGATCCTATGCAGATTGAAACATTTTAAAACGCATGGATCTAGAGTGGACATGGAGTCAGGTATCACCTCCTCCCCCCTGGCCATCCCCCGCTGGAACTTGCAAAAAAATGATTTAGTCCCGCTTTCCCTATTTTCCTTCAAAATCAAAGGTTGGACCCCTATCACTAAGGGGCTGGACCCGCCTCCTGGAAAAAATCTAGATCCCCCCGTGACATTTAAAATAGTAGTTCAACCCTTCAATCGCGGTTTTCTTTCTTGTGAAAACAATTTTAGTTACTTTGTTCTTATGCTTAAGGGAACATTCGTTTCCTTTTTTTGTCATGTCGTATTTTGACAACGGGAGGCTACGGACGTCCGGTCAGTTAAGGACTGTTAACGGCTCAGTTGATCATTCAATGATTAGTTAAATCATTAATTCAATCATTGCTTCACAATGAAAAATATTACTCCGTCTGGAAAGGTGTATATTACCTTCTACAACGTAGACCGTGCAACAAGGTATAGAAGTCGAGAACATTCATGGACAATAAAGGTACTACTCTGTCATATCGCATATCTATTAAAATTTCTTAGTTAAAATTGATGTTCTGGTACCTATGAATCATCTGGCAGGCAACAATATAACATTGAAATAATATTCAACAACTTTGGACAATTTATGCGTTCTTAATTTAGGAATTAGAGCACAATTTATATTGAAAATTTAATGTTGGTCCGAGGGTTCGACGCAAAGTTGGTATGGGTGTTCGACGCAGTTTCGTTTATTGAGAAATATGAACTTATTAGACTGATTTACGGTACAATTTCTCGTTAATATGAATCTCTGCTCTAACATTTCTCTAATGTAAATGAAAATTATCACTTTACAAAAAAAAAAAAAAAAAAAAAAACCAACCTTTTTTCATTTGTTTTATGATATGATATGGTATGATTTATTCAGGTAAAACCAAGTTACAGGGCAATACATCAAGATTACAGCAAAATAAAACATAACAAAATAATGAAATTTAAAATAAACAAAAAATGGTAATGGGATGAAGAGCAATATATTTGCTACAAATACAATGAATAAGATATATACACCCAGACAAAAGGTAAGCAACACCCCAATATTTCGAAGTCCTTTTTCTTTAAACGATAGCACCGATAAGTTTTCGTAAAATATATCAAATACCGATTCTTTTGTAGATGACTTTACACCTTTTGTTAGCATGTAACACTAAAATGATATCGAAATTGAAACAATTACATTGGGTAGAGCATCAAATGAAAAGAATGTACTTTTGAGGGAAAATAATGTAGAATTAAGTTTGAAGAGAAGTCTTGAAAAATTACAATGACAGGTACTAGAAAAAGAGATATACCCCATTAGCCTCAATTTTCACAAATCTAATACGGTTTTCTTTCAAAAATTTAGTATTATATTCTCTCATTGGATTTCCAGTTGAGGTTTATTCCATCTACCCTCTTTCAATCGCTCTTGTTAATAAACTGCCGATAATTTCAATTAAAGATATGAGATGGAAGTGACATTTTGGCAGGTGGTTGTCCTACATAAAAATTGATATCGGTCGAACTATAGTTGATTAAAAAATTCAAGAAAATAGTGATCATGAAGGTATTATTTTAAAGAAAATACAGAAAAAGCAACCAAAAAGATATCGTTGTCAAACTTTATTCCTCTGATAAAAACGATAGTCATGATAATACAACATCAAAATATCTTATTAATGGTCTAAATGTTTGTCTGATAATAAATTTAGTTTTACCGGTACATAGGCGCTTATCTTCACTTCCCGTTTCATAAACGCACTTTTTTACACGATGTATTTTTCAAAAAAAAAAATTACTCCCGATTCTTAAGAGATAATTAATTTTTTTTATACGTATTCAGTTTTGAATTTCATCAGATTAACAATTTGATTCATTACAACCATACTAAACAGCGAATTCTACGAGATAAATTAACTCCATGAACTTAATGTCCAACTTGAATTGTTTAAAATCATACCCGTCCCCATTTCGATCCCGATTTATATTAAGTTGCATTATACAATTATGTTAATTAAAGTGATATTGTCTTCGTAAAATGTCAGATCTATATCATGATACATAATTTTCATTGACAAATATTTTTTATCAAACCAGCATTTTGCATTAAAAACAATTTCACTGTTGCTTAACTTTTGTCTGGGTGTATAGAACTGAGGTAGTTTGTATATATATATATATTAGGAATTTGTAAAAAAAACACAAGAAAATCAGACATAAGAATTTGGAGAGATATGTAATTATATAAATATTAAAACTGAATTAACTATCACAGGAGCTTTAAGATATATATTTAACTGTCACAGAAACTCTAAATAAGATATTGCACCATAATAACTATGATTTAAACCTACTGAAAACCCATGAAAGCTTACAAGCTTATTTCCAATGGGGTCCTTAGAAATAAAAATCAAAAAGTTAGATAAATAAATATATGATGTAGATAATATATTAATGTAATATTTGAGGTTAGTAAATATTGAAGAAGAGAATAATTGATAGGAAAATCAACACAAACAAAAATTCAACTCAAAAAATACAAACTAAAGGTACCCTTTCTCTAAAGGTATATACGGTAAAATGAATTACATTGTACATGTAGTAAAATCATATGATATAATAGGCATGCGAAAAAAAGTTACAACTTTGGCTATCGAAGTCAAAACAAGTGAAAAATTATCGAAGGTCAGCTCCGAACCAGAATTTCAGGACACCGGTCAAAAATAAATAATAAAGGAAGTCAACTCCTTTATCGACATTTTGACCAGGCCGATCATTCTGTTTTATCTATGAGAGTCAGAATCCTGGAGAAAATATATCACCCCGCAAACATCCCAATTTAAGCACACCTTTCCGTCGCAACAGAGAAGAGCTCTGGATAAAAAATCTTAACACTGCAGCGCCCTATGGGTGCAACGATAATATCAGCAGCGTGGGAAACTTAACAAGTCTTGGTTGTCAATCGGTAAATGTAACTAGCTTATTCAACACACCACAAAGAAGAGCTCGAAGTCATGGCATCCGTAATGAGTTAAAGAAGATCCTGACGACAATCTCAACAGCACTCACAATAGATCATAAAATTAAACATCGAAGGACCCCTAGCAAGCTAGAGGTGGGACCAGATGCCCGGGAGGAGTAAAGCATCCCCTGTTGGCTAGCCGCACCCGCCGTCGATGTTTAAGCATGGAAATGAAAATATATGAATTCATGCACTGTCTGACGTTATGTCTATATAGAAAGTGCTATGGCGACAATGTCAGGGAAATATATTCAAAACACTTACTGTCAAACCCCTCGCGGGGAACTTTTTTACGAGCTCCACACGGCAAAGGGCATAAGTGTGACACAAATGAGTTAAAGAAGATCCTGACGACAATCTCAACAGCACTCACAATAGATCATAAAATTAAACATCGACGGACCCCTAGCAAGCTAGAGGTGGGACCAGATGCCCGGGAGGAGTAAAGCATCCCCTGTTGGCTAGCCGCACCCGCCGTCGATGTTTAAGCATGGAAATGAAAATATATGAATTCATGCACTGTCTGACGTTATGTCTATATAGAAAGTGCTATGGCGACAATGTCAGGGAAATATATTCAAAACACTTACTGTCAAACCCCTCGCGGGGATCTTTTTTACGAGCTCTACACGGCAAAGGGCATAAGTGTGACACAAATGAGTTAAAGAAGATCCTGACGACAATCTCAACAGCACTCACAATAGATCATAAAATTAAACATCGACGGACCCCTAGCAAGCTAGAGGTGGGACCAGATGCCCGGGAGGAGTAAAGCATCCCCTGTTGGCTAGCCGCACCCGCCGTCGATGTTTAAGCATGGAAATGAAAATATATGAATTCATGCACTGTCTGACGTTATGTCTATATAGAAAGTGCTATGGCGACAATGTCAGGGAAATATATTCAAAACACTTACTGTCAAACCCCTCGCGGGGAACTTTTTTACGAGCTCCACACGGCAAAGGGCATAAGTGTGACACAAATGAGTTAAAGAAGATCCTGACGACAATCTCAACAGCACTCACAATAGATCATAAAATTAAACATCGACGGACCCCTAGCAAGCTAGAGGTGGGACCAGATGCCCGGGAGGAGTAAAGCATCCCCTGTTGGCTCGCCGCACCCGCCGTCGATGTTTAAGCATGGAGATGAAAATATATGAATTCATGCACTGTCTGACGTTATGTCTATAAGAAAGTGCTATGGCGACAATGTCAGGGAAATATATTCAAAACACTTACTGTCAAACCCCTCGCGGGGAACTTTTTTACGAGCTCCACACGGCAAAGGGCATAAGTGTGACACAAATGAGTTAAAGAAGATCCTGACGACAATCTCAACAGCACTCACAATAGATCATGAAATTAAACATCGACGGACCCCTAGCAAGCTAGAGGTGGGACCAGATGCCCGGGAGGAGTAAAGCATCCCCTGTTGGCTAGCCGCACCCGCCGTCGATGTTTAAGCATGGAAATGAAAATATATGAATTCATGCACTGTCTGACGTTATGTCTATATAGAAAGTGCTATGGCGACAATGTCAGGGAAATATATTCAAAACACTTACTGTCAAACCCCTCGCGGGGAACTTTTTTACGAGCTCCACACGGCAAAGGGCATAAGTGTGACACAAATGAGTTAAAGAAGATCCTGACGACAATCTCAACAGCACTCACAATAGATCATAAAATTAAACATCGACGGACCCCTAGCAAGCTAGAGGTGGGACCAGATGCCCGGGAGGAGTAAAGCATCCCCTGTTGGCTAGCCGCACCCGCCGTCGATGTTTAAGCATGGAAATGAAAATATATGAATTCATGCACTGTCTGACGTTATGTCTATATAGAAAGTGCTATGGCGACAATGTCAGGGAAATATATTCAAAACACTTACTGTCAAACCCCTCGCGGGGAACTTTTTTACGAGCTCCACACGGCAAAGGGCATAAGTGTGACACAAATGAGTTAAAGAAGATCCTGACGACAATCTCAACAGCACTCACAATAGATCATAAAATTAAACATCGACGGACCCTTAGCAAGCTAGAGGTGGGACCAGATGCCCGGGAGGAGTAAAGCATCCCCTGTTGGCTAGCCGCACCCGCCGTCGATGTTTAAGCATGGAGATGAAAATATATGAATTCATGCACTGTCTGACGTTATGTCTATAAAGAAAGTGCTATGGCGACAATGTCAGGGAAATATATTCAAAACACTTACTGTCAAACCCCTCGCGGGGAACTTTTTTACGAGCTCCACACGGCAAAGGGCATAAGTGTGACACAAATGAGTTAAAGAAGATCCTGACGACAATCTCAACAGCACTCACAATAGATCATGAAATTAAACATCGACGGACCCCTAGCAAGCTAGAGGTGGGACCAGATGCCCGGGAGGAGTAAAGCATCCCCTGTTGGCTAGCCGCACCCGCCGTCGATGTTTAAGCATGGAAATGAAAATATATGAATTCATGCACTGTCTGACGTTATGTCTATATAGAAAGTGCTATGGCGACAATGTCAGGGAAATATATTCAAAACACTTACTGTCAAACCCCTCGCGGGGAACTTTTTTTACGAGCTCCACACGGCAAAGGGCATAAGTGTGACACAAATGAGTTAAAGAAGATCCTGACGACAATCTCAACAGCACTCACAATAGATCATAAAATCAAACATCGACGGACCCCCTAGCAAGCTAGAGGTGGGACCAGATGCCCGGGAGGAGTAAAGCATCCCCTGTTGGCTAGCCGCACCCGTCGTCGATGTTTAAGCATGGAAATGAAAATATATGAATTCATGCACTGTCTGACGTTATGTCTATATAGAAAGTGCTATGGCGACAATGTCAGGGAAATATATTCAAAACACTTAAATATAATAGGCCTGAGATACATAGTTTCTCCTTCGATGACTTGGTTCCATTTTTGAATGAGCCTCTAGGCCTGCATTATATTCGTACCAAATTATATTCTGTTCCTTTACGGAAGTTACACGAAATCTACGAATATACGAAGGACCTCACATATACCGATACGCGTTCCCCAGAATACAGACTACAAGGAGTCATCTTGGACATTTCTACCTTTCATTTATTTCAAGCAGTTAGATCAGATAAATCAGAGGAGAAAACAAACCGTCCTTTCATTAAAGTAAGATTTGCAAACAAAGGTATTGATAAATTGAATCTTGGTCAAATTTTGAATCACAAAACTGTCACAGAAAAAATCCCATCATATTTCAAAAGAAAAGAAACTCCTTGTATTTCCTATAGCTACACACCAACAGTTGCATCTACAATTTACAATTACAAACGATTCTTGCAGTGTAGTGATTTAAGTAATCCCCCACTACATCTACTTCCTTGCGAATGTTCTTCATCGGATACCAACTACTCTCCTTGTGGACACGTTATTACTGGTGACCTTAGTATAGTCAAGAACGACAAGTTGAGAGAATTGTTAAAAAAGTGTCCTAAATACAGAGAAAGTATGTCCTTTACATGGAACCAAAATTTCAAAATTATCATGGACTCTTGTGAGGAATATGCAAGACGTTGGGCAAAGAAAGAGGATGTACAGCTCGACACCATTTCCGAATGGATAAAATCCATCAGAGGGTTACTTTTATCTAGAATTAAGCGATTAAAATCAATTGTGAACATCAGATTCGAGTCTATATTTAAAGACCCTGATGTTATAACAGAGCTTACCTACCTCCAAGAACATTATGTCATCACACCAGCGGACAAAGCCTCAAATAATTACACATTTACTTGCAAAAAGTACTATTTCGACAGTTTAGTTAAAGAGTTGGGTTTAAATTCGACACCTGGAAATCCCACTTATACCCCAACAAACCTTTTTGCCTCTGAAAAAATTGACAACCACAAATCAGCTCTTGCTTCCTTTGGCTTCCACACTTACAATTTAGATTTAGATTTACCATACTTATACTGCATACCTAAAATGTATAAGAATCCGTACAAACAACGTTTCATCGCTGGTTCCTCAAAATGTTCCACCAAATATGTATCGATCTTACTCACCAAAGTTTTATCTGAAATCAAATCTGGGCTTCAAAAATATTGTTCGACAGTATATTCTCGCAGTGGTATCAACCAGATGTGGATTTTAAAGAATTCGAAGGAACTTTTAGAACATCTGAAATCCACTCATTTTAGTAGAGTCCATTCGACCAAAATCTTTGATTTTTCGACACTCTACACTACAATTCCAAATTCTAAATTGAAAGAACGACTCGCAAAAATTATAAGTAATGCGTTTACAAGTAAGAACGGTAATCGCAAATACAAATTTATTGTTGTGAACTATGACAAAACCTACTTTGTAAAAGAAAAGTCCGATTCTGAAAATAAGTACACTGAAACAGATATCATTCAGATGTTAAACTTTTTGATCGACAACATTTTTGTGGTGTTTGGAGGAAAAGTCTTTCAGCAAATTGTCGGAATTCCAATTGGGACCAATTGTGTCCCACTCCTTGCCGATATTTTCCTTTACTCGTACGAAGCTGAATTCATTCAATCTTTGGTCTCTGATGGGAAAAGATACTTAGCTTCTGACTTCAACTTCACTTACAGGTACATAGACGATGTGTTGTCCATCAATAATCCAAAATTCATGGATTACCTGAGCAGTATCTATCCTTCAGAGCTTGAAGTAAAAGAAACTACAGAGACAAATAATTCAGCATCCTATTTGGACATAATGTTGTCCTACGACACTGATGGTCACATGAACACCTCACTCTATGACAAACGTGAAGACTTCAATTTCAGCATTTCAAACTTTCCTTTTCTGAGTAGCAACATCCCTTCATCGCCAGCTTATGGCGTGTTCATATCTCAGTTGATACGCTATGCCAGAAGAAGTACCAAATATACGGATTTTGTTCTGAGAGCTAGGCGTCTTTCAGATAAGCTTCTCAGTCAGGGATATGTTTGTGACCGACTAACATCGTCACTGAGGAAGTTCTACGGTCGATATAGGGAACTCGTCATACACTATGATGTCCCACTCTCCAGAATGGTCGATGATATTCTGTCATAGACCATTTGAACAATCCAACCAAAATTGTACTCTATGTCTTCCGAAATGGAAGTAACCGGATGTGACAGTTCTACCGAATTGAAGCGGCGGGTGTTGCATGCAAGCAGGAGATGCTTACTCTTCCTGGGCACCTGGTCTCACTCCCATATCGGGAAATCGCTTCTTTTCATATGGTGGAGGTTTTTGTTTGTTTGCTTTTGTTCCTGTTTTATCCTGATTTTGTATGCCTTCGGTTTCTGATTTTCTGAATTATCGATTTTGTGCTGTATACAGGGATATGTTCATTATCCATATTTGTCATATTGGATCTGTTTGTCAAAATCGAAGACAAACTCAGAACAGAAAAACGATCATATAAATCTACAAAAGTTATCACCCAAAAACTAATTCGAATTTATTCCCCGGGTCACAATTCTCATCATTCAATTCTGACTCTACATAAACGCCCTCTTTACCATTTCTTACGCTTGAATTAGAGACAATACAGACATTACATTTTAATGCATTTTACCGTATATACCTTTAGAGAAAGGGTACCTATGATAAAACAATGGAAAAAGGTTGAATTTGTTTTGTAAAGTGATAATTTTCATTTACATTAGAGAAATGTTAGAGCAGAGATTCATATTAACGAGAAATTGTACCGTAAATCAGTCTAATAAGTTCATATTTCTCAATAAACGAAAATGCGTCGAACCCTCATACCACCTTTGCGTCGAACCCCCGGACCAACATTAAATTTTCAATATAAATTGTTTTCTAATTCCTAAATTAAGAACGCATAAATTGTCCAAAGTTGTTGAATATTATTTCAATGTATATTGTTGCCTGCCAGATGATTCATAGGTACCAGAACATCAATTTTCAAGAATTTTAATAGATATGCGATATGACAGAGTAGTACCTTTATTGTCCATGAATGTTCTCGACTTCTATACCTTGTTCCTAGCATAACATAGGATCAGAAGATAGAGTAGGCTTTCCCTCAACCTGTGAGCTTGTCCTTTTTCTGATATTTACAATCACTCAAAGTCAATAAAACCGTGCAAATGGTGTCCCCGGCCGTTCATTTTTCATAGACAACAGATACAAGGCATTTCTATATGTCGTGACTTAGGAGTACATAGGACGTCATTGGCCATATAAGAAAAAATATATTTGTCACTATCATCCTGTCTGCAGACCAGCTCAAACCCCCATTTTTGTAACATACGTGACTGTCGCCATTTAAGAATTTTACATTCAAGTCACTGAAAACAAAGTAAAACACTTTCAACCCAGAAAAACTTTATTTTCTCATTTTAGGGTGACGTGTTTTACATCTTTTCAGATGAATGAATTTTCTATTTAAACCTTATTAGTTTGATTTCCATCACATTGAAAAATGTGGCCAATTTTCGATTTTTCAACATAATGAATGTATAAAGTTATACTATGTTGGCTAAAAAGATGGTTATAAATGATTAAACGACTTTATGATAAAGAGAAAAGGTCTAATTTAACATGCATTGAACATTTTTTTGAGTAAACAGAAGTATGTTTGAAAAAAGTCAAGTTTTTCATCAAAAAATTGATTGGTCATTTAAGAATGTAACATACGATACCTATCATAATATTTCTCATGAACATGAAAGATGGTGCCTACACTCTTTTTATCCTTCTTTGCTAACGTAAGAAGAAATTCAATCCAGTGCAACGAGAAAAGTATCATAAATTATGAAATAAACTGGAGATGAACGTTGATTTTTAACATACGTGATGTAACATACGTTGTCTGCCACTACAATTCATTGGTATTAAATCGTTTTTCTGATGATCAGTGATCACATGGTAGGTCACATGGTTTGAAGAGATGTTGTTCCTTCATAATAAGCAAAAATAATACTGCTACGTAGGAGAAACAAATGTAAAATTACTTTTATCCCAGATTTTACCCAATTTTAAATAGTGTCGGATATTTTATTTAAAATTTTCAGAAATTAAGTATCACACAAATAAAATAGTTCAATGCTATTTTCAAAACACATAACTGTGCATGATAAGCTCAAATTTCCTCTGTTGTACATCTTATTGTGTATTTTAAGTTCGTAACATACGTTACAATTGGTAACAAATGTTACCATGTGCAATTCTTTCCGTTTTACGAATCAGAGCGAAGAACCGTCGGTTGTAAGTCCTGTATTCTATTAGAAATCACTTAGAACCATACAATTAGATCATAAGCATGTAAAAAAAATTTCATTCTATGCAAAATTTGGCAAAATATGAGCATTTTGCTTCGAAGAATGAAGTAAAATGTGAAAGAATACATCTAAAATGTAAGAAATTTCACTCTGAATTAACTTTTAGTGACTTTTCTATCATTACAGTTTGAACTGTTATGTTTGAATTCAAATTCTTTGATAATTGATGATACATCCATGATTGCACTGTATAATAAACGTAAAATTATTATTCTTCTTTTGGGAAACATACGTTACCATGTTTTTCTCATTAATTTGGAGACTTCTTTGGTCCATCACCAACTTCAAGTTCAGTAAAACGGATAAGACTTATCCAAGTTCGTTAATAAACGAGGAAAATTGGGGTTTTGGTCCCATATGTTTTTATTGGATTAAAGTTAGAATGAATATCTTTCATAAATTAAATTTGTATTTACTAATGTTTAAATCACCCTGATGAAAAGTTCTTAAAATAAAGACTTAGTTGAAAATATGGTGCTTGAATATTGAAAAGGATAAAATCTTAAGAAAAAGCTGATGAAATGTCAAAAAATATTCTAACTTCAAGCAACTCTAGAGTACTAAAGTCATCAGTAATTGATAATTTGAAACATACGTTACTTCTGATTAGCTTCAATAATATGCTTCAAAAATTAAAGAGCCCTTACGGAAAAAAGGCACTAAAAAAGCATACTTTAAAAGGTACACTTTAAGTACAAAAAAAGCATACTTTAAGTACTCAATGAAGCACACTTTAAGTATCAAAAAAGCATACTTTAAGCATCATGCAAAGTGTGCTTTTTTGGTACTGCTTTTCACGGAAAACTTAGAAAAAATCAGCAATTATGTAAATCATAAGCCGTAAAAGTACACTTTGTGACGAACTTTACTTCTCAGCAACTCCTAAAATCAGGAAGCACTTTTTCTGTGAATTTTCAAATATAAATAAAACGAATGTATGTTTCATGTATTTATTCAAATTTTTAAACTTGCATATCAATATTGCATGCTAAATAAAATACAAAGCCCATTCAATTGTAATTCATGAAAAAATATAAAGTTATTCGCCAAAGGCAGTACTAAAAAGGCACAATACATTATTTTACAAAGTTCAATCGAAAAAGTACAGAAAAAGCATACTCCAACAAACGTATGCCTCAAGAGGTACTATTTAAGCACTAAAAAAGTATTCTTGTGACACAATAATATTTTCAATAGAAAGAAAGTTTTTTGCCAAAAGCAGTACAAAATAGGCACAATTTAACTTACATTTTTTGTAAACTGCAGAAAGACTAAGATAGGTATGCTTCTCGAGGTACACTTTAAGCACTAAAAAGGCACATTTTACTTAGTTAAGAAAAGTATGCTTCTGGAGGTACAAAAAAGGCACTCTTGTTGAAAATACTTCTTTCAGAAAAAAATGTAAAGTTTTTTGCCAAAAGCAGTACGAAATAAGCACAATTTAACTTACATTTGTTTGTAAACTAAAGGAGCACTAAAAAAGTACAATTTGAATTGTCAAAGATAAGTATACTTCTTGAGGTACACTTTAAGCACTAAAAAGGCACATTTTACTTAGTTAAGAAAAGTATGCTTCTGGAGGTACAAAAAAGGCACTAAAAAGGTACTTTTACTGAAAATACTTCTTTCAGAAATAAATGTAAGTTTTTTGCCAAAAGCAGTACAAAATAAGCACAATTTAACTTACATTTGTTTGTAAACTAAAGGAGCACTAAAAAAGTACAATTTGAATTGTCAAAGATAAGTATGCTTCTTGAGGTACACTTTAAGCACTAAAAAGGCACATTTTACTTAGTTAAGAAAAGTATGCTTCTGGAGGTACAAAAAAGGCACTAAAAAGGCACTTTTACTGAAAATACTTCTTTCAGAAATAAATGTAAGTTTTTTGCCAAAAGCAGTACAAAATAAGCACAATTTAACTTACATTTGTTTGTAAACTAAAGGAGCACTAAAAAAGTACAATTTGAATTGTCAATGATAAGTATACTTCTTGAGGTACACTTTAAGCACTAAAAAGGCACAATTTAGTTAGTTAAGAAAAGTATGCTTCTGGAGGTACAAAAAAGGCACTAAAAAGGTACTTTTACTGAAAATACTTCTTTCATAAAAAATGTAAGTTTTTTGCCAAAAGCAGTACAAAATAAGCACAATTTAACTTACATTTATCGTAAACTAAAGGAGCACTAAAAAAGTACAATTTGAATAGTCTAAGATAAGTATGCTTCTTGAGGCACACTTTAAGCACTAAAAAGGCACATTTTACTATGTCTAAGATACCTATATGCTTCTGGAGGTACAAAAAAAGTACTTTAAAAGCATACTCCTGGAGGCATGTAAAAGGTACTAAAAAAGCATACTTCTAGAAGCACAGAAAAAGTACTGGAAAAGCATATTTAAACTACATTTGGAAGCATGGAAAAAGTACTAAAAAAGCATTCTTTTGGGAGCATGGAAAAAGTACTAAAAAAGCATACTTTTGGGAGTATGGAAAAAGTACAAAAAAAGCATACTTCTGGAAGCATAGAAAAAGTACTGAGAAAGTACTTTAGGAAACATGGAAAAAGTACTGAAAAAGCATACTTTGGTGAGCACATAAAAGGTACTAAAAAGGCATACTTTTGGAAGCATAGAAAAAGTACTGAAAAGGCATACTTTAAGTACTTTTGGAAGCATGGAAAAAGTACTAAAAAAGCATACTTTTGGAAGCATGGAAAAAAGTACAGAAAAAGCATACTTTCAGAAGCATAGAAAAAGCACTAAAAAAGCATACTTTAAGCAGATACAAAAAGTACTGCAGAAAAATGAAAAGATATATCTAAAAAAGATATGTATGTGGAATATGAAGGTTCCTGGTAGCATATTTTGCAGAATAAACACTGTATTTTGTTATGTGTGTGATGCTGAACTGAATTAAAGACCATAAGGTGAAAGAATTGGGTGTAAATAGGAAAGTATGAATGTGCTATCACATATCATTCAAAAGTAAGAATAATGTAAACGCTTTTACAGACAGAAAAATGGACAAGCTTACCATGCTATACTTTGACGTTAACATATTATACCCCTTATAGTACAAAAGTGGGTCAAAGGTCAATGTCAATTGATCAAAAGTCATGATATCAAATGAAAGGTCTGGTCATGAGGATTCTACAAACGAAATATCAAAATCCTACCTCTTATAATTTAAAAGTAGGTCAAAGGTCAATGTCAAGGTCACTAGGTCAAAACTCATCATATCAAATGAAAGGTCTGGTCATGAGAAATCTACATATGAAATATCAAAACCCTACCTCTTATAGTTTAAAAGTAGGTCAAAGGTCAATGTCAAGGTCACTAGGTCAAAAGTCACAATATGAAATTAAAATTCTGGTCATGGGGAATCTATATGTGAAAAATATCAAAACCCTACCTCTTATACTTCAAAAGTCGGTCAAAGATCAATGTCAAGGTCACTAGGTCAAAAGTCATGATATCAAATGAAAGTTCTGGGCATGAGGAATCTAAATGTGAAATATCAAAACCCTACCTCTTATAGTTTAAAAGTAGGTCAAAGGTCAATGTCAATGCATCAAAACTCATGATATCAAATGAAAGGACTGGTCATAAAGATTCTGCATGTCATGATGTGAAATTTCAAAGCCATAGCCTCTATAGTTCATGAGATATAGCCCAGATTATTTATTTTTAAAAGTAGGTCAATCTCCAAGGTCAAGGTCACAAGGTCAAAACTTTTAGTATCAATGGAAAGGTCTTGTCACAATGAATACACATGTGAAATATCAAAGCCCTATCCCTTACTATTCAAAAGTTATGGCTAAGGTTAAAGTTTTTGCGAATCTTCGATTACGGGGGCATGAAAAAACGAACCTGCCTTTCGGGTCACTTGGGAAAAATAGACCCGGGGGGAGGGGAAACAAATATTTTTTAATTGTGGCCTAATAATCCAAACACAACATTGTATATTTCCCCATTGTCAACGTACCCTGGGAACCCAAAATTTTTTAAATAGGACTCAAAATCTTCATGACATTTTCAAATTTTGTAAAATCTATCACAATCATTAATCAAGAGTAAATAAGTACCACTACAAAGAATCTTCATGAAAAATAAATTACTTACATACATTTGTACATGTACAAGTACATAAAAGTATAATTATACAAGTTATGTTTATATAGTCAACAGTTTACTGATACAGTTTGGACTGCCAATATTTATAATGAGTTTGATAAAATCTATATATTTTCCTAATGGTTGTCATTTATTGACATAATATATGTTCTTCGGCAAAGTAATATTTTTTAAGGCAGCACGTATTTTGCTCAAAGTATCTTCACATCTTTGTAGGTTCCATTCTTTATCATCTAGCATATATGCCACTTCTCTTCCTTGGGTTTCAAAATACCAAATCTTGAGAAACTTCTTACTCCGACCTCTGTAATATACATAATAATTTATGTATTCATTTTAAAAATACCTAGAGAAGTATTTGTTTTGATTGAGTGTCAAAAGACATTTGTGAATGACTTGCTTTCTTTGCATGATAACTAATCAACTTGATATGGTAGGGTCCCTCTATCTGCTTGTTTCTAAGTGTTCAAACAATCTGATTTATGTGTATATACAACTACTACATCTCTCTAACAACTTCAGGGACTCTTATACAATGTACATGTATATACACGTGAATCAGATGTGAAGCAATTTAATCTTTTGCGATTGTCAAATGAACAGTTCACACTCCATGCACAATGATCAGACGATAATGTTGACTTTAAAAAAATGTGAAAATCAAATCAATTAATACAGGTAAAAGCAAGAATGAATTAATTCATGATATCATGAAATAAGGTTACCATAAACATGATTAATGCTAGAAAGTAATTTTCATACTTGGTATCTTTTGACATTTTTTTTTTCAAATCTCTTAGAATGAAATAAATCAATAGAACACATGATATAAATAAGGATATCAGTTATGTTTCAGTGTTTGCTTACGTTATTGTGAGTATGTTATCAGCTAACAGATTTGGTTGATGTTGGACTTGCATGATCTGTCTTGTGCTCCAGGCCTAGCACATTTCTTCTCCGAGCCCTTGTACCTTAAATAACATTAAAAATTTGAATTAAATTGAACAGCTGACTGATATTTATAATCTGAAAAGCTCAATATATTCATTCACATTATAGTAAATTACCTGAAATCATCACGACCATTAGAAGGATTTTAATACAAAATGTATTATGTATCGGTACCAATGCATCTATTTCATGTTCATAGAATAAATGTCTCAATAATTACAATTTCAAGAATTTGTGTTATGTTACAGGTATGAACACACAGCAATTATGTTTATCATGTTTATCGTACATGCAATAAGGGTCAGTCCTTGATTTTATAAAATTTAATTCAAAAAAAATATTTTATTCACCAGTAGCATATGTGTACACATTTATAGTATTATACCATACCTTTCATTTATATGTCATATTACAGGGTACATGACACCATTCTTTGTGACTCAAAAATAAGAGCGGGAGTCTGTACTACGTAACTGTAAAGTGCAATGTTCATCTCTATACATGTACGTTTGGAATGGACATATCATCATCATCATCATCATCATCACGAAGGCAATAGCCTGCTAAAAAGAAAAGAAAAATAAATTCATCAAACTGCATTATTAAACACATGAGTATACTGCTATTAACAACTTACAAGGCTAAGGCATGAAAGTTATGTTTAGATCATATTTTATTACAATAAACATGGTGCATGTACAATGTACATACCCGGTAGAATAATGATCATTGTAAAGTTGAATTAACTTATAATCAATCATTACATTTACATGTACATAATTTGCTTACCAAACTTTAAAGTGTATGAATACATGTATCATACATACAATAACTAGAAGTAAGTATACGTCATGAAACATCTTTAACAATTTGCGATGTCACGCTAAAATTATCAGAAACCTCCCTATCTAAAACAATTTTCTGTCACCGTGAGCATAGTATTACAAGTCTATTGGTCGTATGTACATATAACTTACACCGTAATTGACCCTTCCGAAGGCAGGAAAATTTTTAGAAATTCCATGACGTCACAATGCAATTTCGATGTTTGACCGAGGTTCGAAGCATGTTTGTCCGAGGTAAAAGCATTGTGACGTCACGAAATTTTGAAATTTTTTCCCGCAGTCGGAAGGGTCAATTAGTTACAAGCGTTTGAGATTTATCCCCGATATAAATTTCAATCAGAACATTTGCTGACAAAGAAGAGAAATGTTCAATTTTCGAATTTCTGAAGTGAGCTGCTCGGTCAGGATCTGGGGGAGGGTTGGGGTGTATTAAATCTCAGACCTTGCCTGCATGTTACACTTTTTTTTCTAAATTATTGACCCCTCTGACTTAGAATGACTGACTGAAGTTACTGAACCATTCCTCAGATAAACCACAGCTACCCACACCTCAGCATCAGTGGCAGATCCAGCGTCCCCTTTGCTGGGGGTCAAGGGGCGAATTTTGACTATTTTTACTGAAAATGGGCCAAACTATAGGGGTTTTTTTTGGGAAAATTTTGGGTCAGTGCCGGGGGCGGACGCCCCCTCCGCATACCCCCTGAATCCGCCACTGAGCATGTAGCAACTCGGCCTAACCCGGCCCCGTTTACAATTATACAGACTGAGAAGATCTGCGCCTGATATATTGTGGTAGCCTGAATTTAAGCCAATTTTAGGCTCGATTGTAAATGACGTTCAACAAGCACGCATGCATCATGCCATACTGTACAGTACTGTTCAGTACAGCTGTAGCCTATATGCACGAGTGACGAGACGTTCGGCGTCACTCGCTCTTCACGATCATACATTATAAACTCACCTAAATATCAATAAAACCATACTTACCTATTTTAAACTGAATATGCCTTTCTGTTGTTGTTCTTTAATGGTCAAATACAGGCTAATTACCGGCAAAATTGTCGAACTTCATCCTCGTGTTTATTTTGAAAAAGAAAGCGTGCATCGTTCGGAAAGAATCGGTATTTTTCTTTCACTAAACGTAAGGTGCGAGACATTCCGAGTGTTCTTGGTTGTGATTGGCTGATATTTTTTCTATTTTGAATTCGAAATTTTACACTTTTCCCGCTCAGTTTTTTTTAACCTTAATTTGTTTTTGAAATAATATTCGATCCTCCCGATATTTACACAATTTTGACGAATTGATATTTTAACATGTTTATTCCCAAATCAGCAGTTCGATCTGAAACCCCCCCCCCCCAGCAGTTAGAAGTAAAAATAAATATTTTCATATGATACGGGGGGAAAATGATACGGCTAAGTGAAAAAATAACGGAAGCATACTTTCAGCACTTTTCATCTTCATTTTTAAAATTTGGAAAAAAAGGTCACGAAGTATACTTTAAGTACTTTTCATTATTTCCAGCTAGATCATGGTCTCACGAAGCACACTTTAAGCATAATTTTACTTGGTGCTTAAATATCACGTGTTGTGTAGAAACACACTTTAAGCATTTTTCATCTTAATTAAACTAGGAAAAGTCTACTTTAAGTACTTTTTGAGATTGATTTTTTAAGAAAAAGTACACTTTAAGCATATTTCATCTTTGGTCATCATTTCGAAAAGCTCACTTTAAGCACTTTCAGAAACATTAAAAAATCAACTTATTCTGAGAAGCATAAAAAGAGCACACTTTAAGTATAGAAAAAGTACAATGAAAAAAATCTAAGTTTTTAAGAAGTACACTTTAAGTACATTTTATTTTTTTGAAAGTTTGAAAAGTACACTTTAAGCACAAAAAAAGTATGCTTAAAGCATACTTCGTGCAGGGATGATTTCTGTAAGGGAGAGCTGTTAAAATTTCTTAAATCAAGTGTATTTGCATACATATATATATGAAACAGATATATAAATGGCTTTCCGGATATTAAATCATCACAAATTAAAGATATTGATAGTGAAACCTGGTCATTATGTTTGCACATTTCGTTGATTTGGTCGGGTTTTTGTACCTGTAGCTCTTCTTCGTCAGAAAAGGGCAAAAATGAAGATAGATGAACACAAATTCATTAATTTTGCAGAATAAAACTATATTTTGAAGAATCAGTTATAATAATGGAGAAATAACAGAGTAGGAAACATTTTTTTACGAATTATAGTGACGCAATATGTAGGTAACACATGTTACATTGAGGTAAATTTTAAAAATACGGTCATCTTTTAAATTCATATTCTAGAAAAACGGAAAAAATAATGTTGAAAATATTTTGGGAATTAAACCCTCGGGTATATAGCTTTATTTCCCCAAGAGATTGAAATTTTATGAGGACACTCATGTCACCTCATTTTTCAGACCCTATTTGCACGGTTTTATTGACTTTGAGTGAATATTAGATTTGAAAATTGTAAGAAATAGTCAGCCTCAGAGCGAAAACAATGCAAACGCACCGAACACGCTGTCCAACGCCACCTAACCCCCTTATGTTGGGTTGAACTGCTATCTAGGTCATGTGATGCAATAATCGGCGATTGTCTCGATGTACATTTTAATGTACATATCAGGTAAAAGTATGTCTTGTTTGGTGATGACGACGACCAAAGTGTCAGAAGTACATATAAATGTTTTACCCGCTCAAGCGCGGATCCAGAGGGGGGGGGGGGTTCCAGACCCCCCTGGAATTTTCGATACATTGCAAATTTTTTTGCTATAAAAATACATATTTCAGAAGATTAAGTTCCTATTCCCCTTTTGTTGTCATAATATTTGAAAAATATGTCATGAATTTATATTAGAAATCTTTCATTTTGATAATATTACATACATGTACGTTATTTTCAAATAATGCTGCGCTTTCCTATATACATGTACAACACTATTACATTACACCTATGTCAATAGACAAGGGTACTAAGGAAACGAAAAGAAACTGAAGAAGACACGAAAAGTGGATTTTATTCTTATTCTTGGAAAAAAATTTCGCTGGCTCGATATCGCTCGCCTTTTGTTGTATTTACATATAAGAACTGACATTCAATTTATTCAATTACTATAATGTGAAAATACAACATTTTAATGCTCGTCATTGCTCTCCAGTCACCTGTTTTATTAATAATTAGAGATAGAACTGACAATCATCAATCAATAACTGTATTTTCTTTTTTTTTCCTCTAACTCTTTTTTTGCTCTTCAAAAAATTTGGACTGCAGGACACCCCCCCCCCCCCTGAAAAAAATTCCTGGATCCGCCCTTGCCGCTCGATCAAAACACCGCCATTTGATAAGTTTTGATAAGCGATCTTTTATCCTCGCATAAGGGAGCGTGGTTTACATTTGGATGAGATAGATTTACTTATCCTTTGACCTAACGTTAAAATGTTGAAAGAGATATGATGTCATCTGATAATTATGACCATGATTACTTCGATTTTATTTGAGCGTGATTAGTGTAAATAGAGTACATTTACCTTTATATAATACCTTCGTTTGATAAGAAGATCATCTTGAGTAGATCTATTTTATGCTCAATTTTTAATTTTTTGATTTTTTATGAAATTTTTTCTTATGTAAAAAGGAAGGGGGGGGGGGGGTTGATTTTCATACATTTTCTGCTTCTTTTTTATAACCACTCTTCAGATTGTCATGAAATTTTGTAGGTATGAGGTACTCATGGTTCCCTACAAGTGAAAGAATTTGTCAAGATATCTACTTTTGGATTTTTAAGGAATGTTTTTAAGATTGTACATAGGTATAATGTATGTTTTCCATGCCCAATGGTCGGACCCATTGGGAGTGGGTTCAAACCCCGGTAGGACCCCAACAAATTTTTTCCCTTTTTCAGGTTTTATTAGCTCACCTGAGCCAAAGGCTCAAGTGAGCTATTGTCATAGTGTGGCGTCTGGCGTCCGTCGTCCGTCGTCGTTGTCGTAAACTTTTCACATTTTAAACTTCTTCTCCAGAAAGGCTGATGGGATTTTGATGAAACTTGGTAGGTATGAAGTACTCATAGTCCCCTAGAAGTGTTGATGTTTTTCGTCCGGATCTGTCAACAGGTGGCGCCATCACAGCCAAAAGTAGGTCACAGGGGGTACCCTCCTTTGACAAAATTGTTTTTCAGAACCGAAGCATGTATCGACAAACCGAAAGCATCAGGATGATCTAGAGAGAAGTCTTAAGAAGTGTTATTATTTTTGGTTCCACTTCGAAGTCAAATTTTTGACGCGTTTTTGACGTCTTTTCGGACTAAGTCAGAAATGCACAATTTTGCACTATTTCTATAAATAACTCGATAAGTGTATGATTTTACACACTCATTTACTGCATATTTATCATATTTAACTTACTTAATGCTTTGATATGTATTTTATGCTTAATTTTTAATGATCGGACCCATGGGGAGTGGGTTCAAACCCCGGCGGGACCAAAATAAAAAGTTGGTATGAGGTACTCATGTTATACAGATGTACGATGTGGTTGATGTTGACCTACAATAGCCCTAATACAGGAGTCACGAACCTTTGTTCATTGTAATAGGTCATTATTATACACAACATACCTTTAAAGTGACACTGAAACTTCATACTTACTCATCTGACTCTTATATATTTCAGGATGTTTAAACTATAAAGTGAAAACTTTCCACATTTTAAAAGTTCATAATTTTAGCATCTTAGACAATCCAGTGCATTATTTGATACACTTAAAAAGAAGGCTCTTCGTCTGCTGCAAGTACTTCCTTTGCTATCAAAAGTTATAAAATGCATAAATCTTGTTTGATATCCTAAAAGTGAATGTGGCTCTCAGGTGAGCGATGTGGCTCTCTTGGGCCTCTTGTTGAAATTAAGTGATACGTTTTTTCACGAGCTATGTAAGTGTGACAATTTTAGGAACTTCAGACAGGTACATGTTTATCCTTATTTTTTATTAAAATCGCTTCTAAATAAGTATTGTGATATTAAAACATCAAAATTGTACTCAAAAGAAAGATGTATGTATAATCTTTAAAATGCAAAGCTGTTGCTTGATAAATTTGCAGGCTCATTGAATATCTGAGAACAAATTTCGTGACAAAGTCGCCATTTTCTGCATTGAAAAGGGGACAAAATTTGGAGATTTTGAATTGCGACCCACGCAAAACGATTGGCTCAATTTCTTTCAAACTTTAGCAAAAGATGCATGACATCATAGTTAATTCATATTGCAATTATGAAGAAAATTGAATGTAGGGGTATGGTGAGACTACCACCTTAAAACAACCTCTACACTGTATTTACATGTACCATGTTGAATGAGCTTGGCTGACGAAGCATAGAACAGCGAAGTGCAGACTTCAGACTAACTAGTTCACAACTTGTTTGAACAATAAGGGCTTCTTGTTCCTTTCATGCATTTTCTTTTTCCCTCCAAATTAAATACAACAACAAAAACTTTATACCGGTATATATCTACAGGTAATCTGCTCCCCTGCACAGTTGTCCCACCTCCATAGGTGGAACAGTTCATAATTGGAAGTGAGCAAACTATATACCACCTCACAACATAGGTAAAAAACTTGCTTTTATCTTTTAATTGTGTTGTTGGAGATCCCCTCCTTTGTTTTAATTGTGAATACTATTCTTTCTTCTCTAACCAATTTCTTAACTGTTTCCATGTCTTCATGTCCTTGTATATTTTAAGAGGGCGCTACTGAAATTAATTTTGGCAGCTCCGCTGGAAGCATCACTGATGAGAATTTAATATTCGAAACACGTGTCTGTTGCAGAAAAATTGGTTTGAAATTTTCTTCATGAAGGTGTAGAGTTGCAACACTTCCGTATTATTAGATTACAGATACAGATATCTCCTAGATATTTTATCTTTTAACCTGCAGCGCTCCCTGTTCAGAGTACTCAATCTTTGGGGCGGACCGTAACCATAGATAGACAACTAATTACATTCCTCTATGTATGCAAGTGTATGCAGTGTATGTTGAAAATGTGTGTTAAATATCGTGGATATGTCCCTGCTGCCACCAGAATCTTGGCTTTGTACTTGTTCAATCTACAGTCTTGTACCAGCGTATCCTTAATAATTGCACTCTGACTCACTGTGACAGCATGACTCCATGACGGGCCCTGACCACCTGAACAAGTTTAAGCGCGGATATCAAAAGGGTCCTTAGGCGGGTCAGGACCCATCCTGGAATTTGCCTCATCGTAGGGTCGTTTTCGGTCTTTAAGGCTAAAATATATCTATTATCGATGGGGTTATTTCTCCCTCCTTTTCACTTATAATTAATTATGACAGGGACTTTTAATATGAACAAGTTGTTTATAAGTGCTCGATCATGGCATTTGCTTATATAGTTCTGTGCGGATATTCAGTAAACATGAAATAATTACCTATTAGTTATTCAGTCTCAAAGTCGAGAAGGCAAGGCCAAATCTTGAGAATTCATATAGGAACGGTTGTGAACCTAGGAATGAACTACTGTGAAACCAGGTGCCCGGGGAGAGTCAGCGTCTCCTGATTGCATGCAACACCCGTCGCAACAGCTCCATGGAAACTAGTCGAATTCGCTGATTTTCTCGATGTACATTTTGATGTACAGATCATGTAAGGAAAGGGAAACAAACAGGTCTTTCTGGACCTTTCAAAGAGACATTAATCAGGGCAAACTGAAATACACCCTGACTTGAATATACATATGTGTAGCAATCCCAAGTTTTATTAATGAACAAATGTTAAAGAGTTTACTTCAAATAAGCATTTATATTTCCTTTTCAATCCCATTATCAATTGATTTTGATAACTTTCAGTACTTTGACGCAAATTCGGTTTAAAAATAACTGTAGACAGGAAGAGAGCTCACGTTTTTTGACATTTATTTCCTTGGTGAAGTTCAAATATATAGCTGGAAACAATACAATTCCGAAGGATGTACTGAAACTGATATACGTCAAAAATCATCGGAAATATATTTTCCTTCAAGGAATTAGCATTATTTGAAGGATTTTGCGATAAACATATATTATTAAAAATGGTTAAGTGATTATTTTATGGGACGATATTTCGAAACCTGCTTTTTTGTTGCAAAAAATCAAAATTGGTTATGACTAAATCCTACGGATCTTCTTTTTAATTCCGAGTTTATCAAAAACAGTTTGGATTATTTTCCTTTATAATATGAATTTGTGACAAAAAGAAAGGAAGTATGAAAAAAACGAATGTTAAAAAGTATGAATATTTGTTTTAAAGCCGCGTGATTAAAGTAAACTAAGTAGAGCATGAAAAAGATGAATATATATTTTTCATCGATACTCTTCGTAATGCACTGTGTAGCTGATACAATACTTGAAAACCCCGAGGTTCATTGTCCAACCTCCAAAAAAGATTGGGAAGCACGGAGTATGACATTCCATTGCCGTGATGGCACTTCATACCATTGCCTGTTTACGGAAAATTTTGTTTTAAAAGAGACGTGTACAAGAAGGAAAAGTATCGGACCAGGTGAGTATGTGGTTTATTCCGGTGTGTATGTGGTTTTTTCCAGTGAGTATGTGGTTTATTCCAGTGAGTATGCGATTTATTCCGGTTAATATGTGGTTTACTCCGGTGAGTATGGGGTTTATTCCAGTGAGTATGTGGTTTATTCTGGTGAATATGTGGTTTATTCCAGTGAGTATGTGCTTTATTCCAGTGAGTATGTGATTTATTCCGGTGAATATGTGGTTTATTCCGGTGAGTATGTAGTTTATTCCGGGTGAGTATGTGGTTTATTCCGGGTGAGTATATGGTTTATTCCGGTGAGTCTGTGGTTTATTCCGGTGAGTATGTGGTTTATTTCGATGAGTATTTGGTTTATTCCGGTGAGTTTGTGGTTTATTCCGGGTGAGTATGTGGTTTATTCCGGTGAGTATGTGGTTTATTCAGGTGATTATGTGGTTTATTCCGATGGGTGTGTGGTTTATTCTGGTGTGTATGTGGTTTATTCCAGTGAGTATGTGCTTTATTCCAGTGAGTATGTGATTTATTCCGGTGAATATGTGGTTTATTCCGGTGAGTATGTGGTTTATTCCAGGTGAGTATGTGGTTATTTCCGGGTGAGTATGTGGTTTATTCCGGTGAGTCTGTGATTTATTCCGGTGAGTATGTGGTTTAATCCGATGAGTATGTGGTTTATTCCGGTGAGTTTGTGGTTTATTCCGGGTGAGTATGTGGTTTATTCCGGTGAGTATTTGGTTTATTCAGGTGAGTATATGGTTTATTCCGATGAGTATGTGGTTTATTCCGGTGAGTATGTGGTTTATTCTGGTGAGTATGTGGTTTATTCCGGTGAGTATGTGGTTTATTCCGGTGAGTCTGTTGTTTATTCCGGTGAGTATGTGGTTTATTCCGGGTGAGTATGTGGTTTATTCCGGGTGAGTATGTGGTTTATTCCGGTGAGTATGTCGTTTATTCCGGTGAGTATGTGGTTTATTCCGATGAGTATGTGGTTTATTCCATTGAGTATGTGGTGTATTCCGGGTGAGTTTGTGGTTAATTCCGGGTGAGTATGTGACTTATTCCGGTGAGTCTGTGGTTTATCCCGGTGAGTATGTGGTTTATTCCGGTGAGTATGTGGTTTATTCCGGTGATTTTTTGGTTTATTCCGGGGGTGTATGTGGTTTATTCCGGTGAGTATGTGGTTTATTCCCGGAGAGTATGTGGTTTATTCCGGTGAGTATGTGGTTTATTTCGGTGAGTATGTGGTTTATTCCGGTGTGTATGTGGTTTATTCAGGTGTGTATGTGGTTTATTGTGTTGATTCAGATGGAGCAGACGAGGTTCAGAACCCGTAACGTCTAGGTTTTCCCCTTAAATTATAATATGGCTTTTGTTTTTTAAACATATTTTCAATGGTTCAGCGCTTAAGGTATCCATTGTACGATAAGGTTCCTCTTACATATTTGATTAATTAAGTAGGATGATTTGTTTACAGTTTATTCCTTTAAATGTACTTATTTTCTACAAGTTGATTATGTCCTGCGTATAGATGCAAAACCTTCGTACCCGAAACATCTAAAATGATGCTAATGAATTTGAAGACGTTAAACATTTGTACCACTTGGTGAATGTCACTGTTGGTGGACCAAGATTCCGCGAGGGCACATATAGCCAAGTATGATCAATTTCGGTTGGTCGTTTCTTCAAACGCACTTGAAAATTTTCTTAAATTTCTAAAACCTGGGACCTGTAGCATCATATCCCAGCCATTTTCGTCTTTCGGTATATGTAGGACATAATTTTCACAGATTTTGGTCATATTACATTGTTTAGATTGAGGATCACTGACTAGGGTTTATTACCCGAAACGTGCATGTCTGGTCAATGCTGTAAATTTATATGCTCTATAATGATGCCAATGAATTTGAAGACGTTAAACATCTAAGATACCGGTATTTAACTACCGTACCCTCTTCAACTCTGAGAAAATTGATTGTGTTGAATCCGAAATAATCTTTTTTGTCATACATACTCGAGATCGTATTAAACCATCCATTAACAATTTTAATATCTAGATAGAGAAACATTTTCTTTGATTTTTATACGTTTGCTTTGCCGAGGGTCAATTATTGCGGATAACTTTATTTTTCTTTCCCATTTTCTTTCAAACACAGTGATGCCGATACTAAGACAAAGGAGGGGATCTCCAACAACACCAGGCCGCAGCACCCACAGCAAAACCCCAAAACACCCAATGCAAAAACACAAAGCAGACAAGCATAGAAATAGACGCATAAGGGACAAGGAACGTCAACGCACAACACAGAAACATCAAACAGAAAGGACTACACATAAACCATTGAGACCAATGGGCAACCGGTGCCGACTTAGCACGGCCATCTGCCACGGAAATAGCAGACGGTGTGGTTATCCTGGATTACGTGCGCACAACCCTCCCACTTTTCCGATTACCCAGAAGTCTCGAAGAACGTACAATTGTGGTGTAAAACAAAATCCTCACTGTCAGATGACCACACACAAACAAGACCGCAAAACGCAGGGACCCAAGCAACACAGATGAATATGTAAATGGATATAAAAAGAGGGCGTACGTTATACAATCCGTGCTCTGTCGCCGCGAGCTCATGTATGTTATCACCCGAGGAGTCCGACTGACATACAGAGAGGACGGGGCCCGTCATGGAGTCCCGTTGTCCCGTCGTCACAGTAAGTCAGCGTGCAAGTTTTAAGAATGCGCTTGTACAAGACTGTAGATTGGTCAAGTACCAAGCCTAGTGTCCGTCTGGTGACATTAGGATCATATCCACGGTATAAAAGGCGTTTGATGATTCTGACGCATTTTCGATAGTGATATTGTCTATCTTTGATCCTTCTTCTCTTGTTAATAATGTCACCATAAAATGCAGGTTGTGAAATACCCAAAGTAATATACTCTGTTGTCTGTATTGGTCCGAATTTAAGAAGAAGTTGACAATAATTTTTGTAAAATTTCCAGAAAGTCTTTACTAGTTTGTGTAAGCGAAACCCTTGTCCTTAAAGTTTCTTGGTAATTTGTAAATTTCTACTATGAAAATCCAAAACATCAATAATATCATTCCAGTACCGAGAAGTGCCGATGAAATATTTCAAAGCGTCAACTTTTCTCTTCTTTTGAAGATTTTGAATAAAAGCGACCGAGGAAACACGCCTAAAACACCCCATTCGAAGTCACATAGTAGTCGGAAAACAGCAATTAAGAGATGCAGGAAAGACAAGAAATGAGGGGATCTCAACAAAAACAACAAGAACAAAACCCAAAGCAACCATTGCAAAAACACAAAGCAGACACGAACAGAAAGAGACGCAAAGGGTACAAGGAGCGCCAAATCACATAGAAACACCAAACACAAATGACATAAACCAACAAGGCCAATGGGCAATCGTTACCGACTTAGGTCGGCCATCTACCACGTCAGCAGAAGACGATGTACTTATCTAGATTACGTGCGCACAACCCTCCCACTTTTCCTATCACTGTGGTGTAAAATAACCCACTCACTGTTAGATGACTACTACAATTTTTTTAATAGACAGCATGATACAGGGGCCAAAGAAACACCCACATGGATATGTAAAAAGACTGTACACATAAATCAATGAGACTAATCGGCAATGGATGCCGACCGATGTTTAGGACGGCCAAATGCCACGTTTGTAGCAAATGGTGTAGATGACATGCGCACAACCTGAACCATCCCACTTGCTTGTATATATATGCTCACCAAATCTAAAATAAATATTGTCCAAAAGGAAGGACAAGGCTTTACAAAGGTTACTACATGTCCATCTTAAAAAAATCCTCTTAGTTTCAGATCTACAGATGTATCTATATATCAAATCCAGTGCAATAGTCACACATGCTTCGGATAATGAATTTTAAGTCAGCAGGTACTTCACATTAAAATCATTCAGTGAGACCAAACGGTAAAAGTTGTCATGCAGTGATTTGTTTTTTTCTATTTTCATTTATGTCAATGATTTTTGTCAAATGGTTTTACTTTCCATATTTCGAGATAATGTTACGAATACAATATCTCAACAATTTCACCGCCTAGAGTTGACCTTTATCATAATATCGAATTATAGATGTTCCTTATACAGTGTAGTTTTCCTGTGGATATATGTTGCCATGATTTGAATGACGTTAACGATTTTAACTTCCTCATAGTTTTAAGTGTTTAATTGTTTTGTGCTTGTCATACTTAGGGATACTTTTTTCATAAAACAAAAGTATCGAATTCAATACATCTTTACTAAGATAATGAAGAAATAAATCTCCATCATAATTATTATTCCATTACAATCTATGAATGAAAGTCAAATCGAAATCAGAATTTCAGAATCAAACTCAGAAATCGCAACGTCGTATGTAAAGGGTCATGGTCACAATATACTTAACTACTTAAACCTTATCCAGAGCATTACACTTATCCATGTAGATGAATTTAAATAATATTTCACAGAAATGTTTTTTAAGACCCAAGGGTATGTCATGAACTAAGGTCATAGGCCAAAGTTCAAGGTCTCAATTGACGCTTCACCTTGATGCCAAGATAACTTTTCAAAAAATATTGCTGCGGGGGTGTTTTCGTCCCTTCAGGGGCAACTATTCATTTAACGTGCATGTACATCGCTGTAAATGTATCTGCTCTAAAATGATGCTTAATGAATTTGAAGACGTTTAACATTTGTAGATCAATTAATTAAGGGCTACAGAGGTAGGCACAGAGACTGATGATGCGTTTGGTTACTGGTATCTTTCTGAAATCATTCCATTTAACTTACTCTCTACTGAACAGGGAGGTGTCCATTCATCAGCAGATATGGCGATATCAGTGACCTCAGTTTCCCGTGCTTCTGTTAACTTTCCGGGATGTCCAAATGATACACATGGCTACCATTCTGATCGTTTGTTCATATGTAAGTTCCAATTTCTACTCACATTCAAATCCTGCAAAGCTAAGATAACATGAAATTATGAAGAGCAAATGTCTATAATCTTGGCATCAAATGTCTACCAAAGGACCTATTCAGGACAGAGCTATGACATCAGGGATATACCCCTTTTAGATTGTTTTTTATTAAATATCGTTACGGAGAATTAACAAATGCTTTTCAAGTTAAGTTCCAAAACACAACGATATCCTGGGGGATTAGACATATTTGCCCGAATTCGATAAACAACGATAAAATAATGAATCAGGGGAATTTTAGCCATAAAGGAAAACTTATAGTTCCTTTTTGAAATTTTATACATTGTATTTTTCTCCACCTTCGGAGTAAGTGGTTTATCAATACGGAGCATCTACATTTGAATTAATTTGACCACCTTTAGACTATGTAAGGAATAAAATAAAATCATAAAACATAATTTAAAATTTATGCTCAGCTTTTGCTCTTCATAATTTTTATATTGTTTAGATTTCCTCCTTTTTGGCCTCTAACTAGACTGATGATACATAACTTATTTTAATGCGCATATGGTGCACTAAACGGTTTCAATAGAACATGTATTTCAATATTGACTGTTCATCATTCTGGATATTACAGATAAGAGATGTTGGATAAACCCACAATCGATCAAAGATGGGGAGGAAGATAACAGGTAAATACAAAGATTTCATTTGATGTTTTTGTAGTTGCGCTAAGTGGTATCTACTTGATTTCAGCTTTAAACCTATGATATATGAAAATTTGAAATTAAACTATGGGGTGCTTCACTAAATTTTGGATCATTTCGGATGAAAGTGCAACTGATGAGGATATATCTGATTCATTTGAAAAATGCGTCTCTGGTGCTCCGTATAAAGAGTTAAACGTCTTCAAATTCAATAGCATCATTTGAGCACAGATAAAATTTTCAGCAGGACCAGGCATGCACGTCTCGGGTACTTAACCCTCGTTAGTGATCCTCAATCCTAAACAATGTAATACGACCAAATATTGAGAAAGTTATTATGTCCAAAATGTACCGGAAGACGTAGCAGGATGGATGGGATATTATGCTACAGGGACCAACTTTTTAGAAATTTCAAGTAATTTTGCCAAAAATAATTTTCGAATGCGTTGAGATCATGTCTAGTGGAACACGTTTTTCTTGTGAGAGTGTTCTATTATCACTGACGTCGCTGGCGGAAGACATGATGTATGAGGACTTTATGAGCTCTCGATGTCAAATGAAAATATCATTAATTTTCTAAATAATTAAAGATAATCACGGTTAATCAGCGCTGGAGTCTTCCACTTGCTAGTTGGCATGACAAATATGGACAATGACCATATCCTTATATATAGTTCAAAATCACAAAATCGATAATTCAGAAAATCATAAAGCGAAGAAATTCAAAATCAAGATAAAACAGGAACCAAAGCAAACAAACAAAAACCTCCACTAGATGAAAAGAAGCAAACTCCCGATATGGGAGTGAAACCAGGTACCCAGGAAGAGTCAGTAATCTCAGTATCTCCTGCTTGCATTTTATAAGCACAGTCTTAACGTACGGAAAATGCATTGCATAGAGTTTTCCTTCCTTCCTGCTTCATGATTGTAGATCTCGATACTTGGATCCGTTCGTATAAAATGATTTTCTTCATACTTGAAGTACAATAAGGTCTATATTGCCTGAAGATTAATGTCCAAGGCTTATGCATACATTACATTCTCTCGTGGCAAGACAAACATTGATTCTGAAACACGAATAGTCATGATTTTCAGTCTCTGACCTCTGGACATTATATCCCTCCAAAAAAATATACGTATAGCTTAAAGTGACTTACCAAAACAGAACATCACAAAATTTAACCTTCCGATTGCGGGAAAAAATCAAAATTTCCTGACGTCACAATGCTTTTACCTCTGAGAAAGAAGTTTCGAACCTTGCTCAAATATCGAAATTGTATTGTGACGTTATGGAATTTCCCAAATTTTTCCCGCGCTCGGAAGCGTCAATTCTTAATGAAAGTTGCTTAAAACTACGTAAAAGAACCATACTTGTGCAGTGATTATCGTAACCTGTTTTATTCATTGCATCGGATCGATAGCCATGCAATTAACAAAGCTATTTTGATAAGAATGAAAGAAATGTGAAATTAAGATTTAGCGGCGGATTTCACTCCAAAGTCAACGATTTGTCATCCTCCTTTTCTTTTTCGATGCTTTTCTTTGATTTGATTAAAGCATTTTGATGTGTTTTCATTTCCCAGTCACAGTGTCCATTTATTTTGTAGTTACAATGAGAGCTGACTATTTGATTTTTACGGATGTAACATAAAGATTATAAATCATATATTTATTTCCAGAAATAAAAGCATTAAAAAGGTCAATTTTCAAAATACAACTTTAATGGAGGAAGAAAAAGGTATACCAATTACACATATTAATAACGAATGATCAACTTCTCAAAAAATGGAAGTTCATCATTGTTTCCAACCAGAAACTCCTGCATGTTTTAAACGTCGTCATAAGATAAAGAGGTGGTTTAATGTTAAACGTATTCAAATTGAATAGCATCATTTAAGAGCAGATAAATTTACAGCATGAAGCAGACATGCACGTTTCGGGTACTTAACCCTCATCAGTGATCCTCAGTCTAGATTATGTAATTTGCCAAAAAAAAAAAATGAAAGTTATTATGTCGAAAAAGCGTACCGAAAGACGTAGCAGGATGGGTGGGATATGATGCTACAGGACCCACGTTTTAGAAATTTCAAGAAATTTTGATATCAGAAATTTTAGAATGCGTTGAAAAAACGATCAACCAAAATTGACCGAACTTGGCTACATGTGCCCCCGGGGACTCCTGGTCCACCAGAGGTGACATTCACCAAGTGGTATAAATGTTAAACGTCTTCAAATTGAATAATATCATTTAAGAACAGATAAATTGGTTATGATACAAAGACCTCTACAGAGACTTTACTTTCGAGATTGGATATGTTGGCGGGTTGTGCGCACACAGACCGGATAACAACAATAATAACTACACCCAGCCCCTTTGAATTATAACGGTTATACTGTTAAATTGATCTAATCCGATTATACGTTGTCTTGTTTATGTTTCTTTCTGCAATGTTGTTTTTTGACTGGGTTGATGGATCTTTGGAGTAAAAGAAAGGTGGGGATATGCAAAAGGTGCCGATTACAGCACCTATCCAAAACATCGTAACAACATGATACTAAAAAATCGCGATCAGGCAAAGCAAGGGACATCAATGAGACAAAGAAGATAAAAGCATATAAAGGAGGAGATAGTTGACTTACCCACAGAAAAACATCGAAACACACAAATCTGAAAACACAGAATAAAAAGCACAAAAGAGATACAAAAGGGACAAAGAAAATTCAATATAACATCAATATACAAAACACAAAAGTACAACACATAATCTAACGAGAAACCACCGGCTGGAAGCATCCCTGACGAGGATTTTTAAAATATAGGAAACATATATCTGGTTCATAATAAATTGGTTTGAAATTTTCTTCTAGAAGGTATAAAGTTGGAACCCTTCCATATTATTGTATAAGAAAGGTTAGCTCCCACGTAAGTAGCACATGGTGTGGTTATACGGACTACGTGCACACGATCACCTTTTTTGTCCGGTTACTATGCGGTCTCGAAGTCACAGTATGGATATATTCAATAGCCACCTCACTAACCAGATCAAAAAAGCAAAATACAGGGACCCAAATAGATGAATATGTTAATGGATACAGTAAGAATAAAGGCGTATAGGATACCGATATCGTTTTTGTTGTAAATGCAGAGTATTCGTTTCATGTAAAGGACTAATAGTGTGTATAATAATAATGTCCTGATAGGCGCCTAAAATCGGATCTATCTAGTTTTCATCTATTTCATCATTTGAAATAGTTTCAAAGGAGTCAGAGGATCTATCTGATTGAGGCAGAGGAGTATATATGGTTTATATAGGAACATGAGTAAAATCGCCCCCTAAAATCGGCTTCTCCAAAATTATATTTTGTTTTCAGGTTTAGAGAATTAAAAATCTTTGTGAAATATGGTTATAAAAACTTCTCCTTGCTTTCTAGGACATTGCAAAATTTGTCTAAATATCATGAAAGCCATTCGTTGAATCGTTTTATCACAAAAATAGCAAAAATTCTTGATTATTTTAATTGAGATAACATCGATCGGGATCGTGAACAACTTTTCCCATTTGCATGCACTTAGAGACGTGCAAAGGAAACAACATATCAAATGATAAAAGTTGTTCAGAAGCCTGCTCGATACCAACTCTTAGGAAGTTTGTTGAAAATCAGCCACAAAATGACGGGGTTTTCTAGAAATTTGGCAAAATATACCATTTCCGAAGCACAAATTCTACGAAATTGAGAAAGGAAATTAAATGTAATGTATCACTTCATAAGAAGCCTACACGGTAGAATAAATATCGGTACAATTTCATTACTTCATAGAAATCTAAGATTTTGCCCTGAAAGGGGGCCACTTTAATTACTGTATAAACCATATATATTTAAATTTTATTTTTCTCTATTTTATACTTTTGCACTTCTCTGTAGAAGATTCTTGGCGCGTTTGACTTTCCTTAATTTGATTTTTTTAAAATATGATTCATATTTTGTATATAGATGTATATTACAACCCTATTTTAACAGTGACCCCCCCCCCCCCAAAAAAAAAATCAAAAACAAAACAAACAAACTAGGAAATAATTGTAATTATTTTGTTAAAAATACTCGCAATATAAAGATTTGAAATAGAACGTTAACTTGCGAATTTAATTCAGAGTTATATATCAGATTAAGTTATTGGATATTCAAACTGAATTTGTCATGTCATATATGTAATGGAGTAAAAGGAAGTTAAAAATGTATTATGTGCCTTGGTTTGAAATTAAATACGTATTCTGATTATCTATACTCCCTATGTCTTGTAGGAGATGCTAACTTCATCAGATTAAAGCCGCTTCACCTCTTAATTGGTTAGTATATCTTATATCTATTTACAGATTTATTTTTCTAAGTCAGTATATATGAAATTTGAAAAAAAAAACTGAAAAAAAAACCATATATTTTCTATCATGGAGAAGGTTGTTGATATTTGTAGAAGGGACATTATTCTTATATCTTGTCCATTCTGCACCAAATTATCTATATGTCTGTTAGCATGAAGTAAAGTCCTCCGTATTCATGTGTTCCACTTGATGAAGGCCGAGTTGCCGAAAATTTGTGAATTTTGAGTGTTTATTCTTAATCATTATATGTTTATATTTTACATAGTTGAACAAACCCTACGGTATATGCTAGAATTTATTTTCATTTTTTTATCAGGCGCAGTTGGGACCATAGCCATTCTATTTGTTATCATTATCATTTGTGCAGTGAAATGTTGTTGCAGGAGGTGAGTAAAAGACTCGATCATATGCCGACATCAACTTTTCTTTAAGCCTTAATACCATTATGAATTCGACATTGTGTTTCTTCTATATTTTTATACTTGGAATTAGGGGTTACCATGCGTGTGTTTTACAAAAAACTTACCGGGTATCGGCGAATCCCTGTGACGCCTCGCGATAAAACGGATATTTCTGACAGGGGATTCACCGATACCCTGTCAGTTTTTGTAAAACATCAGTATGGTAACCCTATTCTAATGCTTTAGTCAGTAAGACGCTAGAAAACTTATGCTTTTAATGACGTCGCCATAGCAGCGCATGACGTCATGGCAAAAACTGCAGTGAAACGTGAATCCCCTTGCAGTTTTTAATCGCTCAGGCAATGAGAATGCGCGTTACAAATCATCTCTATCATCACTTTGCAATCCACGCCGAGGCTTGCAGAGTCATGGATGTAGCAAATTTTTGCACGAGGATGAGATTCCCCTGTCTCAGTCACAACGTCGTGATTGATTAATTTTCTCAATCAGTTCACTTTATAATCACGGAAATGTTTTATTAAGCAAGAATCGAGACCAAAATGTGCACAAATCAATCTAATGATGGCGTGACGTTACGTTCTATGATGTTATAATATGTGGCACATGGAGTGTGAGACAAGAAAATCTCAAACTCAAGGCGCAAGTGAGAAATATGTATACAATACGTACCATGTTCTAAAAATGTATTTCACGGATCGTTCAGATAAAAATGTATACATGTATATTTTCAGAAATAAACATCAGAATCCAACAGTAGATCATATTGGATTACTGTCCACACCCCTACAATCCAGAAGTAACCTCACGCTTTATGATGATATATATGGCATCAGAATAGCACCTTCAGTACCAGTATTAAGAACGTGTCCATCTAGAGAATTGCTTTATGATTACCCAATTCCCGAAAACAGATCACTACCATTGGTAAATAGGAATATTCCAGCACTGGCGGAGTTGCCTCCATCACGCTTTGCAAGCAGAGAAGTCTTAGCGTCACAAAATAATATTTATGCCTCAATGGAACCATTCTACATTGAAGTTGAAGATAGCATAGGGACTGGTATTTCAGGTATGAATCTGAAATCAAATGTAAATATTCTTATGGCACCTTCTTACAAAGCTTTAAAGCAGGTTTACATACCAGTTTTCTTTTATAATCCAACAATTAATCATTTAATCGATAAGAAAAGAGAAAAATATTGATAGGTTGGTGGGCATTTTTCTTTGCCACGAGATATTGAAATACATTGGTTTAAACAGTATTTCATTCTGAAAATTGCATAAATGATATAATTATTTTACAAAGTAATACAATGGGATCTGACAACAAGACGGTCGTCTCTAAGACATATATATTATTTACAAAATTATTTGCAGCCGAAAGAAATATACGTTTTGGTCATCTTTTTTTTTGAAATACATTCTATGAAGATTATTTTCTATCAGAATTTCAACAATTTATTTTAAAGACACATTATACTCATTTCTCTGTGTTTAAACATTATGCAGTAGAACAAACAGCATTATATGGTGGATATAGGTAGTATTCAGCTATTAAATCATTAAAAGAGAAGAACCATTTTGTTTGAAGAAAAATTATAAGAAAAAAAATTTATGTCCGTGGGAGCAATTTCATGTCTAAAAAAATTTGTTGAAATTTTGACCAATAATTTTTACAAAAGCAGATAAGGGTTACTTTTTCTTGTTTTTATCCTTTCTTCATGTAATAAGAAATCAATAGATGTGAAAGAAATAGAACCTTCGTGTGACTTTTTTGAAAACTATGACGCCTTATTTTTTTTAAAAGAAAAGGGTAAATATTCAAATTGAATGATAACTGAACAAGCTTTATGTACTTGTTTTCATTTAGAATATCAAGCACAATGAATCATTATGTAAAACTGATCATAAAAGAATTATTAAGCAAGGATATCAAAGATTTATTGACAGATAAATACAATAATATTTTCTTTTTATTCTGCGCTCTGAATTGTCAAGCTGTTATACTCAATACTTTTGATAATTACATAAAAATCAGAATTTCAGCAAATTATCACTTCATTAATCGCAAACAAAGGAGGGAATCTCCAACAATACCAGGTTGCGCCACCCACAGCAAAACCCTAAAATACCCAATGCTAAAACACCGAGCAGACAAGCACAGAGAGAGACGTAAAAGGGATAGGGAACATCGACACACAACACAGAAACCTCAAACATAAATGACTAAACATAAACCAACGAGACCAATGGGCAACCTATGCCGACTTAGGACGGCCATCTGCCACAAAAATAGCAGAAGGTGTGGTTATCCTGTATTACCAACCGCAACCCTAACCCGCAACTAATTGAAAGAATAAATAAATAAGCTATGTTTTCCTTATTATTGTAAACATCAAGCTGCAGAAAGCGCGTTATTAATGGGTCGATGACGTCACAGGAGTTACGTTAACATTAAATCGGGGGATATGGATACATTTTTCGTCTCACATTTGCCTTACTAGGGGTCCTTCGATGCTCAATTTGGTGCTCTATTGTGAGTGCTCTTTAGATTGTCTTCAGGATCCTCTTTTTCTCTCACTTGAGATTGATTTGTCCTTGAAATTAGGTGTCAGAAAAAATGTTGTCTCACCCTGTAGGGTGAGATAAGCTCATTCCGGTAGTGCTTTTAATTGTAATGACAATGTGACGTCATACATGATTGCTGCGTTAGCCGGTCAAAATATTAAAAAGAATACATAAATACCCATTTTTTGGCTCTTTGAGACAGTGGGAGAAAATAATAAATCCCAAGATGTTATCAGGGACACGGAAATCCAACCCTCGTGTCCAGGATTTGCTTTTGTCCACGACTCGGCAAGCCTTCTCGTGGGACAAACAAACCCTTGTCACTCAGGTTGGATTTTCTTGTCCCTGATCACATCTCGTAATAGACTCTATTAATTTCATTTCAGATAATGTATCCTACGAAGTAATACTTCAAGCTGTAATGTTTCACAATAGTAAAAGCAAAATTTTGTGGGACCTATCGATTGTTTTGATGATTCAGATTTAATCTCCAGCAGCAGTATTAAAAGAAACCATTATAGTGTCTATCTACACAGATTTATACATATCAACATGATCGACATTTATTTTAGAATGTTTTATCAGCTCGAACATGTACAATTACCAACGACAATTTTGATGAGCTCAAAATTATTCAATAATCTTGATGATAAAAAGCTATTTTTCTTAATTCTTATTGCAGGGAGTTCATACCTATCTCTACATCCCCCAAGAAAGTATAATTCACTTGACAGATTCCAAAGGTTCAGAGGTAGGACAGTTATTTAAGACATGTAAATAATTTGAAAAAGTACTTATTTTATCATTTCCATCTTAACTAATTAACAGTAGAGAGGGGATTTCCATCGAGACTCGGTTGAAGTACCCACAGGAAAGCACCGAAACACGGGATGCGAAACACAGAGTGGACGAGCACAGAAAGAGACGTAAAAGAGACATGCGACATAGAAATATGGAACACAAAACACTTATTCTAATATGACTTGATTATTTTTCCCTATCAAGACAACAGATGCGAGTCGGGCTCTATTCTCCAATATAGGCCCTGTAGCGATAAGCCACGCCTACCCATTTTCTGAAAGCAGATAAACCGACAGGAACTGGTTTTTACCAAGAATCGAAAGATCTAACTTTGGTCACCATTAGAATAGAAATAAAAAATGACAAGCCGGGCTCTATTGTCTCATAATGCCCTCGCGTCCTCAGCCAATCATATTTATCACCTCGCCGCTGACGCGGCTCGGTAATAAATGTGATTGGCTGAGGACGCTCGGGCATTATGAGACAATAGAGCCCGGCTTGTCATTTTTTATTTCTTAAACATAAACCAACGAGACCAATTGGTAGAATATGTCGACTGAGGACGCCCATCTGCCAGGCAAGTGTCAAATGGTGAATTTATCCGGATTACATGGACTCACCATTGTTTTTGTTTTGTTACAGAGTCACTCTTTAAACAACTCAAGTTTAGCCTACACCATCCACAAAAATATGGGTTCTTTTTTAGACTAGCATCTGTTCTATCCCAGAATATTGCTTATTTAGCCAGAAGAAATTAAGGGAATAGTTCAGTTTATGGATGGGAAAAATAAAAATCTAAACATTAATAAAAGAAAAACTGAACAAAAATCATTAAAACTTATGAAAACGTTAAAACTGCAGATGCAAAATGCTTATTTTATGTAGAATGTTGCAACAGTCCTTTTAAAGTTTTCAATTATTTTTCTGATGTTTATGATTTTCGACATTTATTTCAGACATGAAGAATCATAGGTAGGATATAAAAAAATATTTCATTTTTCTATCGATTTATATTCTTTTTGTAGAATTTGAAATCAAATATTTTCTTTTAACAAAACGAATAAAATAGTCATATTGCTATTTGCATTTCTCTCTTTGATGCTATTCCTACTGTAATTTTAGGGGATACCGCGCGATGCAGACTGGGAGGACGACGTTTACCATTCAGCAGCGCCGATCAAGCTTTTGAAATGAAAGTTGACATTTGCGATTTGAAGAGATATTTAGTAATTGAATGTAATATTGATTAGCAATTGATGTTATAAAAAGCCTACTTTGATATAAACATTAAAGATGTACCGATCAGTTATTCAGTCTCAAAGTCGAGAAGGCAAGACAAAATCATTAGATTTTCCATAGGAACGGCTGCGAACCTCGAATAACATTCCAAAGTGAGACCAGGTGCTCGAGATTACATCACAAATGTACACGAAATGCAGCAAGTTCAAATTTGTAATGAAACCTGTGCAGCTAAAGTTATGAACCCGGGGTTAGATCACAAATGTAACGAAATGCAGCAAGTTTAAATTTGTGATGAAACCTGTGCAGCTAAATTCATGAAACAAATTAAATTGAAATAGAATGTTCACATCATCGTTATCTTGTTTCTCTACTCTTTCAATCATACACACAAGAAATTCAGTATCTCACTTATATTCATATTGTACACCACAAGGTTGCAGCATCAACAGCATAACTCTAAAACATCCAATGTAAAATCCAGTAAACAACCACAGAAAGAGGCGCAAAAGGGACAAGAAATACCATCTCACACCATAGAAAAATGAAACATAAAAGATCACACATAAAACAACGAGACCAATGGACAACCGGTGCCAACTTTGGACGGCCATCTGCCACGCAAGTAGCAGACGGTGTTGTTATCCAGAAAACCCTCTAACTTTACCGATTACCCAGAGGTCTCGAAGACACGCAATTGTGGTCTAAAATAAGCCCCTCACTGTAAGATGAACACACAAACAGACACATGACCCAGGGGCCCAAGAAGTGCACAGATGGATATGTGAACTGATGTAAAAAATAGAAGCTATACGAAATACAGTACGTGCTATGACGGCTGTAGCGAGTTCATGCATTTGAACACCTAAGGAGCCCGACTGACATTCAGAGAGGTCAAGTGGTTGAGGCCCTGTCTTCTCTAAAGAGGTTTGGACAGGGCCCGTCATGGAGTCCTGTCGTCACAATCAGAGTGCTTTCCTTAAGAATGCGCTGGTACAAGGCTGTAGATTGGTCCAGTACTTAGCCAAGTGTTCGTCTGGTGATAGAAGGATAATATCCACTGATTCACAGTTGAAACTCGATTAGATTTGACATCTTATTTCTAAATTTTAGATAATAATTTTGTAAAGAGTATTGTAAAATATATATGACACCACTAACGCAAAATACATACAGCAATGGTGTAATGTAGTTTGATTTTCTGAAGATCTCATGTAGTTACAATAATATTTATAATTAATTAATATACTTGGATCAGTACTTTTTCTATCTCTTTGAGTGGAATTAAAACATGGGAAAATGAGATAACTAAGTTTGTTTTTGGTTTGATTTTCTAATCTAACTTTCAATAAACTTTTTATGTTGAAATTGACAAGATCGTCAAATACCATCTTACTAGCTACAGTGTCATAAATAAGTATTCTAATGATGATGAAAGAATACTGGCTGGAGAGATCATTCACACTTGTTGATATATTGTATAAATGTATTGCCTAAATATTGTGAATGGTATGGAAGTGTTCCAACTCTTTAACTTCTCGAAGAAAAAGTTGATGCACAAGACACGTGTTTCAGATAGTAAATCCTCATTAATGGTACTTATTAGGGGATGCTTACTCCTCCTCTAGCTCGCTAGGGGTCCGTCGATGTTCAATTTGGTGCTCTATTGTGAGTGCGGTTGAGATTATCGTCAGGATCTTCTTTAACTCTTATCAAAGGCCGAAGTGACACAACCAAATATATTTCAGAAGCGCCCTCTCTGGTTTGATTTTTAACATTTATTCGTGCATTTAATTTGCAGAGAGTGAACTCATTTTTCAGTTGATATAATTTTGTCTCACTAAAAAGTATTTTTTTTTTCGACATAAGTACTAGTATAATAGTTTTCAAAGAGTTTTTAGTGAGTGAACTGATATAAAAGTCTCAATTACGACTAAATGCATACGTACACTATGCAAGAATATCATAATCAACGTATATGTGTCAGGACAAAGCGTCAATTTCATTTGTAAAAATAACGCAGTATAACGTCTGAAAGAGGACGTGATCATATTTTAGGGACATCATGATACATTGTACACATTTATTCAAAACGACATCTCAATATCAAGAATATTGAAGGGCAATCTTGAGTTGAAGTTGAACATGGGTAATCGGATGAATAGGAGGTTGGTGCGCGTGTGATCTGGATAAATACATTATTTGCTACTAAAGTTGTTCATTGGTGTTGAATGTCCTAACGTTTGTGTCTCTGTGTGTTTACGTTAAAAAGTGTTTCGATGCTTTGCTGTGGTTATCGCAACACAGTCATGTTGGGGATCCCTCCTTTGTATAACTTTCATTGACTTCATCATGAATTGTGTCATTTTAGATTCCCTGCAATGACATCGTCTGTTTCAGTTCCTAACAGTTGATGTTATCAAGTAGGGGAAACTGTCGTGGTTTACGTGACAGAGTAGTTATTTTCATACGAAACGTGCATGTCTGTTCTTAAATGATGCTATTTAATTTGAAGACGTTTAACATACGTTGATGTCTTTGTGTTGCTTTAGTCCGATGTAATGTTTTTCCTACATATAGGTTTCTTGTTGGGATCGCCTTTAGAGAGTTTCTTTCTTCTTCATACGTCCTGCTACGTCCACCGGTACATTTGTGGAAAAAACAACTGTAAATTTATCAGGTGTTAAACGATGCTATTGAATTTAAAGACGTTTGACATTTTAACTACTTGGTGAGTGTCACAGCTGGTGGACAAAGAGTCCCCGAGGTCACATGTAGCCAAGTTCGAGCAACTTCGGTTGATCGTTTGTCTCTTCAACGCATTTGAAATTTTCTGCTACAAAATTTCTTTAAATTTCTAAAACGTGGGTCCTGTGGCATCATATCCCACCCATTCTGCTACGTCTTTTGGTACATTTTTGGACATAAAAATGTTCATACTTTTTAGCCATATTACATCGTTTAGACTGAGGATCACTGACGAGGGTTTAGTACCCGAAACGTGCATGTCTGGTCCATGCTGTAAATTTATCAGGTTTTAAATGATGCTATTGAATTTAAAGACGTTTAACATTTGAACTACTTGGTGAGTGTCACTGCTGGTGGACCAAGAGTCCCCGAGGTCACATGTAGCCAAGTTCGAGCAACTTCGGTTGATCGTTTGTCTCTTCAACGCATTTGAAATTTTCTGTTACAAAATTTCTTGAAATTTCTAAAACGTGGGTCCTGTGGCATCATATCCCACCCATTCTGCTACGTCTTTTGGTACATTTTTGGACATAAAAATGTTCATACTTTTTAGCCATATTACATCGTTTAGACTGAGGATCACTGACGAGGGTTTAGTACCCGAAACGTGCATGTCTGGTCCATGCTGTAAATTTATCAGGTTTTAAATGATGCTATTGAATTTAAAGACGTTTAACATTTCATGCCCTTTGGCCATGTTACATTGTTTAGAATGAGGATCACTGGCGAGGGTTAAGTTCCAGAAACGGGAATGTCTGGTCCATGCTGAAAATCTATCTGTTCTTAAATGATGCTATTGAATTTGAAGACGTTTAACATGATACGACTCGCACAATTACAACTTAAAACAAAATAAGAAACAAAAAGAAAGTAACAACATACCTAACATTTGAAACGGCAATGGGTCCAGTGCCATGCAAAGTTTTCCTCCTCTGTAGTGGGAATTTTTGAATGATTTTACAAATAATGATCGACAGAGAACCTATGAATCGGAAGTCATCTACTTATTGTAATACTACACTTAAGATAAAATGCAACACGTGTGTAATAATGTCTTGAGTGTATTCGAATTTCTTAACTTCCTTCATTTTTTTTCTTCTTCATTTTAATAGAGGGAGATATATGATCACTGCAAAAAAGGAAGATAGTTTCCTCTGTATGGATGCGATCTTGTCGGAACATAAATTTCCGCTTTGCATCAAGTTTTCCAAGAACCACGCCTAGGAAGTAAATACATGGCTTTCACGTTTAGTGAAATGACCGGGATGTGATGATACTCTTAAGAAAGATTTATGAATTTTCCCCTGTATATATGGTGATTTTCGAAACACGATAGTTACATTCTGGAAGTTCATTCTGTATTCAGGAAAAAAACAACCTTTAGGTTATATATGTACGTCCTGTTTACCAGCACCAATTAAATGTTTTGAAAAGTTAAACGGACACGATCTCATTAGTATTAATTAAAGTCGGATATTACAAAAACAGAAATGGATGTGCTTACTTCGTCTATTATAATTTTGTTCTGTACAACTTACATAGAAAGTGAACGTTCTAGTTTAAAATGTCCAACATCAGTTAAGGAATGGAAGAAAAAGAATCAAGATTATGGATGTATAGATAAAAACATATTTTACCATTGTCTTTTCGCGGAAAATTTTGTAATAACGGAGGGATGTGCAAGGAGAAAGACGATAAGTAAAGGTAATTATTCCATGTATTTTACTGATTAAATTATAGTTTCGTCGATCAAAGATCAAACGTAATAATAATACTGACAATACACGCAGTCATCAAATTGATACGTCGGTTTGAGTGTAATAAAGTTGAGATTCCTACAGGTTAAAAATAACTCACCCTCTTTCCCTCTCTTATAAAGTATAAAATTGATCTATTTCACATTTTATGTTAATAGTCGTTCATTACAAACTTTAACCCTCGGTCATCAAATAAGTTAGATTCTATCAATTAACCTTTGTCATAATATGTGAACGATGCCCTCAATTCCTTGTTTCCTGTGTGTCGATTTTCCAAGTATTTCTCGTGTGTCGCTCGTATTTTTTCATTTCCTTATATCATCAATACTTTCATTGATAAGAACCCAAACACTTTCATAATATCACATGTTAAGTATAAGTCTCGTATCGACAGAGAAGGAAGTAACAGCCAGTGGCATTGACTAATTTTTCTAAGGCATTTTACTCAATTGTATACCCGAACTGATAACATGATAAACATTTATCTTTTTTTGAGGAAAATGTTCTTTGCAATTGCAATTTTTTTGAGACAATACTATAGAAGGTTATATCATTTTTTCAATTAATCATGAATGTCAGGTCATAGATAATTAATGAGCATAACTTGTTTAAAAAAACTACGTAATGGTAAACCATGAAACTATAGTAAAGCCAAGAAGAGGTTAGGCAACATATAATAGTCAACAGTGTTAGAAAGTATGGAATAGACATAAGACGTCTTCATTGCCTGCTATGAATTATACATTGGTTCTACCCGATGTGTCTCAAACCACGGAAAATCGATGCCTGCCGATGGTTTTGCAAGTCTTAGATATTTTAAAACCAAGAACCTTTGTAACTGTCATAGCACATTTTCCTCTTATACATTAAAGCCAAACTAAGTCAAAATTGAAAGATAGGGGACGCAATTCCAACAATTAGAACGTGACCTTTCGCTAGATTGTTGCGATACTCGAATTCAAAATTCCCCAAAGAAGTTTATTCAATAGGAATAAGTCAGGGATAAGATGCTTTCTATTCAATGAGGCAAGAATAGATACGTCCTCCTGATATTGATGTCCGTTTACATTTTTATCTATTACTGAATAAGTACCCACACCTGATATTGATGTTCGTTTATATGTTCATCTCTATATATTACTAAATAAGTACTCACACCTGATATTAATGTTCGTTTTCATGTTCACCTATTACTGACTAAGTATTCACATCTGATATCCGTTGATGTCCGTTTACATGTTCATCTCTACATATTACTAAATAAGTACTCACACCTGATATTAATGTTCGTTTACATGTTCATCTGTAACTGAATAAGTACGCACACCTGATATTGATGTTCGTTTACATGTCCATTACTGCTATCTTGTTGATGTCGTTAATTTACATTGTGGAGGTTATAAATCATACTCAATTATATAATTGTGTCGTCTTTCAGACCTCTTGGCATCCGGCTTGGTTTACCTGTAGTATTTTATGTTAGGTGTTTTTTAATGTTTCTATGCGGTATGTCTCTTTTTATCTCTTACTGTGCTCGTCATTGTGTTTTCGCATCGGCTGTTTTGCTGTTGGTACTGCGACAGGGTCTGGTTGGAGATCCTGTCTCTGCTTATAAGGTATTCTTTGGTGTTCTTTGTCCCTTTTGTGTCTCTGGTTCTTCTTGTCCACGCTTTCATTTTGAATTTTGGCGTTTGCTGTACTGGCTGCCATCGAGCCCTGTTGGAGATTTATCTATGCTTGAATGATGCTATTCAAGTTGAAGACGTTTACATCCCCTCCTATCTTTGATACATAGCAAAAGGATATTCCATTGAAATTATTTTGTCATGTTGACTTTAGCCTAACTGTTTTTAGATTGTAAACATGACGTCAACATAACAATCAAAAGAAATGAGTCACGTGATATTGAAAAAAGTTAGCTTTCTTTATTGGAAAATCTCCATCTATTTTGTTTTTG